>SMMW01000050.1:0-445169 GCA_004794655.1 Marisa cornuarietis | reverse complement strand
TTGTTGATGTGACTAGTAAGTTCAGTGAAGAACCTGCGATTGTCTGCTCGGGTGCTTAGAGACAATACCCTTGCAAAAATGTATTGTAACAGGTCTTTTAGAAGATGTGTCTACTGAACTGTATTAAAAGAATATCTGTGAACTGAACTGAGATGTAAAAACATCTCTGTAGACTAGATTGAGGGGAAAAATTATATCTGTTGACTGTTTTGTAGCGATAAGCCAAACCGTTTCTGAGGCGATTTGTAAATTGTATTTCTTGTTGATGTGACTAGTAAGTTCAGTGAAGAACCTGCGATGTGTACCTTATATACCTCATACCTCATATTGTCTCGCCTCTCGGTTGACTTGCCGTTGGTGGCTGTACATGTGCTGATTGAATAATGACTGACCAATGGCATCCCTCGATTGTATGTATCTGTAAAAATGTAGAGATAAAAGTAGAGAGACAAGAACACACTTCGCTTACTTTTGGCAAGATGTCAGAGTGGACGGAGCAATTGGTCAGCAGCCGAAGCGACTTCAGCTTCCTAACGCCAGCTACACTTCTGCCTCGAGACCGAGTCTTAGGCCACGAGGGCAAGACTCGGGAGGAAAGGACGCTGGGTTAGAGAACCTTGAGAGAAGGAGGCAAGTCAGTGACGACGGACTGTCAAGACTGCCTGCTGTCGCCGTGGAAAGCAAACGGCTACGTGACCAGGGCTTGTACTACCTGTGAGAGGTAGACGTTCAACGTTAAGGCCGCTAGAAGTCGTCGGTTCTCAAGGACTGAGAACGTCTGTTGGTGGTGTTCGTTTGGCGGCTGTACGAGGCATTACAGTCGTTGAAGAAACCACGTGTGTGCCCAGGAGTGGGGCAAAGCTCGAATCTATGTCGCCGGGAGAGCAGTCGGCGATCTGTGACGTGGTTGGCAGTTCGAGGGAGGAAGACAACGGACCGTCAGACAATACTTCGAGGGAAGTCGTCAGCGTGTCGTGACAGTCAGCAGAAGTATTGGACTCACAACAAACCAGCTGTAACAGAGCTAATTCTGTGCGCTTGCGAGTGTGAATGGTAGTTATAAAGAGAGGTAACAGCACTGTAACATCAGAAGTACGTTTTAGCACGGATAATATTGGGACCCCCTAGACGAGTCCATTTGATTGTATTCATTGTTTGGAATGCTTTTGTGGTAAATAAATCTTTTCTTTATTGTTACACGTCGTTGAGTATTGTGTTCGGGGAAGAGCAGGGGTGACAAAGGAACTGAAATCTGTAATAAAAAACAAGAAGCGTGTATTTTACACTGGTACTGCTCATGACAAAAAAGTAGCGAACAGGGAGTTGCGGGCTGCCATTAGAGAGGCTAAGATAAGGTACAAGGATAAAGTTGAGCTGCAATTCAGTAGTGGCGACCTAAGGACAGCACGGCATGGTATTCAGAATATGTCCTCGGTTAATCGCAAGGAAAACGCTCTTAAAAAACCAGTGGCACTTGCAGGCGTTGATGAGTGTCATCTTCCCACCCTGCTTAATTCTTTTTATGCCCGCTTTGAGAAACATGACTTCTCTATCAATGTTTCCACACTAAAACAGTCTCTGGTTCCTGAGCATGGGTTGATGATTGCACAGTCCTCTGTCAAAGATCTCTTGAGGCCAGTAAATGTTAACAAGGCTTTGGGTCCAGACGGGATCTGCGGATGTACCCTCTACCACTGCGCCGAACAACTTAGCGGAGTTTTACAACATCTATTCCAGCTGTCTGTAGATTCTGGTCATATTCCTGATATTTGGAAACTTTCAACCAAACGACTTCAGACCAGTCGCTCTTACCTCACTCATCATGAAATAAATTGAGAAAATCGTAAGAAGTGAGGTTATGACTGCTGTTGATAAATATCTTGACCCGCTGCAGTTTGCCTTCAGAGCTGGAAGAGTTTTTCGACGATGCTGAGCTGTTTATACTAAATACACTTTACAAACGTCTGGAGAAACCTAAATCTCATGCCAGGCTTCTCTTTGCTGATTTTTCTTCTGCTTTTAACACTGTGCAACCTCAGTTGTTAGCAGAGAGTCTAGTCTCAAACTTCCATCTCTCCCACCAACTAACTCTCTGGATTCTGGACTTTTTAACAAACAGGCAGCAAAGAGTTTCTGTTAACGGTCTTCTCTTGGACCCTGTTGTCACCTGTACAGGTTCCCCTCAAGGCTGCTGCTTGTCTTCACTACTGTTCATACTCTATACTAACAGTTGTAGAAGCACTACTGACAGGAGCTTTCTGATACTATGCAATTTACTCCTCTTTAGAGTTTACCTATTTACTGTCCCCAAAATGTGCAGTTAAATATGGCAGGGTCATAACCATTTGTGTATTTTTTCACATCATTATCATCATCTTGCTTCTTTTTTTATAAATTACTTTATGCATGACAGAGCCAATGCTAGTGCCAGTGGCTACTTGTAATAATTTATGCTGGCATATAATGATTGTATATAGGGCACTGCAGTTTTGTGTAGCTGTCATATGATTGAAATGATTGTAAATTACTACTTTGAAATGTTAAGATGTCACAGTAATGTTTGAAAAAAAAGAATTATTCTGAAGCGGGGCACTGCATCAGCGTACAAGATTGTAAGGAAGGGGGAGGCAGCCGCAGCTGAAATACCCGGATCATATTGTCTTTTCTTGTTTTAGTGTTTATTAAGAATAGTCAGTTCCAAGATGATACGGTTCACAAACAGTTTAAGGCAGTTATACCTAATTAATTTATAACATGGCAGAGTTTCAGTGATGATGATGATTGTGTAAACTGTATTGGGAGTAATACTCACAGAAGAGGTGAGTTTTCAGTACACATTTAAAGGATTAAATGGAAGGTAGGTAGGTGGCGGATATGTTAAGGGAGAGACTTCCATTGTTTTGATGCAGTAGCCCCAAATCATGTGACAATAACTATGTTGTTGTTCAGGTGACAGGAATAGTTAGGAGACGGTCGTCCAATGAGGAGGGAAGTTGTCTGGCTGGGTCATAAGGGAAGAGAAGTTCAGAGAAATAGTCAGGAGAGGAACAAAAAGAAATTAAAACACTGCAAGCACAGCTTGTACTGGATGTAAGGACGGATGGGTAGCCAATGCAGAAAACAAAGGAGAGGAGTGACATGGTCCCGTTTCCCAGCTCTAAGCACAAGACGTGCAGCGGAGCTCTGATGCCAGCTGCGCAACAAATTTCTTATTTTAAAAAACTTTCAAACATTAAATCTATTTCGATAATCAGCTTCTAGTACAGAAAAAACTAACACTGCTGTAAATAGGATAAAACAGTTTCAGCCAGACTTTCCTTCCCGTCAGCGCACTTTTTCGTATGCGCTTGTGCATCTAAATGGCTAGGAGCGAGTTTGAAAAAAACACACTTTTACATTTTAGAAACATGTTGTGCAACTAGCACCTGTACTTTCTGGTGTTTGTAAAGAAGGTGATCAGGGCAGCCGGCAAGCAATGAATTTTAGCAATCAAGCCGAGAAAGAACAAACACACAGACAAGAGGGTTGGTAGCACATGTAGAGAGAAGGTGACGGATGGAACTGATCTTTCGGAGCTATTAATAGACAGACAGACAGACAGCTGTAACATGTTTATCATAATAGGCAGACTGACACAGCTGTAACTAGTATATTATAACAGGCAGACTGACTCACAGCTGTAACTAGTATATTATAACAGGCAGACTGACAGACAGCTGTAACTAGTATATTATAACAGGCAGACTGACTCACAGCTGTAACTAGTATATTATACAGGCAGACTGACTCACAGCTGTAACTAGTATATTATAACAGGCAGACTGACTCACAGCTGTAACTAGTATATTATAACAGGCAGACTGACACGACAGCTGTAACTAGTATATTATAACAGGCAGACTGACTCACAGCTGTAACTAGTATATTATAACAGGCAGACTGACACAGCTGTAACTAGTATATTATAACAGGCAGACTGACTCACAGCTGTAACTAGTATATTATAACAGGCAGACTGACACGACAGCTGTAACTAGTATATTATAACAGGCAGACTGACTCACAGCTGTAACTAGTATATTATAACAGGCAGACTGACTCACAGCTGTAACTAGTATATTATAACAGGCAGACTGACAGACAGCTGTAACTAGTATATTATAACAGGCAGACTGACTCACAGCTGTAACTAGTATATTATAACAGGCAGACCGACAGGCAGCTGTAACTAGTATATGATAACAGGCAGACTGACACACAGCTGTAACTAGTATATTATAACAGGCAGACTGACAGACAGCTGTAACTAGTATATTATAACAGGCAGACTGACACACAGCTGTAACTAGTATATGATAACAGGCAGACTGACAGGCAGCTGTAACTAGTATATGATAACAGGCAGACTGACACACAGCTGTAACTAGTATATTATAACAGGCAGACTGACAGGCAGCTGTAACTAGTATATGATAACAGGCAGACTGACTCACAGCTGTAACTAGTATATTATAACAGGCAGACTGACACACAGCTGTAACTAGTATATGATAACAGGCAGACTGACACACAGCTGTAACTAGGAAATATAATATAACAGGCAGACTGACTCACAGCTGTAACTAATATATTATACAGGCAGACTGACACGTTGAGATCCACCAGACGAGAAAAATCTGACATCTCCATACTGGACAACATGACCAGATGTAATGTGTAACAAAACAACTAGAATAAAGACTAATACCCACTAAGTAATAGTGTAGGTTAGACTAGTCGGTCGACATCGGTAATCCAGCAATATTATTGTCGCTAGGTAATAGGAATAGCAACTAGTCCAGTAACCAGTGTGATTGGGAAGGGTTAGCTTAGGGCAGGTAAGTAATGGCTTGCCAAGGAAACATCAGCATTCAAAGGGGCGTCACCGAACTTCCCAGCAGCGAGGAATGGGGAGAGATAACCATGCGCCATTAACCTATTCCCTTGCTTAAGACCAGAATGAAGGAGCAGGGCAGTGACCGATTCGGACGGGTCTAGCTGGGAACTTGTGACTGCTGATATCCTGTCTGCTCTGGACAGACGTCTCATTCCTTCTGCATTTGTAATAGACAACACATAATTGATGACCAAATGTCTGCAACAGTCTCTGTTTGCTCTGGGGTTCCCAAAGGCCCTGCACCTGGTCCCGTTCTTTTAGCATGTACACCAAGTACCTCTCCAGTCTGATTCACTCTGTTTCTGATCAATATTTTGCAAATGAAAGTCATTTATATACAATCCAATCACCAGTTCAGACACATATCGCCATCCAGTGCATTCCAGACTGTATTTCGAATGTGATGTTAGACACTGGACGGCTCAGGTAAAGCTGATTCACTTTCTCTCCGTTCCCAAAACAAGACAGTTACAGACGGAAACGTATATTTTCCTTCTGAAACAATGGAAATCTGTAGAATGATGACCTTCTTCCATAGAGGGTTGGGAAAGGTATATCTACAATAGGGAGATACGCACCACCCTCACCAAACGATGGCCACCAACAAAGTACTGTCTGTAACAACCCACTTCACAAACAATCTGACAAAGGTTAGGGGAAACATTTACTTACAAGCTGTGTGTTACAAAGGGCATTTTAGAGGAAGCTTTACATTTAGACATTACAGGTATATTCTAAGACAACCATCAAGAAAGTAAGTTGTGACTCCTAATCAAATACGGAGGGCAACTATTTTGGATACCTGCCAGGAAACACGTTAATTAAGAACGATATTTATAACATTTTGTAGAGGTTGTTGTTGTTGTTGACTTTCAAATGGAAAGTGCTTCCACCTCTCGGTGATTTCGCACTGTGGAGGATGTGGTCTTTGGGGAATGTTGGTGTTGGGGAGGTGGGTGTGGGTATGGGGGAATGGGGAGGTGTGGGGGAAAGGTTGCTTTATTTGTGGTGGCAGATGTGTTATTTCCTTTTTCGCATGTGCCTTCTATTTTTTGTTGGTGTTTAGGTTTTCCAAGTCTGCATGGGCTGTGTACTGTCTTTGTGCCCTCTATCTGTTGTTGATCTGCCAAGTTTGCATGGGTGGTTACAGTGCTGCTGCCCTCTTTTCCTGCTGCTGCTGCCGCTTTTTACCAGTGTTTAGCGGTCCTGCCACGTCTACCGTGGTAGTGTATTGTGTTGGTTTATTGGATTCCATCTGTTGCTCTACTTTATTTTTTGTAAGCTTTTTTTTTTTATCCATGTAGGTGGCTGTGTTATCCTGTTTATCCTTATTCCTATGTTATATTAGACTAGAGTTTGGGTGGCTTGTTACTATCGCTACTACTAGTGACAGTATACTGTTCCATAGTTCTTTAGGTGGGTTGAGGCAGTTTCTGCGGTTCAGCCCTAGTCTATATTTATCTAGGAAATGTTTTAGTTCTTCTCTCTCTGGTTTATTTTTGCATTCCAACAGCACATGCGGGGTGCTAAGTCTGTCCTCACAGGCACATGAAGGGGGTCTTTGTATCTTTATAGGTATTCTCCGTTAAGCCTTATTCTTATTTTAGCTTGGTCCGACCTGATTGACTTCAGGTACATCAAAGTGTGACTAGGCTGGTCATCTATCAGTCTCCTAGTACCTTTACCTTCCTTTTTGTATTTTTCTTGCCACCTTATTTTTATTGCTGGTTTTATAGCTTTTTTCTCTCTGCTGGTGAAATAGAGATGTTTAGGGTGGAGACTTTAGGGTTTGCTTCTTGTTTTATTGCCAGTTTAGCTAGTTTATCTGCCTCTTCATTTCCTTTTATCCCTATGTGGAAGGGAACCCAAAGGAACTTAATGTCTCAATGTTCCTGGTTGATTTTATTTATGATGGACAGTATCTCGTATACTATGTCCATTCTGTTTGAGGATTTGTTTTTTAAAGCCTGAAGTGCTGACAGTGAATCTGAAATTACTAGATATTGTTGTTGCGGTGTGTCCTTCATTCTGAGATGGAGTATTTGAAGAGCTGTCAATGTGACCGTCAGCTCAGCTGTAAAATTTGATGTGTGCTTTGGGAGTCTGTTGGATATGGTGATGTTACCGGGTTGATATACTCCTAATCCGGTTGTGTTTGTCTCTGGGTCATGGGATCCGTCAGTGTAAATCTGCACGTGTTCTTTGTATGTGGTGCTTAGCTTGAGCTTTGTTTCTGCAGTGATTTGAACTTGGTGTTGTTCTTTGTTGTAGTTGGTGAGGTCAAGGTCTATCTGTGGGTGTGGAAGTGTCCAGGGTGGTGTTTGCATGTTGTTCGGAGGGTAAGCTATTATGTTGATTTCTGCTCCTTTTGTGTTTTATAACTGTAGGATTTGTTGTTGTAGTGTGGGCTGTGGGGTGGCGCGGCCTGTTCTTTGTCTGTGGGGTTGAACGTGAATCTGTCGGACTGGATGGTGGGAGACACTGAATCTTCTAGTGGTAGTTAGCTGTCATTTCTTTGATGATTAACTCTATAGGTTTCTGATCTGTTTCCGCCAGTACTGCTAGGTTTGGTGTGTATGATGGTACTCCCAGAACTACTTTTAGTGTCCTTGCCTGTACTGACTGAAGTTTAGCTATTTCGTTTGATCTAAGGTGGACTAGCAGTGGAGCTGCGAATATAATAGTCTAGACATAACATGGGCCTGATTGAGGTTAAGAAGAGATTTAGGATTTGTTCCCCAGTTGTTTCCACTAACTACTCTCATTAGGGTTATTCGTTTTTGGCAGATTTAACTATTTTGTCTACAAACGGGGGTCCAGCATGTTTTTTTTCCGAGAAGATTACACCTAAAAATTGTATCTGTGGACTGTAGTAGAATATTATTGCCTGGGTTTTGGTGGCTGAAAGTTTAAAGCCATTATATTTAAGCCATTTCGCTATTTCCTGCAGATCCTCTTATATCTTATCTATTCCTATGATTTTAGGCCTGTTGGGGTCATTTGTTGGGCGTATTTCTACTTTTCCTAGAATGGAGTGTCGTCCGCAAATTGTTTGACTTTAACATGTTTTACACTTTTGGAGAGGTCATTATGTTAAGGAGCAAGGGACTGAGCACACTTCCCTGCGAGACTCCATTACCTAGTGGTACCTCGCCGGAAGTTTGATCGTCGATTCTTACTGCTATTTTTCTGTTTGACAAAAAGATTTGATTAGTTGCACTATTTTATTTGGAGTGCCTATGCAGAGGAGTTTCTGGAGCAGGCACTCATGCCAGAGCATATCGTAGGCTTTTTCTATGTCCAGAAAACTCTACACAGGTTCACCCTTTTTTCAATGTTGGCATTGATTATTTCTTGTTGTAATGCTGTTATGTGGTCCATAGTGCTTCGTTTCTTCCTAAAACCACTTTGTTCTAGGGGTAGGATTTTGTTGGCCTAGTTGTGAAGTAAGCGCTATTGGTCTATAGCTAGATGGGGCTGACTTTGCTTTACCTGGTTTGGGGATGGGGACTATTGTGGACCTTTTCCATATGTTAGGGAAATAACTTTTCTCAAGAATATCATTGAAGAGCTGTAAGATAAGGTGTTTGGTTTTATCGTGGCAGGTTTGTACCATTTGGTAAGTGATAAGATCTGGAACTGGGGCTGACCCTTTTTAGTTGATAGGGCTTGCTCAAGCTCTTCCATAGTTATTCTGTTTGTTAGTTTGAAAGGACTTTTTTTGGTTTAGAGGAGGAAGGAAGTTACTTTCTGCCTGATCTCTGTATATCTTGAAGTCTGGGTCTAAATTAGAGTGTGACCTGACTTCCTGAAATTGTTCAGCCAATAGGTTTGCTTTTTCTAGGTTTGTCTCATATTTGGTACCTTCCTTTAGCAAGGTGGGCATGGTAGACCTTGGCCCTTGATTTAATCTTTTGATCTTTCTCCAGCTATTGCTTAGGTTAGCATTTAGGTCTAGAGATTCTGTTAACCTATGCCTTTCCTCTTTTTTGCTTGGAGGATACTGCATTTTGCTGCAGATTTGCCCTTTTTGTATTCGATTCTGTTTTCTATAGTTTTGTGGCTTTTCCATATCTTTAGTTCAAGTTTCCTGTTCCTAATTGCTTGTTCACATTCCTTGGTCCACCAGGCTTGCCCAGCATAATGTATTCCTTACTATTTCAATATGGAGTTGCTGATGAGATTGCTTTAATGATGCTATCTGTTTTTCTGTCAGTCTTGGTGTGTATGTCATCATCAAGGAGCCTTAGACCACTCACTTCTGTTAGTGACTGGTACAGATTCCAGTGTGTGCTTTAGTGTTAATTCTAGACATTTAGGGGCTTGGTTGGATTATTTTAGTATCCGCCATAGAAATTATAATTGGAAAGTGGTCACTCCCTTACGTGTCCTCTTCATAAGACATTTGCTAGTTCTGGGGTACAGAAAGATAGGTCTATGGTTGAGGCTGAGTTTATGAAACCCTGTCAGAACACATGAGTGGGTTGACCGTTGTTTAGCAAACATACCTTTGCATCCTCAATGGCTTCTTTTACTATTTGTCCTCCTTTATCTGCTTTTGATTTTTCCCTATCCCAGAGTGGGTTTTTAGCATTATTAAAGTCTCACAGGATGAGGTTCCCTGACTGAAATAATCTTGTTAAGTCTTCTACTGTTGATGAATTATATTTGGTTGTGCGCGATATGTACGCGTTTATTATTTTTAGCTTTTGCCTGATGGGAGGGTGATATCTACTCCTACTGCCTCAATTTCAGGATTTAGGTTATGGTCTATTTCTGTAGCTGTTATTTCACTTGTAATATAGAATGCTACCCCCCTCCTTTATTTGGTTAAGTATTGATTTAAATATTGGTGGATATTTATAATTTGGAATTTGGATTGGTTCTTTGGTGAAATTTATTTCCTGCGGGATGATTACTTCTGGCCTATTATTTTTTATAAAGTTAAGTAATTCGCTTTTATTACTGTTTTGTGCCCTGCAGTTCCACTGTATAAATCTTACTGGTTGTTTAGGCATGATTGGTTATGATAGTAGACCTGATAGCATTTTATCAGGCTTGGTGCTTCAAACGTCCGAACTTCTTTGATATGTCTCAGATTCGCCACGTAGTCATTTATTTTTGTTGTGAGGGTCATGTTGCTGCCCTATTTTCTGTCTGAGTGTGGTCATTAGGTGATGTTAGTTAGACTCTGGTTCGGTGGATTGGTCTGGTGTCATCTATCCTTCCTGTGTTGCTAGCTCTAGAATCGGTTCTTGCGTTAGTTTCGCAAGGTTTTATTCTCCTTCTGCTTCCAAAAGTTTTCTTTGGGTGCCTTCAGTGCGTCACTGTATGACATTTTTCCAGTTGCAGTCATCAGACTGGCTTTTCTATGTATGATGTTGTGGGGACATCCTCCATATATTGCGCTGTGGCCGCTTTCCGAGCAGTTGATGAAGTCTCTTTGGTGCTCGACTTTGCAGTTTCGTGTGTCGTGTGCCTCTCCACATCGTCCACATAAAGCTTTTGTTCGGCAGTGTTCCACTATGTGTCCAAATCCATTGCAGTTAAAGCACTGCCTTTCTTTTTTGGTTAAATTAGTCCACTCTATAGGTCTGGAATCCTATCTTGATGGTCGTGGGCGTCTCGCTGTCTAAAAATTCAAGTAATATCGCTTTGCTCGGGGATTACTTTTCCGTTGGATTTGATGGTGAGTCTTTTAACTGGCCTGGATTTGAGTTCCCCTGCTTGTTCCAGCATCGTGTTAATATCCTCTTTTGTAGAGGTTGCATTTTCTGACAATTTATCCACTTGTCCTCGGCAAGAGGTAAACAGTCAAAGACTTTTATCAGTAACATATCGATAGAAAAACTCGTGGGTGTCTCAAGTGAAGGTTGAAGGGAAACCCACGTCACACATGTTTTTGTTATCAACGAGGAAGTAAGATGTTATCTGCAGGAGAATGAAAGAGCAAATGTGTCGTCTGCTGTCCTACAGTGTATTGCAAACATTGTTGTGAATGTAAGACAGCTTACAGACCTTAAGGTCGAGAATGTTATCGATGTCTTGACAGAGAGCAGGACATTTTCTCCTGAAAGGCAGATTGTTCCGAAAGTTTTCTATTTTTTTACTGTGGCGGTGCAAATGTTTTGAAATTTTGTATACATGTACTCTACCTCTCTCTGAGCGCGTGCGTGCGTGCTTGTGCGTGTGTCTGTGTGTGTGTTTGTGTGTGTGTGTGTGTGTGTGTGTGTGAGAGAGAGAGAGAGAGAAAAAAAATATTTGCCTGTTTTAATGTTGGTAAAGGAGCGATCTTATGTGCTTGTGTAAATGTGTGTGAGAGAGAGAGAGAGAAAAAAAATTGCCTGTTTTAATGTTGGTAAAGGAGCGACCTGTTATGCGTGTGTATGTGTGTTTGTGTGAATACACAAACTGTTTAAGTGTGTGAGTGTGCAAGTGTTTTTGCGTGTTTCAAGTGAGCATCGTGTGAGTGCTAGTATGCATGCATAACTTTATTACCGCTTCTCACATAAACAGGACTCTGATCGACTGATCGAGTATGAAGATAGCAAACAGTCTGTGTCCCCCTCCCCTGCCCCAGCTTCTCACCTCTTTACTCCGCCCTCTTCACGTCGTCAGTTTCTCGAGAAAGTGAGTGACATCCGGGTGTAGGCAACAAGGTGAGGGGCTGAGAGCAAGTGGCCTCTCCACACACCCGCCGACATGACTGTCGCACTCATTCCACACAAGGACTTGGTGGTGCGTGTCAAGCTGAGGTGGCCTTATAACACCTTGGTATTAACATGAAGGCACTTCAAAGAGAGGCAGTCAGTTACAGCTGAGTGGGGGATTGCAGATCGTGAGGGTATGCTTCTGGCTAGGTCATAACCGAAATTTTATTATGTTAATACGACAGACCTTGGAATTAAAGGGGAGAAACTAGTTTTAGGGGCAGCTATTTTCATTCAAATGTACCTTTTTTGTTTAGCCACCATTAAATATTGCGTAAACTTTCTGTACATTGCGAGGTCCGTGTTTCAGGAAAGGCAATAGAAAAGAGACGACATGTGACGACGACAAACATAAAACATAAAGTAAGAAAAGATGTTTTATTACCTGCCGTAGACAAACATTACACTAGGTTGACGAATGTGACGTACACAAACAATAAAACAGGCTCACGTAGGCAAACATTACAACAGATTGACGTGAGCGACGTAGTCAAACATCACAACAGATTGACCTAGACAAACATAGCAGATTGACGGAAGTGACATTGACAAGCATTACAACAGATTGATGAATGTGATGTAGACAAACATTACAACCTACTGACGAAGACAAACATTACAGCAGACTGACGTTGATAAATATTACATGTTGACGTTAGTGAAGTAGACAATCATTATCACAGACTGACGTGAGTGACGTAGACAATCATTACCACAGACTGACGTGAGTGACGTAGACAAGCATTACAATAGACTGACTGACGTGTCTTTGACAAAAGTTGAGCATGAGACAGGGTTCTTTGTGTCTGTGATGAGCGTTACTTTCAAGTTACCATCACCTGTCCCTACATCTAAGTACCGACCAAGTAGCCGATTGAGCCATGCGGTAACTTTACACGACATGAGAAGAGAAAATCTGTGGAAAAAAAATATTCTTTAGCGGAAACAATACCAACCATGTGATGAAGACTAGAAGATGGATTTCTTCATGTATAATTTGCTCAGTCGGAAAGTGAAGACGACCTCACAGCCAGCGGCGTGGACGTTCTGAATAATTCTCATAGAGTAATCAGGTGGACTTAATAGGGTAGACGATTAAGCAGTTAACATTTTAGTGGTTGCTGTGAATCTCCCGTAAATGGGGTAGTTGGTGGTCCAGTGGCTAAAACCCTTGTCACTACGACAGTGAGAATCTGGTGTTGTGGATTCGTATCTCTGCTCTGGTATACTCCTCTTTGGATGTGACACGTGTTTACAAGGCTGATCATCGGTGGATTTCCTAGGGTACGCTGGTTTCCTACACTATTTGTACATGTGTGTGTGTGTGTGTGTGTGTGTGTGTGTGTGTGAATGTGTGTTTGTGTAGAACATAGAAGTTCTGTCAGGGATCGTGGATATAGCCCTGACTGGTTGAGAGTGTGTAGTGTGTATTATTTTGAAAGAGAAAAAGCGAATGTCAGAAATGGAGTTAGCCCCCTGCAGGGATAGTGGCCCTTTGATGTACGTTTGGTGTATGGTTTAGAAGGTGTGACGTAAAAGGAGGTATGACGTGGGGTGTCGTCTGCAAGAGAAAAGAAGTTTCTAGAGAAAGATCCTACGGGTGGAATGACCGGTGTGTGTGAGTTTGGAGAAAAGAAAAGGAGGTTAGCGTTTGGAGTATTGCTTGGAGTTTGTAAAGTTTCACCAGCTGCTGTATGTCTGCCGGTGGATTCATATAATTGGAGTATTGCTGTGTGTTTGAAAAGATTCACCACTTGCTGTGTGTCTGCTGGTGGATTCTATATTGGGAGTAATTGCTGTGATTTGGAGATTCGCAGTGGTGTGTATTTCTGTACAGTTTCAAGGAGTATTACAGGCAAGTGTACATCTGTGGGTGGGTGTGATGTGACCGGACGTTGACAGTGTGATTTGGTCATTTACGTTATAAGAAACTGTTGGTGAACATTGGATGTAAATTAAACTAATATAGAGAGGAGCTGGTTAGCGACGATTGATTGAAAGGTTGAGAGACATCTACGTTGTTCAAAGGATATTCCAGCTCGCTTGTTGTCATATATTGACTGGAGATAGTTATATTATTAGAAGGGTTTATGTAGACATTAATTAGTTGCGAGATATGTTGATGTAGAATTTATTTGAAATTCGTTGAGTGTGGGAAAATATATGGGATTTTTTGAAGTATAGAGATATAGGAACCCACGTGCAGGTCTTTAGTACTTTCTTGTGTGAAAGAACACGTGAGGAAATCTGTGAGGTCAGTGTGTGTTGTATGTGTGTTCCTGACAAGTTCTCACATGTATAGTCTATTGTGTGACGTTTTTTCGCTTAGTATTAACACACACACACACACACACACACACACACACACACACACACACACACAGATGTATATATGAAATCTCTCTATAGAAATAAATGCACTGTTATTTTTTTATAATTCAAGATTCTTTATTCTCTCACCCCTTTAAGGGGTATTGAGATCAAATTATATCCATACATATTTAGACACAACAATCTGAAATCAGAATTGCTGTTAGCGGAAGATTTTTTCTGTTTATCTACACAAACACTTTAATGTACTCTTTCTGTATACAGATCATTTTATACATTCACCTCGATACACGCCAACAGAGGAACCCAGTCACATAACTTTCTGCTTCTCTCCACGTATTGTCGTTCCTCGGTTCTGCTCTTGTTTCTCATTCTTCTCTCTTCCCTTCACTCTCTCATTCTAAGAAAGAATGAGTGAACGCGAAACACTTGACCCTTGATTTTAAGTAACTTAATTGTTAATAACTTACGTGTAGTCATGACATTTGGGTTCAAGCATATTTTTTCGAAGACATCAACACAAAGTGTCAGAAAAAAATTTCTTTGCAGACAAGTATTTATAAAGTCTTCTTTGACCTATATATTACAGAAATGCGATATGTAGAACTATTGTACATCTCACACACTTAGATAGATAGATAGATAGATAGATAGATAGATAGATAGATAGATAGATAGATAGATAGATAGATAGATAGATAGATAGATAGATAGATAGATAGATAGATAGATAGATAGATAGATAGATAGATAGATAGATAGATAGATAGATAGATAGATAGATAGATAGATAGATAGATAGATAGATAGATAGATAGATAGATAGATAGATAGATAGATAGATAGATAGAGAGAGAAGGAAAGTAGAGAAATAGTGACAAGCTTGAACAAGTGTGGAACACAGACTTCCACGCACGCACCCACACGCAAGTTTTAATTTGTGAGATAAGCTACACAACATACACACCCTGTGCCTGTGCACCAAGTCTTCACAGAGTTCAAGCGAAGTCCTCGAGTGTCCCGCTGCCTTGTTTACTCTCGTCCTCAAGTGTCTGCTGCAGACTTGTTGTGAAATTACCGGCTGCCACAAGAGGTCCTGGTGTCTTGCACACGTCTGCTCTTCCTTACAAACACCTGGTGTTGCGTTGCCTCCAGCAGGTGAGTGAAGCGTTTTGTCATCTACAGCAGTTTATACATTTACCTGTCAGACAACAAAAACTCATTATATATATCACCACACCCTGTTAATCATTAATAGTTGGAATAAATTACCTCCTCTAAATGTTTCTTAAATTTGTTTCCATTCACTACCTCGTCAAAACTTTTTAAATCTTTTGCTAAATTTGATCGAATTCGCTTATTAAGCGTCTTTTTGTCATAAAATGTATACCCTGGGATACACCTAGCTCGTGTGTACACACTTGTGCACAATCTCTACTTGCACATTTTATGAAAGAGCCTTTGAAGTAACATGCCTTAAAGCCAGATTGGGTAAATTTTACTCTCCGTCATCTTTGTTTGCTGACATTTTAAAGATTTTCTTGAACTTGAAAACACTTTATGCCTAGACATACAAAATATGTACCTGCATCAGTTGTTTACTGTTGAGAAAATTTTAAAGTAGAAAGTGAAAAATTCTTGTTTCTGATTTTGTTGTGCACACATTGTTTGAAGTATATAATAAGATCTACTGATTGTGCAAATACAGTGGTCATTGAATATCAATACAGTAATAAAGGGCTGCTATAAGGAATAAAGAAACTAACATCAATTTGGCGAATACATACATTGCTGGTTAGTAGGACCCTGGCTCACCAAGAACACATCTTTCGTGTATGGGTTGTATAACATTAAGAAAACCTCACCGGGACGAACGTGGATAAAAGATTGAATTTACCTGTTCTGACCTGCTCACCTTTATTACATACTCGCCATATTTTCTCATGGAGAAGACTGTGTTTGTAAAATGGCATTTAATAAACTGCTAGGTGCACGTGTTCCTCATAACAATGGATGTGGACACTAATCTGACATCATAAGTATTCAAGAACTTGCTCAGACAACACGCCTGTACACAAATCTTCTCATTAACGCATTCAAGTCGGTCATTATTTGATTGTATTGATTGTATCGAGAATGCGACAAACACAGCAAAAGCCATTACGCAAAGTACGACAGCCTCCCCTATCTTTCCACAAAAGCACAGTCTTATCACATAAACTGTTTATTATAACAATTATTTTAAAAAGCTGCCATTTCGGCCCAAACACCGGCTCAGAACTTTTTACTGTCATCTAAAATTACACAAACTCTACCACAAATCTAGTACTAGATAGTCGCTACTCACCACACACACACACACACACACACACACACACACACACACACACACACGTGGTGCCCTGCAGAGTCTTGATGAAAGTGAATATCCCGTGTTGTCAGACGATTATTCTGAACACATTACACGAGAAGTGATGTTTACTAGGAAGTATTTAAAATGTTGTCAATCAAGGGGATATTTACAATTTGTGTCTCAGTTACATACACAGTTTGATAATTGTTTGCCTTATTCTTGGTGCATAACTACTGGCAGGCCAGCAAATCTGCAAAAGAACGGGACTTACGATCGAAAAATAATTGAATTCTGTATGTGGGCATCACTAACTGAGCAAACTGCGCCATTTTGAAAGACTTAGAAACAAACAGAAACATGCTTCACGCACTTTAAACATTCGTAGCTTCATCCCAAAACACGACAAATTCATGTCTTAGTAATCGAATCATGGCATATTCATGTTTTAGTAATCAAAATGATGTGGGAAAGATGCTAAAAAGCATAAGAAAGTTTCTCCTAATGAGATGCGTGAGGGGTTTGTCGTACCCAAACGAATGGAGGTGCCAACGTAAGAATTCACTATTTTCTCTCTCACTCTTTTCTATATATATATATATAGTGTGTTTCCCTGAAAAAAGAGACCGGGTCTTATATTACGTTTTGCTCCAAAAGAGGAATTAGGAAGTTCTTCATTTTGTTTTGTACAAAAATATAAATTTATTAAAGTACAAAAGTTGATTCTAAGACGGTCATGTTATCTTCTTCTGGGACATCGTCCTAACTCTCCAAACCCTGAACTCCTGCCTGAATTTCTTGCTACTCAATTTCCGTTGAATCATTGTCGTTTAAAATTTATATTATCATTTATTTCAACCATTAATATAATAATAATAATATTTATTTATATTTCCTTACTTTGCAATTTAATATGTCGATCGTGTGTTTTAACAGACGAACGAAATCCGTCCATCTGGATGGCGATCTTAAGACTAAGGCTAATATTTGGGGGTAGGGTTTATGTCCAAGCACCCGGAAAAAATCTTTCTATGAATTTTTGTTTTGAGGAAACACGAAGATTGTCATTCTGGATTTATTTGACCCTTTTAAAGTAGGGGGGGAAATTCAGTTTTATTTTTAGCAATCAAAGTCAAAACGTTAGCATCTATGATACCTAAAATGAGATAAATATATACATCATATTATTCCCACCAATCAGATGATGTTTACACTCACAGATCTATAGAACGAGTAAGAGAAAAAGAGAGAGGGAGAGAGAGAGAGTTGTGAAACCTCAGTCTGTATCTGTAATGTGTCTGTGATAAACCTGTCTTCATTTATAACTTTATAACAGGTTGGGGCAGTTTGCAAGTACCGGCGCTGGCCCGATGAAGGGACGCTTTAAAACTGTGTTAATGCCAACGGCGCGAGGAAGATCAGGAGAGTGTGTCACCATATCTCACGTTTGAGGTCAAAGGTCATGGGGTGCGGTGCAAGTAAAGTGGTGGAGGAGGTCGATGTCGATCCGGTAAAGACTTATTTTCAGGCAGAATGGAGTTCAAGGCTGATCGTAATGTTTCTAACTACCACCATATCGGCCACTGGGCTTGTGTTTCTCCCTCCAAGTCTTACTTATCTCCTTAAAGCTGTGGGTCTGTCAGTGGAAGATTGTGGGTTGACTGTCTATTATAATTTGAGGGTGTAACGACTCAGTGCTTACTAACAACGATTTGTTTCGAAACAGATCAAAGTGCCTGATTCGGAGGATGGCTACCCTCCACCTCTCCCTCCATCCACAAGCAAGAAAGAAGTGTTTGTGGAGGAAAATTATCGACAGCTTGATGAATATGCCAAACAGGTGAACGGTAGAGATTTAACGGGTTAAAAGAAACTCCTAGGTTAAAAAAATACTGACATTAAAGACATGGGAGTTATTCTACAAACATGGGGATTGCTCTACAGACATACACATTTATGTGGCACAGGAGTACTCTAGAGGAATGTTTAAAAGTTTTATAACTGAAAGTACTATTATTTTTTACACATTTATAGATTTTACGGATTTACTACCATGGATTTATTTACCCTTACTTTAAATCCAAAATTTCTTTAACTAGTTTGACGTAAAATGTATTTATGTCATAGAAAACATCTCTCTCTCTCTATCCCTGCAGGCGCCGAGGAGTCTCAATGTCAGCTACTCAACATTGATAGAATATTTGATGAGAAATACCAAATCAGACATTGACAAAGTCAGGTCGATTTTTGCTTGGATGTCAGCACAAAAAATATATGACATGACCTATCCTAATGTCAAGGATGGCCATTCACCGGATGGTTACATGAAGCTTATCAAGCAAGAAGATGGACTTCATTCATATTTTTTCGCTTTGTTGTGCAGGTAACCGTTGTTGTAACTTTACTATATAAGTTACATTATTATTACCTACATGACGCAGTTATCAAAAAGAGTAAGCTGTTTTATAATATAACAATTTTATGTCAACTGATACGAATTTTATGAATTGATTAAATTAAAAACAGCGGATTATAGAAGGTAAGACACGATGAAATGCTGGCTCATGATTATTACTCAGTTGGTGATGATATTACACTAAACTTCATTGGTCACAGGGCGGCGGGAATTCCCTGTGTTGTCTTAAGAGGCGTGTGCAAAGGGATTCCCTACGAGGTGGGGCAGCAAGACGTGTCCAGTCTTCGTGTCTCCTGGAACGCCGTGTATGTGGACGGGTCGTGGCGGTTTGTGCACCCTCACTGGGCACTAGAGGGCGTGAGTGGCTTCAACACGGGGGCCTGGACCAAGGTGGAAGAAGGTGGACAGGCTGTCAGACAAAGGTGGAGCCAAATACCTTTCCTATATAAAAAATATATTTGTCAAAATCCGCAAGAACCTGTAAAGGATGAACTAAGTACATTATTTGGACCAGAACGTGTTTTTTACCGAAAGATATTTCTGTTGAGCTGAGGTGAAGAATTGTTTTAAAGTTGCTTCTTTTCCTCCATAACATGTTCTTTTGCAGGGCAAAGGCATCCGAAGGTCAAAAGATGTACATGATGGACGAGTTCTGGTTCCTTACTGACCCAGATAAACTGGTGTACCACTGCATGGAAGGAAGACCCGAATGGCAGCTGCTGAAAAATCCGTGGACCGTGAAAACATTTGTGAATGTCCCGAACTTCAATACACGTTATCACGACAGTGGGTTCAAGCTGGTGTCCAAACATGCTGCTATTTTGACATCTGAAAAAGGTTTGCTTTTACTGAACATGCATCTCGCGTTGGAAGTGGGTTGCTTTTCTCAAAAGGACATGATTGAAAAGTTAAGTCTATAATAATATTGTAGATTCATTCTGCTGTTTTGAAATTAATCTGTGATTAAAAAGTCTAAGAAAATCGCTTACGACTTTTAACATCTTGTGGTAGAACCGCTGTTTTGTGCGTAAAAATACTGAACACATCATGGTCAGTTCGACGACAGTGTCAAAGAGAATGAAGCCTGCGGCTGAAGTTTTAAATAATGAAGAGTTGACCAGTTTCCTTGCAAATGAAGTTATTATTTCATTGAACAGAGAAACAGCAGTGTCAAACCAAGCATGAGTTACTTCTTTTGTTTCAGGAGAGTGCAATATTATTTTTCAACACGATAACGACAGCAATGCTATTGTTGATTACTCGCTCTTCTTCAATGAGAAGGCCTCCATGGAGCAGATCCCCAAAGAACTGCAGCTGGACAGGTACGTGGTGAAGCTAGATGACCAGAAGACCCTGAAGATACGTTTCCCCGTGATGGGCATCTACAAAGTGACAGTGTCAGGACAGCTGAGTCACACCTCCTTTGACCTGTGTGACATTAGACTGGAGTGCGACGCCGTCCTAAAACAGGTTCAGCCGTTTCCCATCAATCCTCCGATTGGCTTCGGCTTTGGTCGAAAGGCCCAAGGAGCTGGTTTGTCCAAGCCGTCGCAGGTCAAAGGGGTCATGGTCGTCAGGCAATCTGAAAAGGTTAAGTTCCAGTTCGACTGCAAAGAGAAGGTGGAGGTTCAAGCAATGCTTGTGCACAAGGACATGGCGGCTTCAGAGCTGACTTCATATGTCAGACAAAATCACGAAGCAGGAAACGTGACGATCGAGGTGACTGTGCCCCAGCACGCGCACAACCCAGAGTATGCCCTGCAGGTCAACACCAGGCCGGCGGGATCTCGCCAAGACTTTGAAAACGTTGTCAACTACCTGCTGACACATGACAAACAAGAGCTGGAGAAGAAAGAGGTCAGTTCTGATGCATGCGAGTTGTGGCTCTACAGGTAAGAGTGCAGAGCTTCGCGACGTCACATAAAAATATGAACAAAAAAGTAAAACTTTACTCAAAAATGTTATTTAAGTAGCAACTTGTGTCCTAGATATACATTAGAGGACAAGTATTCTCTGATTGGAGAAGATATACTTCACAGAGTTAGTAATTCAGCCTTGACTTAGGGTAGACTAAACATTTCAGATGATCTTGAAATCAATTTATTCAGGGAGCAATTATTGTGGAAAGTTCATTTGTTAACGGAGGGTGGGGGGAGAAAGAAAATATGCAATAAATAACTTGTGAGAAAGGAAAGGTGAAGGTAGAGGTCGTCTCCTGACCTATTCAAGTAATTAGCGAGTGAAGTGTTAACGACCTTACTTTTCTCATGGCCAGCTTTAAGTGATGGCGGTGCCCATCTCATTTTTTCCTGTACCTATACTTTTTCCATAGAAGAGGAAGATAGTAGATAAAAAGGAGAAACAGAGATCTCCTAGCTGTTTAGAAGAAGCGATGAGGTCATCTAAAACACATGTAAGAAAGCAAATAAGCATTCGACTTAATTGTACAACAAACGCCAACTTTTATAACTTGTCAAGTGGTTTTATTAATTATCGTTAGACTGACGAAAATCAAAAGATCAGAGCGGAGCTCAAGGCTGCGACAGAGAAGAATGACATAGAATCTCTTGAGAATGCGATCATCAAGTTTGAAAAAGCAGGCCTCACCGACAATGGCGACCTTGAGAAAGCCAAAGAGAAGCTTGTCTCCCTTCATGAACAGGGTACATTTCAATGTTTCATGAGTGATATTTTTGAGGTTTCTCTCTATTTATTTCTTTAATTTCTAGTGATCTGTGTATTTGTATATGTGTTTGCATATTTTTTTATTTGACCAACCAGCCGACCGCCAGGCAGTGGTAGAGGTGGGTGTTTTTGGCTTCCGGGGATAACGAAGCAACATGCGCCCTTCGATCATCAGTAAAAATAGTGGCTCACATTGTTAAAGACTAAGGACTGTGCCAATCGTGACAATTTATTGGAGCTATGCTGAGATTACAAAAATGTGTGTTAAAAGACAACTTGAGAACTGCCAAATACCAGTGAAAATAAATATGTTTAATTAAGCATTTCCGACGCCTCCCCTCCATTTTGACACCCATCGCAGTCGTCCACTCCTGTCATTTGACACGCCTCTACAAACAGATTAACCGACAGATTAACAGACAGATTTAAATGAACAGGTTTGGAAGGCTCTTAACACTTTGCTTGTTTTTCAAGAGCTGCAGAAAGCCATCGCAGTTATGGACCTTCATGCCTTGGAGGCTGCATTGGAGCGCACGAAGAAGTCACGTGTCTCGTCCAGTCTGGACAAAAACCTGCTGCTGACCGCCGAAAATCTAAGAAGCCGGTTGGCGCGAGTCCGCCTGCTGAAAATCCTCAAGCTGAAGCAGTCTACTGTGTCCGAGATTCTTAGTTACAGTCGGCCACAGCCTATTGTACACAGCATCATGTCAGTGACCTACCTTCTGCTGGGTGAGAACGAGCGGAACCTCAAGGTAGGCAGGGACATCAGAGGCTGAGCTTTTATGTTTGCTGTGTTCCAGAGAACGAACTGTCCTGTCTGCCCCTTACAGCATTGCAGTTCTGCACCTTTAAGAATACCGGTTGTAAAATCTAATCCATCCATTGACACGATGAAGCTGCTTTAGCTCCCTTTACAAATATTAAACACAAGCATGCGTGCATTGCTTCTTCTTGCGAATAATTTCTCACAAGGGGAACAACAAGTGGACATGAGGAGACTAGAGTTTTAATGTGTTATGGCCTAATTCCGTCAAAATAAGTTGATGATGACACAGGTGCAATCATCCTTGCCTGGTGATAACACTTAATAGCGAAAGTTATGGCGTCTTCCAGTCAAAAAAGTCTCAGATCGTCTAAGTTTACCTTTACTTCCTGCACATTGCGGAAATACGAGTGGGCGTTAAAAGTAGGGGAAAATTCGATTAGGGGGATGCCTCGTTTCTACTCGCTTTGAAAGAACTTATTTGCTTCCAGCAATGGGAGTACATCCAAGCACTGCTAAGGAAACAGGGAAAGGGAAGCCTTATTCGTCGCATCACGCAATTTGACGTTGACCACCTCAAGGTCCCCAGAATGCAGAAAGCGGAAGTGAACCTGAGCGCATGCCCAGAGGTTGACGCGCGCCTATCGAGCGCCGGTGCCGGAACGTTTTATGTCTGGGTAAGGCACAGAGCACTGACTCCTCACCCCTTTCTGCTTGACTGTCTCTTAGGTCCAGTGGAGAACGTTTTCTCTAACACTCGGTAAAGCTCAATGCAAAATACTGTTATTAAAAATCTTGGTGAATACCCTGACATCTGTTCTTCATATGCAGTTTTATTAATTCACATCACAATGCACAGCAATAAGTCAACAAAGTTGACAAGGTTGGACAAGGTTGGACATAGATCCGTCTATGTCGTGCAGGCTTTATCCACTAGTACAATCAGGGCCGAATGTGACTTGATGTTTGTAGTCCTGTATCTTGACATCAGAAGAGATATAGTTCTGGAGATTTTCAGGAATAGTATCATGCACTAAATAGTACCATTAGGTAAGAATGAAATGTACTCCACTAAACCTTTAATGCCACTCAGAGCAGTGCAGTTGTCGCTTTTTGTGAGTTTTGTGGTCGATTGTCTTAAAGTCCGCTGTTGTTGCTCCATCGTACAGTGTGTATTGTAAGTTCGTATGCAGTGTAAAACTCATGGTAATTAATGTATAATTACACATTCTCCGGCAACGTGTGATTTGATGCCAGTAATGTGTTGTGTACAACTCATACCAGTTATGTGTGATCGAAATCATTCCTATAATCAATAGTATAAAACCTGAGCAATCATGTGTTGTGGGTTTTCAGAGCCGTAACATTGTACAAGAGAAGAAGAAACAGGAGAAACTGGCTGCATCTCGCTGATGTGTGAAACATCTAAATGATCTTTCGCGGTAGACGTGGGTCGAGTGGGTCCATGTGACATGAGCCGAGCTGTCCACACAATCCTAACCCTTCTTACCCTCCCCTTTTCGCTCTTGCTAATGTTTAACCCATCTTCCTCTGCAGAATCACTATATTCTCTGTTTCTGTTACTTGGTGCCGTTCTGTGTTTTCTATCTTTGTTTTCTGTTTGTCGTCAGTACTGTCGTTTATTCTTCCTCCCTCGTGTTCTATCCATGTAGTCCATGTCTCTTCCCCGTTTAAGTGCTAAGAATTTGCTCTCTAAACTTTCAACTGCTGGCAGTGTTTTTTCTTGTTTCTCTGCCTACATCAAGGGTAGCGCGGGTAGAATAAGTCAATAAGGTAGCATTCTTCGTCAGACATATTTTAAAATGCTTCCAGTGAAAATGTTTTACATCAGTAGAGTCCCTTTATATCTTTCTTCTGTCTTCTAAGCTTTATCTTTCATATCTCTCTAAAATCTACCTAGTTATTCGTCTGTTTGTGTTTGTTTTGTATGAAGCCTGCGCCTCGTACTGATCCGTAAATATGTTAACTTCATCGACAGTGTAAGGGAAGTAAACGCGCTACAAAATTAACTACATGAGTTCTCTCCCTTAGACGTCAATTGTCGGATTTGAAGAGCAGTCACGGCTTATAGCATCATGCTGTGTTTTATTGTATTCTCAAAAAAAGGAACAAAGACTTCATTGATTATTTTGTACTATTCTGCATTCTCAATAAGAGGAGCAAAGATTTATCGGATTATGTTGTGTTATATTGTACTCTGAGAATTATTTTGCTTAGGGTCGTGAATGTGCATACATGAGTTCGAGGTTGTGGTGCTCGCATGCCTCTGTGTGTGTGTGTGTGTGTGTGTGTGTGTGTGTGTGTGTGTGTGTGTGCAGAATCAATGTGTAACATGTTTGTAAATGTTCCTGCGGGAGACAAAGATGTATTTGGTCTGGTCTGTGTTCTATACAGACAATAAAGATTAATTGGTTTATTTATTATGCATTAACGACGACAACACAGTCAGAGCACGTATAAAATGTACATATGGAATCTCTTTAGAAATCAACTGCTAACATCTTCAGTATTTTGGCCAATTGTCAAAATTTCTGTTAACATTTTTCTTTTTTATTTTCAAAGATTGATAAAAATGTACTTATATTGTAACGGGTGTCAGGAAAACGTGTCCAGTTTTACGGGGGTTTCTGTAAGACCCCTTTATTTTTAAGAAAATATTTTGTTAACTTTAAACAGATGCATACAGTGTAATAAATGTATTTAAATACATTGTTACCGACACTTAGTTTAATACTATTAAATGAAACATTAGTATGATTTTAACTAATGTCATTTAAAGAAAGAGACGTGGAGTGTCGACGTCCGTGACAGGGAAATAACACGACTACCAAACTCTATAAATCAAGCCCTCTTTCTCCTAGCTACTGTTTTCAGCAGCTGGCAAGAATTATTCAATGTGAAATAGGGCGTTGATGAGGTGCGGGTACTTGTCATGCAGCAGCACTTCCAGTATCTGCGGTGTCCACAAACTGTACTCCAAGTCCGGGTGGTGCACCATCCATGACCTGGAAAAGAAAGACCCGAAGGCTGGTGAGAGTGAAGGGGTGTGGTAGGCCTTTCTACCAAAGACATAAGGAAGAGGGTTGAACACACACGAGCAAGCACTCAGACGCATATTTAGACACAGAAAGACAGACAGACAGACACACGCACACACACAAACACAGACACACAGACCGACAAACAGAGAGACCAATGAACATAAAACTCAGAGAGGGAGACAGGACATTATAAAAATAGAATCGAATTAAAACTGCAAATTGAAAAAGGAGGTTTTAATAGAGAGATGGACGAAAGAGAGAGCGAAGAAAAAGAAAGAAAAGGTGGATACAGGGCAATGAGATGACACAGAGGGAGGAGCAAATGGCCATTGGTCAGAGCACAACCACCTGAACGTAGTGGTTCGATACCCTTGTGATGAGGCTTACTCTTCCCCACCAGATGTAAGTAGGCACCGCACTCCGTACAAGGCTTGGGATGGGGTAAAGAAGATGGGAGAAGAGACAGACATCGCCTTCATAAAAGCTGGCCTCTAGATAATTAAAGGCCCTTAACCCCTCTGTTTTTTTTTTGCGTGTAAAGATCGGCGGACTAACTTTATCGTTCTTATTATAGTACACATATGTTGAGTCTGATTTCTCATTATACAAATAGACACACACAAACACACACACACACACACACACACACACACACACACACACAACATCACCATTACCATCAGCAACACCACCAGCACCACCAGTCATTTACCTAAAAATTTAAAAATTGAAAGTTTGCAGGCCCATATTGTCTGAATGTTTTTTTTCAAACAAGTAAACAAAACAAAATACCCACCACCACTACCACTACCACAACAACAACATCGTAACCGGACGCAAGAAATGCCATCAGCAACATGTTGCTGGTAAAAGCTGTTAACAGCATCAGCGCGTTTTAAAAAGACAAAAGAAAGCAGCTTCAAAACTATTTGTGGGAAAGATGCTCACGATTATTGATTCATAGACGATAGCCATCTGTTCTATCATAAACATCTGGTAAATTCGTTTCTAAATCATGGCCTCGCCCACTTGTGGAAATTAAGATGTCGAGTTCAGGGAAGGGCAACATAAATGGTTCTTCGGAAATAGACCTGCATCCTTATAGCAAACAAGATATGGCGCTAAGACAAGCTTTATACAGACAGGAAACAAAATAGATGACTGGCTGGGTGGCTGGGTGGCTGGGTGGAGCGCAAATTTTACACAGATTGCCTGGTTACCCCTGATGAAAGGACTTTGATGAATGTATTCGTGAAAAAAAACTATTGTTAATAACAATAAGCAAGTCAGGTAGGAGTAAGGCAAGAAACCTTGCCAGCACGCACATTTCTAGGTGTGAAGACGAGAGGAGTTGGCCATGTTTGTGAAGCCTCAGTTCCTCTCAGTTCGGCCGGCGGCAGGGGTCAAGATGTCCGAGGGTCTGGCAGCGATGCGATGGAGGCTGGAGGCTGGAGACTGAGGCTCTCTTTGCTACTCGTAGAATATTCGAGGTTAACTTGCACGTGGTAAAGCTGACTTTTACTTCAAGGTCGCATGAAATACAATAATATAATTTGTTTATTCACTTATCAAAGTTATGGAAGCAAAAAATCGGTAAAGCGAAAGCGAAAGTCTGTAGACAAGGAAGAGACCCAGTAACAAGGCAGCAGATAAAAACGTGAATTTTCTGAAGTTATTCGATCGACGGCAGTGAAAAAACCACCTCCTGACGCTGTAAACAACAACAGCAAGGAAAGTGATTAGTTTTATTTATGATGATTGCATTTTTAAAATTTAAATTTAAAATTTTTAACTGTTTCTGTAAAGTATTTAACTAACATGATAAACATAAAATAGACCAGGAAATCATTCATAGACACGTGAGTCTGTAAAGGGGCATTTACCTCCCTGTGGCTGAGAAAGATTATACAGCTAACGATTCTTCTTGGCTTCAATAGTTCAGCGTGAAATACAATAATACTTGTTACAAGTACCCTGCAATGTTGTCAAAATACCTGATGTTTGGATTTCGGTGATGCCACTGACGATGACATGGAAGACTAGTATGTTTACTAAACACAGACTAAAAGCAGAAGAAGCAAGCAAATGCCAGTCATGTCCACCTACCCAAAGGTAACCATGCTGTGCGTGTGCAGAAGGATTGTAAATTCGAATGTCTGAGTTTCTATCGGGATCAATAATTCTTCCTGACAGGATTTGTTTAGACCTGAGAACAGATTAACATAAATCGCTATTAAACGATGGTAAGTAAGTAATTTGCAAGAGCTGGAAATACAAGATTTTGTTTTCCTGCTCGCAGTACAACAATGAGCCACTATTCAGTTTGGAAACGGCCATAACTGACGGGGTCACTGAACAGGTTTAATTTTACATCTTTCATCATTATCGACGTCGTCATTGTCCTCGTTGTCGTCGACTTTGTCAATCTCTTAACTAGTAGCAAAAAATATTATTTCATCGCAAGTAGAAACTCGACACAGCGGTCGCCAGGTGTCGCCAGGTAGATCTGTCAAGCGGTGGTCAGCAGGTCGAGCTTGGGACGACCAGTCCGCTGCTTGTGGTTTGACCGCCAGATTTACCTCCTGTCCACTTCATCGTAAACTTTTCCTGCAAGGTGCTCTGGAGGATGGACTAAGAATATCCTGCATTGTCACATGGATTAATCAGAGCAGGTTGCCAAGTCTGGCTGTTGCTAGATAATCCTGGTGTCAGGTGAGGGTTACAACTGAGTTCTGTAAAAACTGATCGGTTTCATATCCAGTCAAACTCAGAGACAAGAGATAAGAGCATAAAAGCCTCTTCCTTATTGCAAAGAAGAAAAATGCAAAGGAAATGAAATAAAAACAAATTAAAAGATAAACATTGTGGAAAGAAGACCATTCTCAACCGGATTAACTGACTGGAAAATGAGGCAAATAGAACACTTACAGCAGAGAAGAACTGTGGCTCCTCTTTTTAAACAAAAAGAAAGTTGTGGAGAACCCACCAAAACTTCACACTTCTCAATAAAGTCCCGGGATAGCAAACCTGGATCAAATTACTTTAAAGATTACTACAAACACGACAGTACTACGAGAGTACAAATCCAGTGATTAGCTAGTGCAAACATTACGACTACTACTACCACCATATCAAGTGGTTCAACTGTTTTGCTCGTTTGCTAAACAGACAAAAAACTTGGCCTTGTAACAGTCACAGCACGCACTACTTGTGACCAGAGTCTGTGTGACTGCATCGTGTGGCCGCCCTTCACACCTACAATGTTTATTACTTGGTGCTTATTACTTATTAATGTTACTCACGATTGTTACTCACCTGCTGTGGTCGTTGTGACCTCTTCACAGGTAGACACTGGCTGTGACGTGAGGACAACGACTGACGTAACTTAAGACACGTTCAGGACGTCACCTGCATTAATGAGTCAGACATGAGAGAAAACTACAGGTGTTTTGAATGCTCACACACCTGTTTTGAATGCTCACACACCTGTTTTGAATGCTCACACACCTGTTTTGAATGCTCACACACACGTTTTGAATGCTCACACACACGTTTTGAATGCTCATACACCTGTTTTGAATGCTCACACACACGTTTTGAATGCTCACACACACGTTTTCAATGCTCACACACACGTTTTCAATGCTCACACACCTGTTTTGAATGCTCACACACCTGTTTTGAATGCTCACACACACGTTTGAAATGGTGAGAGACACCTGTCAAAAGCACGGACGTGTTAATACTAGTTGGTGATCAAAAATTAAAGGGAAATATTGGGGATCACAAAGATTAGTTTAAACCAGCTTCCTAAAATTTCACCACCTCATTCATAAAATTCTTAGATTAAAAAAAGAGTGAACTGACTTAAACTGGTTTTTTAATGGGTCAAAGACCTGCTCAAAGTAGGGTAAAATATTGTTATATAATCATCAATAAAAACAAACCCGCATAAGACAAGAGATGGGTATATACATTCCTATCATTTCATCCACAGCTTTTAGTGCACCCTCACACACACACACACACACACACACACACACACACACACACACACACACACACACTCACATGACAAAGTTAAAAAGTCGGTTTGCTGTACATGATGTCAAAATCTTCATATATTAGAATCTTGACTGAGTGAAAAATAAGTTAATTTGGAATCGAACTTTGATAGATGTTTCTTTTCACTGTATTAAGTGTACAACTAGGATATGAGCAAATAATTAACTATAACCCTAATCTCAATAGATGTCAATAAATAAATAAATAAATAAGGTGAACAGGTTCACGTTGTGACATTACAAGTAGCTTTAAGATATCGTGTTAGAAGTTCTCCGACTTGATTTCACTTCAATCCTCTCTTACCCATGCAGCAATATGTTCAGCCCTATACCTGTTTCAGGAAGGATCTTCAAGTGAATAGTCCCCTTGAATTCTTTTCCCAGCTTGATTGAAGAAGCAATAAAGAGTTGTTCAAAGTGTAAATACCCAATCAGACTTCCAGTGACAGGTTGTGGATAGAGTGCTCCGTGATTTATGGCCACCAGTATTTTAACTCCTGACCCGTCCAACTCCAATCAGTTGCTTGTTTAATGAACCACCGCTTCCCCTTAAAAGAGGCCATGGGGTCAAAGAAATTGGGCGTATCGTCTTAACCATGTACCTTATAAGGTACATGGAGCTCAAGGTACATGTTCATACTACGAAAGAAAACAGATGCCAGCGAAAGACTGTCGCAGGGAGGATAAAACGTCCCGCAGTTATATTCAAATCAAACAGCTTTCAGTGTCAGCCATGGCCTGCTTATACCGTTGAGTACAATCTGTAGATACCAGACGCAAAAAACTTAAAACAAACAACAAAATGCCGCACTGTTTGTGAAAGGTACTATATTTCAGCCTGGGGAAGTTCCATCCGGATTGTGTGCTAGTGTTCGGACTTTGTTTCGAGGCGTTGCCGTGAGAATCATTCGTTCGCAAATTTCTGTGGCTTAGGGTATGTGAACTTTACTGATCACCTCGTGCCTCAAGGATACCCTCACCTACACAGTAAGCGAATTGCCTTCAGAATCTGTCACATGCATACTTTGTGTCAGGGGAAGAGTAAACTTCATCGTAATGCTAATCAGAAGCTCTTCCTCGTCTGTCTGAACTCCTATGTACACCATTGCTACTAAAAGCGTCTAGCACTGCATCACCTTCACCATACTGTCAGCACTTCACCAGCCCAGTATCAGCAACAGCAACTTTTCTGAAATTAAAAAATGCAAGAAAAGTGAAGCTGCTGAAAAGTACAAATTTTTTCTGAATGAATACTTCCATTTAAAGACCTTTCTTGGCCATTTAGAGATTTTCTTTGTGTATTTAAAAGAAAATCGTTGATAAACTTTAACAACTGCGCTGTTGTAGTATAATAATACAATGGTTTCGACCAAATCCTGATGTGTCTTCCTTGTTGCCGTGTTTTCTAAACGACCGATAGAGGAGGATTCGCTAGGAGGTTTAATCGCCAGTTACAAGAGCTAAACATGCGAAAGGCTGCTGCCGTCTTCACCCCCGCCATTGAATGAGGTGCCTGCACGTGCAACACGAGAAACAGCGCACGTGACGTGAAGTCAGGTCATGGGGGCCGCACTCAGCAATGACACGCCTATAGAGCCGGTGTGTACTGGCCGGCTGGCTGTCTGGCTTCATTCGAACATTTCTGTCTTTCTGCCTAAGCCTTAGTCTTTGCTGTACACCCCTCTACGTGGCTGGACTTGTTTTCCTCTGTTAGCACAAGAACATATTTGCTACAGTTTAGATATTCATGATAGAACGATTGTCTGCTTGTCTGTTTTTCTGTACTTCCTTGTGCATACCAGTTTGCAACGAAATCACTGTGTATTCAACCTGTTGACCGAAATGACAGATCGATGTGCCGGACACAGAATCTGGGTATCCTCCACCCAGCCCGCCACTGACTCGGAAAGAGGACATCTACACCCACGTCTGTTTTCAGGAACTTGACGCAAGAGTTCAAGAGGTGAAAACAAAATGTTTACATTGCTTTTGAATAGTTTTCATGATGAAAGCACTAATCTGAAAGTGTAATTATCATAGAAATGAGCAGATGAACAACTTCATTACAAAGTATAGTCTTAACTCAATTGATTGATTGATGTACCTACTCATTTATTTAAGACGTATTTGCTCTTCAGGCACCAGAGTCTCTGAATTCCAGCTACACCACTCTCATTGACTATTTGATGGAAGGTGTGGTTAGTGATCTACAGAAGGTCAGGGCTATCTTCGCCTGGCTGTCTGCTCAACAAATCGAAATAATGAAGTTTCCCAAAGTGAAGAATGCGTATTCACCAGAGGGCTACATGAAATTAATCCAACAGGGGGAGGGTACTTACACTGGCTTCTTCGCCTTACTATGCAGGTAAGTCTTCGTCATTAGAATAGCCAAGATTTAATTTTACCCCAAATAATATCTCAAAATGGAAGAAGCATTTATTAATAAAATTTATGAGAACAAGAAAAATAGTTTTGTTTTGTCAGGTGCAATTGTCCTTAGGGAGTAGTCAACTAACGTTTCGTTGTTTTCTAAACTTGAAACTTGCACGATACACAAAACTTTTGTCTGGGTTAGTGAAAGAAAGTAAACAATCTTCTACAAAACCTTGTCCTGAGCTCTAGTTGTTAGCAGCCCTGCTTACTTGGGGATGCTTGATGAAAGAAGACCAGCTCCTTCTATCAAAGATATTTTTAGAACTAAAATAGACAGAGAAAGAGGAGGAAAGAAGAAGAAAGCGAAAGTGTTAGAGAATGAGAAGAAAGTTTGCGGCAATGAATTCTCTCAGTGAATGTTACTTTCCTTAACTTTTATGAGCGTGTGAACGAGTCCATGTCAGCTCTCCTCACTTGCTGAAGTGCGGTTTGCAGGGCAGCTGGTCTACCCTGTGTGGTGGTCCGCGGGGTGGCGAAAGCCGCCGGGTACGAGGTGGGGCAGCAGGGGATGGTGGGGCTGCACTCTCTCTGGAACGCCGTCTTCGTTGACGGCTCCTGGCGCCTCGTGCACCCGTACTGGGCCGCCGTAGAGCTGCAGGGCTTCAAGCCGGGTGGCTGGACCAAAGTGGAGGAGAATGGCAAATCATTTCGAGAGGCGTAAGTGTTGTCACGTGTTGTCACGTTGTGTCACGTGGTGTCACGCTATGTCACGTCTGTCCGATGTCACGTTTAGTCTCCGTGTTAGACACAGTTTCTTTCCCTCTAACAGCGAACTACATGACACTTCAGGCTACTTACTGTGCAGCGCTCACCATTCATGCTAGTATTAACAATAACAGTTCTAATAAGATTAACTGAACAACGAATTCATCTTTAATCTCTAGCTGAATGTCTTCTAGAATTATATGCCTTTGAATTAACTCATCTTTAATCTATGTGCCTTTCAAGAGCTGATTTGTATATCTTTTATGAGATTTGTTTGCCTCCAAAGCTATGCTCTAACATAATGTCAAGTGTGGTTTCCCTTGTAGGTCTGTTTTGCTTTAAACAGTTTGGTTGACAGTGCTTACTTTGATTTCTTTTCCCTGTAGTGATGTTATTACCCCTTGTCATGTGCACACTTCACCATTTCGACTGTTGTTTCGATTGTTTGTTTTTTAGTTTGTCCCTGAATCTAAATGATGTTGAAGAAGTTGAGGAGCTGGCGATAAAAAAGAAAACAAGTACTTTGTTTGTTTTTGAGGGAGGTAACTCCTACATTTACTTGTGCAGGGAGCGGGTCTCTTCAGGAAAAAAAGTTTACACCACAGATGACTTCTGGTTCCTGACAGATCCAGAACAATTTGTTTACTTTTGCCTGGCAGCAAAGCCTGAATGGCAGCTGTTGAAACAGCCTTGGCAACTGTCCACGTTTGTCAATGTGCCACAGTTCACTAAATACTACTTTGGGTGTGGACTGACACTCACATCCCAACATGCAGCCATCCTGAAGTCCGAGAACAGTGAGTGTTACAGGCAGTAAAATTCAGTTCAATAAGGAAAGAATATTAGCAAACCCCAGTTTTTCCCGTGATATTTAATAGGAAGAGAATGCATATAAGAGCATTTTTAATGATTTTATAAATATATGCAAAGCAAATCAGCTTTCATATTAAGCGCCTAAAATATTCTGTTTATTATTAGGATATTATTTAAATTGTACTGAAGTCTGTATACCTTGTATCGAAGCTATCACCTTGTCACAGATAGTTGATAGAGGGACCAGCAGTCTTGTCTTGTACACTGGTAAGTGTGACATTTTGTTGTGTCATTGTATCTTCTAATGTGACCGCCTGCTGGTCTAACGCCATGAGCTGACTGTACACGTTTCCTTCACCTGATCTGATGGACACTCTTCATCGCCTTGTCATTTCCATAGTCTTCAGGAAGCAAGTGTGATTGACGTGAAGTACAAGGCGACTAAGGAGACCTTGCACTGCTACTATAGACCAGCTTTCACATCAGCGGGTTCTTGTCCGAGCGTTAAGAAAGTTGGGCAAGTCACACAAACGAAGTACAGCGAGTTCTTTTGTTTTTGACGATGATGTGGAAATCATGTTCGTCAGAGATCTGGCTTAGTCCTGTGGGAGACGAACCCGAGTCAATTAGTCAGTCCTCTGGGCTGTTTTGCGTCGTCATTTGCTCGAGGGTACATCGTGGGACTGTTTAATAAATCATGCTCCATTCACTCTCACAGATAATCTGTCCTAAGTATGAGGCTTCTATTCACCATGTGATTGTCTATGATACTATTCTTTAAAGCTGTTACAATGTTCCGCCATTTCTCGTCAAACATGAGACCAAAGTCCAGAGGAGCTAGACACGTGGGTGACAGTTATGACGTAACGTTGACCATCCACGTGAACATACTACTTCCGGGAAACGTTACGTGTTACGCACAATGTTGCTACGTCGTTACATCACTGATGGGGCTCACAGACCCCTCATGAACACAGTCAGCATCCTTCCACCCGTCATCAACATGACGAACAGAAAGGAAGACAAACACCCCATTGACCAGTGAGTAGCTCAAGCTACGCTTTACAGGTGAGGTTGGGAGGTAGAGAGACTATTTTCTCTCACCGTCCCACCAGGTGTAAAATGTACTTGGATGTTTTCTCGTGTCCAGCCGTCAGAAGCATTCGTCGCGAGGGATCTTCCTTCTATGGACGTCGTTTGCACCTTCACTGGTGGTAGTCGCCACCCCGGCACTTGATCGAATGTTTTCGGACTTTTGGCTCTTTCAGATCACTTAAGATCGTCTTCCTTGCATCACTGCCCTCCAAAATCTTGTACAGAAGAACTTTTAATTACTTAAGGGTTCTCTGGCTGTGGATGCGCCTTTACGTTTAGTCTATACTTTAACTGCTTTTCATGTCTGAATGGTGGGTTGCTGATCGTGTTTTTTGAATGGTGTATACGGCTAAATGGTTGCATGGCTGAAAAGTGTACACAGTTACACGGCTGAATGGTTATGTGGCTGGCTGGTGTACACGGTTGTCTGGTATACATGGCTGAAAGCTGCACATGGCTAAAGGACTGCCCCTCGTGGCTTCTCCTTCTCCTACTTCTTCGTCTTGTCATGTTGTAAATTCTTGTAATGTCTTCAGGGAGATGTGACATTTCCCTGGGCCATTCTGAGTATCTTGATGCTGCACTGGATTATACTCTGTACTTCGATGACAGAAACTCCGAGAACAAATTAACTTCATCCCTGAAGTTGGACAAATACGTTATCCGGTTTGGAGACCAGAAGAAAAAGTCTCTTCGAATTCGATTCCCAGTGGTAGGTATCTATAAAATCAGGGTCACTGGGGTGACTGACTCTCGCCACCACATTTGCTCCTTTCGTCTGGAATGTGACCGAGTCCCTGAAGACACTCGCCCCTATCCAAGTAACCCAGCAATAGGCTTCGGGGTTGGCAAGGCCGCTGAAGAGGTTGGACTCACCAAACCTTCGCAAACGAACGGCATTGTGGTTGTCAGCCCCGGAGAGACAGCGAAGTTTCATTTCAAGTGCACGGAAGAGCTGGACCTGGAGGCGAACCTCTTGCACAGGGAGCAGGCGGCATCCGAGCTCGCGTCCCACGTCAACGTTGAGCAGACTGACGACGACGTCACCATTGCCGTCAAGGTTCCGGCGCACGCGCGTGACCCCGAATACGCGCTCCAGGTCAACGCCAAACGAAAGGGAACTAAAGGACCTCGAAAGAATGTCGTCAACTATCTCCTCAGCTCCGGCAGAGATGAATCGGAAAGCAGCGACGATTTTTATGGGTATAAAAGTGTGGGCAGTAACGGAAAACAGAGGAACCACAAATCGATGAGCATCGACAAAGGCGTACGTTATTATCGTTTTCTTTCTCTTGTCTTAATGGGGTCTAGCTAATTATATCATACTCTGCCTTTTGCGTGCTGCTTATAAACAGAGTTATTCTCTTTAAATACATGTGTGTGGTATGGCTGACGTGGTCGTTGACCAGAGCTCGTATGTGTGTTAGTGCGAGTGTACAAGTTCACGCTAGTCTGCTGACGGTCTGCATCTCATGTAGATGTAAGTGTGAGACAAACTGGCGGCTAGTACTGAGTTAACATCAGGATAATGCTGGGTGAACACAATCCTCGCAATGTCCAGGCTACAGAGGAGCCAGACTGTCGCCGGAAGCTGGTGGACGCTACCCGACAGGATGACATCGAGCAGCTGGAGGCAGCCCTCCAGGACTTTGATAAGGCCAAGCTGCCAGACTTCGGGGACAGGGCCAAGGCCAGAAACAGACTGTACCAACTACATGAAGCTGGTAACTGACAAACATTGTCGCTGCTCGCATTAAAGGGAAGCAATAGGGAGAGATAGACTGGAAGCGAGCGAGAGAAAGGGAGAGATACTGACAAATGGCCTTTGACATGGGGGTATATGCTAAGTTACAACAACAGTTAGGTACTTAAAGTTAACCATACAGACAGCAGGTGAAGGAAATATTACCATGCTATTAATATCCAATTACATTTAAATAATAAGATGCTGAATGAAAAGTTTGGGAAGTATTGCTACTGTCAAGTCGAATAAAAAAGGAAATGTACAACTTGTTAGCTAATTTGATATTTTTTTTGACTTTGGAAGGTGGAAAAACTTCCAATATTAGGATATTTGTGTGTTTTTATAAACTCACGTCGGATCCTGATCCCTACAAAAAATGTTAAAAAGAAAGAAAATTAATAGACTGCAAAATGTAGATTAGAAAAAAAGCCGAAAAGCGTGTTTGTCAGGAAAGCAAAACTGCACGCAACCGCATGGAAACACACACACACACACGCACGCACGCACGCACGCACGAACGCACGCACGAACGCACGCACGAACGAACGCACGCACGCACGCACGCACGCACGCACACACACATGGCACTGACATCTGCGGCAAAGCATGCGCACCAACACGGAACTGAAATTTGTGTCCAAAGCAAAACATTAATAAAGTTATAAGGCTACAGAACTGTATAAATGGCGACTGTACAAAATGTTTGGGTCTCAAACCAGCCCTGAGAAAGGCCATCAAGGGTCGGAGTGGCGACAAGCTAGAGGAAGTGATTCGTCGCGCACTGCAGTCGGACGTGGCGTTCGAGTTATACGGAAGTGACGTCATGAAGGAAGCCGAGGACGTTCGGCGGCAGCTGCGGCGCCTGAGGCTGTACATGCACAAGGTGCTGCAGCTCGAGCCCATGACCGTCTCTGAGATCTACAGCTACCACCGACCTCGACCTCTGGTGCACGAGGTCATGAAGGCCACGTTCCTCTTACTGGGCGAGAAGGAGCAACAGCTTGAGGTCAGTTCTCTTTGCGACAGTCTGCCGGAAAATGCTAATTAGCAGCGTATGTACTTAAAAAAATGCCTCATTTGGTAGGTATGGATAGGAAGCAATAACTGGTCCTGTAACTCAACCAGTGCACCACGGAGAAACACAGAGGTCGCATCATTTCGTTTGTCCATATCTATCTTAAAGATGAAAATAACCTCGGGGCTAACAAAGCCTCCAGCATCTGGAGACGGCTCACAGTACTAAAAATAGTGTTGCTATTCACGCGGGATTTAATTCTTCTGGTCTTGTATAGCCGTAAGTCCAACATAAAACCCTAGGTGCTTACACTGGTATTGCGAAATGTCTACAGTGCCATTTGCTGTATGACCACACTAGCTTGGTTACTGCTTTGCAATGTGTCCACATGGCTGTGCCCTTGACCCGACACCGCTTTGTTTGTAGCAATGGGAGTTCATCCAGAGCCTTCTGCGCAAGCAAGGAAGGGAGAGCATCATCCGGCGGATTAAGGCTTTTGACATCATTGACGTGGACCAGGAGGCCAGGGAGAGCGCCGAGAGGTACCTCCGCCACTGCAACAAACATCTCGTCAGACAAACCAGCGCCGGGGCAGGAACCTTCTATAAATGGGTGAGGAGCGTAGATGACAATGAGAAGGAGGAGGAGGAGGAGAAGGAGGAGGATGGGCCCGAGTTTACTGAAAAAAGTCTAAAGTCTCTCTCTCTCTCTCATTTTAAACACACACACAACACTCACACACACACACGCACGCACTCACACACTCACACACACTCACACACACACGCACACGCACACACACACACGCACACACTCACACACTCACACACACACACACACGCACACACACACACTCACACACACACACACACACACCCACACACGTACCTCACCCCTTAGTACATTTACAGATGAAACGTATTCACATGTCGGCCATATGGCCAATAAACTTGATCTCACACTGATCGATTGTGCTATTAGTCTGTCACCCAAATTTACTCTCTTATTTGTTTCCCTTTCCCCCGCAGTGCCTTCAAAGTACAGGTACCTTTGCCCTCTAACCTTTGTTTGCTCCCGACATGCCAGTTTTGTGACGGGGTCCCTGCTGCTCGGCTTTCTTACTCACCCATAAATTGCCTCGCTCTTTGTTGGATGCCAAGCCAATAAACTACTTTAATTTGGCAAGTTTGATGTATTTGCTACTTCAGTCGGTCCATTGCCACCTTCAAGAGCCCATGTAAAACTGTCCAGTTAAATAGCGAAAGAAAGAAATTAGCATCAGAGCCATATTTTCCCACTACCTCGTGAAACGGTCGTAAATTTCTTCTTAACTACCTGTAGTTGTAGTCTAGTCCGCACGGGACCAAACTTTGGTAAACAAAAGCAGGAAGCCTTTAGTCGCAGTGGGCTGTGAGAGTCTCTACACCGCCACTTGATATCTCTGAGAGAAGAGCTCCTAGGAGAGGTACGAACCTAACTTGATATCTCTGAGAGAAGAGCTCCTAGGAGAGGTACGAACCTAACTTGATATCTCTAAGAGAAGAGCTCCTAGGAGAGGTACAAACCTAACTTGATATCTCTGAGAGAAGAGCTCCTAGGAGAGGTACGAACCTAACTTGATATCTCTGAGAGAAGAGCTCCTAGGAGAGGTACGAACCTAACTTGATATCTCTGAGAGAAGAGCTCCTAGGAGAGGTACGAACCTAACTTGATATCTCTGAGAGAAGAGCTCCTAGGAGAGGTACGAACCTAACTTGATATCTCTGAGAGAAGAGCTCCTAGGAGAGGTACGAACCTAACTTGATATCTCTGAGAGAAGAGCTCCTAGGAGAGGTACAAACCTAACCAATCACCGTCTCTCCTCTTGCCGTCCTGAATCGACCCCTGCCCTCACAACCACTCGTCCCCCCAAAACATCCCACCCCACAAAACTGTCCAATCCAAGCAGATGGAAGGATGGATATCTATTCAACTTTCGAATGTAGTTGACACCATATAAATATGCAACATATATGCACAATATGAAACATTCTCAGTTATTTATAAAGCTGATGATATTTTTTCCCCTAAATTCACAAGTACCGATCATAAGAGTGTTGTAATCAACCTGTTTAGAATTTGTATCGGTAGTTTATTTACTGATGTCACGGCGGTAAAGAGAATAATGTATTGCTTTCATGTTGCCATTTAGAGCAAGAACATCGTCAACGAAGGGAAAAAGCTCGACAAATGATAAATGTTTTCTCCTTCTGCTGCCAAGAAGACAGCTTGGCTCTGGTCCACACAGACATAGAAGGGCACAAACATCTTGACCTGGGCACATCCGGGAAGAGGACACATCGAAGAGTACAGACAACAGAAACATAATAAACATGATATCGCCCAACACATACACTGCTTACCTACATACTACTTACCTTAATTGTACAATCCAGGCATCAGCTTAGTAGTAGAAAATACTACAGAACACACACACACACACACACACACACACACACACACACACACACACACACACACACACACTGTAACAACTCATCGCTCCACACCTTAATAAATGGAGTGACTGAATGTGCTCCAGTAATATTATTATTGCTAGGGAAAGGCCTCCCACTTTTTAATAACATGAAGACTTTTTTATTTTGTTGTTGTACGGACAGTTTGCTTAATGTGCTGTGTGTGCAGCCAACTGATTAGTGGAGTCTGTTCAACCATAGAAACTTTAAACCGCCTACTGTCAAACATTTATTCATGTACAGAATGATGACCATATCACACTCTGTACATCATCATCTGACTACAGCGGGTCATGACGGGGTCACATGTGGCCGTAAATAGCAGGACAGCGAGGTTTTATCATTGTAATTGTCGATTTCTTACACATTATTTTTTTATGGTGTGTAGGTAATAACTGACCATGACATTAATATTCATTCTTTATGTGAGGTAGTGTAGCCTCATTGTTGAAGGATTGATTGTGGAGAATTTCGCCTGCACAGACATGTGGGTGGAAAGATTTTCTCCAGCCCACCCAGCAGCTACTTTGCAGAAACGGGTACCTGACTTATCAAGGACTGGATAGATGGCGCCTTGTTCACCATGTATTTCACCTTCATTGCCAATAAGGCCACAGAAGGGAAACACCTCCGTCACTGGAAAAGGATAGTAGACTTACCTGTGACTGACAACTACACAGGGTAGTACCTGTGACTGGCAACTACACAGGGTAGTAGACTTACCTGTGACTGGCAGTAGACTTACCTGTGACTGGCAAGTACACAGGGTAGTAGACTTACCTGTGACTGGCAACTACACAGGGTAGTAGACTTACCTGTGACTGGCAGTAGACTTACCTGTGACTGGCAAGTACACAGGGCAGTAGACTTACCTGTGACTGAAAACTACACAGGGTAGTAGATTTACCTGTAACTGGCAAGTACACAGGGCAGTAGACTTACCTGTGACTGGCAAGTACACAGGGTAGTAGACTTACCTGTGACTGGCAAGTACACAGGGCAGTAGACTTACCTGTGACTGAAAACTACACAGGGTAGTAGATTTACCTGTAACTGGCAAGTGCACAGGGCAGTAGACTTACCTGTGACTGGCAACTACACAGGGCAGTAGACTTACCTGTGACTGAAAACTACACAGGGTAGTAGATTTACCTGTAACTGGCAAGTACACAGGGCAGTAGACTTACCTGTGACTGGCAACTACACAGGGCAGTAGACTTACCTGTAACTGGCAGTAGACTTACCTGTGAATGGCAACTACACAGGGCAGTAGACTTACCTGTGACTGGCAGTAGACTTACCTGTGAATGGCAACTACAAAGGGCAGTAGACTTACTTGTAACTGGCAGTAGAATTACCTGTGACTGGCAGTAGACTTACCTGTGACTGGCAACTACACAGGGCAGTAGACTTAACTGTGACTGAGAACTACACAGGGTAGTAGACTTACCTGTGACTGGCAAGTACACAGGGCAGTGACTTGCCTGTGACTGGAAGTAGAATTACCTGTGACTGACAACTACACAGGGCAGTAGACTTACCTGTGACTGGAAGTAGACTTACCTGTGACTGGCAAGTACACAGGGCAGTAGACTTACCTGTGACTGACAACTACACAGGGTAGTAGATTTACCTGTAACTGGCAAGTACACAGGGTAGTATACTTACCTGTGACTGGAAGTAGACTTACCTGTGACTGACAACTACACAGGGTAGTAGATTTACCTGTAACTGGCCAGTACACAGGGTAGTATACTTACCTGTGACTGGCAGTAGACTTACCTGTGACTGACAACTACACAGGATAGTAGACTTACCTGTGACTGACAACTACACAGGGCAGTAGACTTACCTGTGACTCGCAGTAGACTTACCTGTGACTGACAACTACACAGGGTAGTAGACTTACCTGTGACTGACAACTACACAGGGTAGTAGACTTACCTGTGACTGGCAGTAGACTTACCTGTGACTGACAACTACACAGGGTAGTAGACTTACCTGTGACTGACAACTACACAGGGCAGTAGACTTACCTGTGACTGGCAAGTACACATGGTAGTAGACTTACCTGTGACTGGCAGTAGACTTACCTGTGACTGGCAAGTACACAGGACAGTAGACTTAACTGTGACTGGAGACCTTCTCTTGTCCACACTGCAGACAAGTTAATAGAAAAGATCAGATAGAGGTAAGATAAGATCTCCTTGTTATCACGCTACCTTCTCCAGCCACTGCTTGCGGTTTCCTCAAGGTTCCTAATAACCAACTGCCACTAGGTGTCGGGAGAGGCAGTATGCAGCTGGAAGACACTGTGCAGTGGGGGGTAGTATTCAGCTGGAAGACACTGTGCAGTGGGGGGGCAGTATGCAGCTGGAAGACCCTGTGCAGTGGGGGGGCAGTATGCAGCTGGAAGACCCTGTGCAGTGGGGGGGCAGTATGCAGCTGGAAGACCCTGTGCAGTGGGGGGCAGTATGCAGCTTGGAAGACCCTGCCGCTCGTGTTGTATACAGCGAGGAAACAATAAAGGAAGAGTCTCTGTATAAACATTTTTCGTGTCGCCGTGTAGTCAGGTGAATGAAAAGGGTTAACAAATTCTTAAGATAAACTTACTGAAGTGAATCTGTAGCCCTGGTCTGTTTAGAAAAGAAAGTTAAAGTATTGAATAAAAAATGAAATAAGAGAATAAGAGAATGAAGAAATGGACGAAAAAAATGAACGAAAGATTTTTTTCTGCCGATCACTAAGCCAATAAAGGAACAGCTCATGATACGAATGTTCCCTTTGTCCTCGTTTCTCTACCTTCACAGGTGCTCACTTCAACATCAGGGCTCACTGAGTGCTCCGTTGTTTTAGTGTTTTTCTCAACATGCTCGGAAGAGCAGCATCTGACCAACAGAAGCCTACGAACATTCACGACAATGACTAATCCATTTCGAAAGTGAACATACATAGCAGTTTGCAACATGTTGACACATCAAACTAAATCTCAGTGACAAAAGGGATTTTGTTTGGGACAGTTTGCAGAGAATGTAGATACTAGAAAGGAGGGAAAAGGAGGTATTTGCTATTTCTTGTAGAAAATGGACGGAAGTTCTTTCATCTTAGTATTTGTCCCTCCACTGATGTCAACTCTTCTAAGACTTTTAGTTTTCTTTTAATATTTTAGTTTAAACAGAAATGTTTAGGAAAGAAATTCACGATTTTTGTCAATATTAAACCACGTTTGCAACCAGATTAGTCAACAATTCCACCCTCTTAGAGAAAATTTGAATAGATATGTCAAGGTAGCACGCCCAGAATCTTTGGTATTTCCGACAGCACAAGATTCGTTGTAACAATAAAACATTTTGTTTTAACATATAAAAATATGCATATTTTTATTGTATTATTAATTTATCAAAGCTATATTATAATAAAAAATATATCAAAATAAAATCGTCTTAAGAGTTTCTTGTACAAATATCGTTAGAAGCTGAAGAAGGCAAAGAAATGTGTTGGCTGAGGAAAGCATTGACGAGTGAGTGCACAGCTATTAGAAACAATTACAGGTTTTCTTGTTCTCGTGAACTTTCCTGTGTGTGGACCGACTGCAAACAGCCGAGAGTATAAAACATGGCGGTTAGAAGATCCTCACGCCGCTCATCGATAGCGGCCACCACATGGTGACGAGGTTCTGACATCGCCAACATCGTCTTGTCGCCCTGCTGCAGGTACCTAGCATCCTCATTCTACCTGAGGGCGTTATCTCCTTTTAGTCACTCTTCTTTCTGAGATTATTGTCCTCTTTTGGTTACTCTTCTTAGTGAGATTCTTATCTGTCTGGTTAGTCTTCTCTTTGAGATTAATATTTGTTTCTGGTTACTCTTCTCTCTGAGATTATTATCCGCTTTTGGTAACACATCTTTCTGAGATTATTATCCACTTTTGGTTACTCTTCTTCCTGAGATTAGTATATGTTTATGGTTATTCTTTTCTCTCAGATTATTATCAGTGTCTAGTTACTCTTCTCTCTGAGATGATTTGCTTCCGGTGAACTTCCTGTCTGAGCTTTATTATCTGGCTCTGGTTACTAGTCTAAGATTATTTTGTGTCTTTTGGTTATTTATTATCTCCCATGTTTACCTGCTATGTATTACTCTACTCTCTGAGATCATTCACTTCCTCTAGTTTGTTGCCTTTCCCGAGATTATTGAAAAGGTTCAGGTCTTCCCTTAACCTTGTCAGGTCTTTGAGGAGCAAGATGTTAGTTTTAAGTGAGGGCGCTGAGCATCTCCTCTCCCTCGCTGCCTTATCTTTCCAAGCTGTATAGAGCCAGACACTCATTCCTGACAGCTGGGTTGACTGCACCACAAGGGTATCGAACCGATGCGCCTCTCAGTTTGAACACCAGCGTTGTAACAGCTCGACTATCCACTTCTTTTGAGATTACTTTCTGTCTCAGTCTACGGAAATGTGCTTAATAATACTCGATTAATGGCAGGACACGTAGGTAAACTCTGTGTGTGTGTGTGTGTGTGTGTGTGTGTGTGTGTGTGTGTGTGTGTGTGTGCACAGACAAACAGTAACAAGAGGTGCCACAATGCCAATGTTTGTCAGCTTTTCTATAGACGCACCGTCGGCTTTTCACTTTATTTCCATCGATCTATCTACCTCTCAGTTCCTTATCACATTTCTATTTAAAATGTATTCATTCCTTTTTCTTACACACGTACTTAAATTTCCCGCTTTGTATTCAGTGTTTTGTTCTTGCTTTCTTCTTTCTTTGCAATAAGACGTTAGCATTCTGTTTCCTTTTACTGTCAGAACGAGGCTGCACTAGTCATCATGTGATGGCTGTTGGTGTCAAGTGAAGACTAGTTACTAGTGGCTTTCACCTTCCTCATCATCTGAGACTCCACTTGAAGCCATCTGAAGAATGAAAGTTTAGCACTACACGTTCACCTTAACCTTACTGAACCTTGACAAACACTTTGTTAGTTTTATGTCTAAAAGAATGTTAAACTTTGTTTTTCAAAACTATAGGTAGAACATGTTGGAGAAAGAACTTTGTGACTGTAAACAATTACTTAAGAAAATCGCCCATAATAAAGACAATAAGCAGAAAGTAAAATTAGTTTTTACGAGGGCAGGAATATTACACCAGGTATAAATAGGAAAGTCTTCAAGTAACTCTGGTTTCACACGAAGCATAACAATCGGGAGAAGAGCCGAGAAACATCGTGTCTTCCACAAACTGCTCTCTCTCTCTCTATCTCTCTGAGGGTCACAAAGTTGCTACTGATATAAATTTGTAGGAAAGAACAACGAGACAATAATGGCCAACATCACAGAGACCGTGCAAAGAGATGTTAGTCTCTCTTACAGTCGAGAAGTACTTTTGATGCAGACAAGGATTTTGATGATAAACATAGTATCACCTATTGAGCTCATCGTAGGGACATTTGGCAATATCATGATCATTGTGATATTTTGCCGAATGAAGGACCAGTCCTCGATGTCTGTTTACTTCACGGCGCTGGCCATTTCAGACACAGTCTTCTTGTACTTCGGCCTCGGCTTCTTTTTGTGGTTCAGGCTCCAGTTCAACTTTGTGTTTACCATCATTAACGATTTCACGTGCAAGTTAACTGTATTCCTGAACTACGCGTGCAGCGCGACATCATCTTGGTTTTTGGTTGCCATGACGACGCAGAGAGCAGCGTCTGTCATATGGCCTCATCGAGTGAGTATACTGTGCACGCGAAAAACATCGATTGTCACTGTATGCGTGATAGTTGTTGTTGTATTTCTGCTGTACTGTCATATTCTCTACGGGTTCCGTGTTGGCATGGCCGGTAATACACGTGACTGCCTTATGGATATCAACTACTTCAGTTTCTTCAGAAAGATCTGGGGGTTTGCTGATATGGCAATCGTGTCCTTCGTTCCCTTCGCCATCCTTCTCATCGCTAATGTGGTGTTGCTGTGGAAAGTGGTCGCCTCGGTGAAAGCTGCCCGCCAGACACTTGCCGCTGGTCAGTCAGGACAGGTGAGAGACCGCGAGAAGAAGACTTCTTCGATGACGAGGACGTTGATCACCTTGTCTGTCGCCTTCTTCGTGCTGACGGCCCCCGTGCGGGTTTTTCTCCTGACCTACGCCTATTTTTTAGCTCTGGACACGCCGGAAAATATACAGCTTTTGTTTTTGATTTCAGAGGCTCTTAACCTTGTTTTTTTGTTTAACAGCTCTATCAATTTTTACCTGTACTGTTTGAGCGGCCAGAGATTTAGGACCGAGTTCTTGTCATTATTTTCTTGGATGGTGGGGCGGAAAGAACAGTCTTCAGTTCGTAGCCAGTCAAGTGTAAAAACTCTCGACACGCAAACGGACACCAAACGGCTTCAATGAAGCTAAACCCGCGTTCACTATTTTGTCTTTTTCTTTACTACAGTTCAAGTTCTTTCCACTTTGTGCAGTACATTTAAACTTATTTTCTGTTTGTAACTTCTGGTTTCACGTGCAGTTTCACTAAACTAATCACAATTAACCTTTTATTGTTTATTTTGGTATTCGCACTACGTCATTCTTTTCTTAACTGTTAACAAAGGGCACGTTTTAATTTTAATGAATTTTAGTGAAAAGAAATGTGGCTCGAAACATCAATCTGTCATAAAAGGTACTCAAGATTTTTTCCTATTTTCCTAATTTGGAAGTACTCTGTAAAGGACAGATACACATAGCCTGTCAGTGTAAGGACCATGCTCAGTCTAAGGCACGATGATCTGTTTACTGAATCTCTTAAACGTCTGTTGAAGTACTTACAATGGGCAGTGATGGGAACAAACAAACAAGACAAAGAGAAAGAAAGTAATAGCTTCCCAATTATAAGTCATTTCAAAGAGTGAGAGAAATACGAAAACACGATATTTACCTTTAAGGTAAGCTTTCTGTGATAACTGTTACAAGCGTATTGCATGGCTGCCAAAGGGGTTTTAGTGGCTGGTAATGTCAAATTATATTTTATATTTTCCTTTTCCGAGCTCGTCGGGTTTTAAAGGATTTAGTTTGTAGATGTCGGGTTTTTAAGGGTTTGGCTCGTTTTGATGTCTGCAGATAGAAGACGATGTCTACTACTATCACCCCTACTACCTCAACAACCGCTTTTACTAATACCTGGTATATGATGATACTTGTCATTATTTGTGTTTAATATCATGCTTATTAAATTATTTATTGAGCATATTTTTATACGCCATTACTTTCTCGTATGAAACTTTCTTTCAATCCAGTTGGACGCATGCCTAAGATTCTACAAACTGGCAATAATGTTTGCCTTTGTGTAATTCTTGTTATACGGGTGTAAAGAAAACACGAAGTGAGAGAAATATTTATTATCTATGAAAGGGTGCCTTGAGTTTTCCGAAAACCTAGGCACGAGACATTTTTGCAGTCACTAAGGTTTTTGCTTGTGACTCCAGACTGGCTGGTCTCCGGCGCTGAAGGGTTTGGATTCTGGTAAATAAACACACTTTGCATCACCACATTGTATAATGGTGACTCTCGCACCTTCATCCCTCAAAACTTCTAAAGTGTTTTATCTTTTTGTAATCTGCCGGCTAAACCAGTATTCTGAAGACTTCCTCACTTGCTCTTTACGCTGTAAACAATAGAAAGACGCCATTTTTAATGTTGTTTGTATTGCTATATTGAAAAAATAGAATTATATAATAGTACCTGTGCCACTATCTGCGTGTTAGCAAAGTGTGTAATTAAACTACCTCATCGGTACTGGAACCCCATAGCTAAGGGCTGACATTAATGAATACATAAACTGTCATAATGTCAACTACATCAGCGACACGTGCTCTAAGACATCGCGATTTGACGAGTAAAATAGTTTGATGGACATAGAAAACTTGCAAATAATTTTATAATTTTATCCTGTTTTGAGTTTTCCCCTATTAAGCCCAAGTCTGGACATGATGTTGAAATCTGTTTTGCTGTCACTGACATAATATGTTTTCGTTGTATCTAGTCATGACAAATGACACTATGTTCATCAAGTCTGTGGAACAGTCTAGGGTTGTGTCGTCTCATCCTGATAATGATACCAGGACATCGCCAGACCCCGCAACTCCAGGGTGACTGACGAGGGCTCATCACACCTTTTTCATTCATAAACGTCGGGTGGACGGCTTTAGTAAGACAAGGGATGCAACCCACTTGTAAGCTGGTCAAGGCGATAATCTATATCCTCAGTACCATGGGTTGAGTGCCAGGTAAAAGTCGACATGCTGTGTAGGTCCCAATCAGTAAACATTACAAAACGCATAAAAGAAGGGGTTTTAAAATTATGTATTACAACCATCGTCTGTCAAACACCACACGTTTCCCTTAACTTCTAACTTTACTAATGAACCTGAGACAATTAGAGGAGATTCACATTTCAGTAAGCAGGCAGTTTCTAAAAAATTAGCGTGAACCAACCGACACCATTGACGAAAAAAAGTCCAAGTTTCTCAGAAAATTTTTAATACAGTTGACTGGTTTTAAGGTTAAAGGGTGCGAGCTTCTAACTGTAAGAGGCAGTCACATGGCTGCTACTGACTTCATCAGTCAGAATCACCTACGGAAGCTAGGTAAGTGTATGAAACATTGACAGGCATAGCATCGGTCTCCAAGAAAATGGTGATGATGATGAAATCTGTATACTGTTAAATGTTTTGAAAATAAACCAACCACACAAACAACCAAGCGACCAACCAACAAAACACTGCGGCACTGAATGTCAGAAGGAAGGCAGGCAGAAAAACATTGCACAAAAAGATTAATTTAATTAATAAGAAATTCAGACTTTCCGGGTAGAGTAAGAAACATGCTTCATATTAAGGGATGAGATTTTGGGGAGAGAAGATCTGAAAAAGGATACAAAAGAATTGGAAAAACGAACTCGGAAAACTAGAACTAGAAGGGGTGAGCTAACCGGGTACAGGTCCAAACAGTGTAAAGCCAGGCTTATCTTCGAGTATAAATGTCAGCTTAAGGCCAAAAATAATAACTAAAATTTGATTTTGGCTTCCAAAATATCTTTATGCGCTCTAGAGTTCCGAATCATTTGTTAAGGCAATAAATCAAGCGGAATGATATAGGAAATTAATGTTCATTTAAGATACAACGAAGAACAAACTTGGCTTGTAAACGATTGAAATTCTGAGATACAACGAGGTAAATGGTGATGTCACCTGTGGCTACAGATGTGTATACTTCAAACAGTATTGTAAGTCAACGCACAAACACATGTGTACACTTATGTGTCTGAACATCTTCATGCATGAAGTTTCCTCCTTTAGTATGCAACTAAAATGTGTATACAGATTGGAGTTCAGGCTATTGTAATATATCGGTCAAATAAAAGTGATTGTGATTTTTTCATCTCTACGTGTTGAATATGTGGATGGTGGTGGTCATTTCAATGTTTGTTGACAATAATCTAATTTGTGGAAAAACCAGTGGTGGTGGTTTTATGTACCATGTAATATTTCCTTGCAGCACTTCACATCTAGATATAAAAGTTTTAGAAACTAAGTAAACTGTGTATTGTTACATTTTATTGATTTATATTTCCATATTCATTTATCATTCCTCCAGTAGGTAGGTCTACATGCATACCAATTATTATTTTCGTCCAAACTATGGTGACTTATGGGTTTCCAAGCACAGCGCCCATGTTAAAACCCTCACGTGACAGTGCATGTAGAATATGTTGCTGTATGTTGACAGACAGAAGACCAAGCACACCCCAGATAAATCTCTGTTTGTTTCTGCTCTCTGTAGCAATCGTTTTACTTTTCTTGTTTCCCCAGTCGATTCTTTTCTTACAATCTGTCTCTCTCTCTCTCTCACACACACTCTCATACACTCTCTCTGTCTCTCTCTCTCACACACACTCTCTCTCTCTCTCACACACACACACACACACACTCATACACTCTCTTTCTCTCTCACACACACACACACACACACACACACACACACACACACACACACACACACACACACACATTCTTTCTCTCTCTTTCCGAGGAAAAAACTTACGATGACGGCTGCACTCATTCGTACAGATACCCAGTGAAATAAGTGTGAGCTCGGAAAAAAAGTTATGGGCAACGTAAATGATCAAAGGGACAAAACTCATCTATAGCGCGTTTGATGTACTTGTCGTTGGTACTGTCCCTTGATCAGATTATTATTTTACTCTGCGTGGTTGTGGAAAGGGGCATCATCAGGGTTTAGTCAAAGGATATTAGGAGAGGACCAGACAAGAAGGAAAGAATGAATAAATAAATTGCATTTTTTTTGGGGGGATTCACTTCAGCATTAGGCTGCTTACTGTACTCTTCTCTCTGTACCACCATCCAGACCAAGATAGTCATAGAACACACTGACTACAGTCAACATTCAGGTAAAAGTAAACACTCAGGCAGGCACGACACAATGTTGGCTCTTACTCCCAGTAATAAACAGCTTTATTGCTTCATAAAATGTACACCGAGTGTTGACATTAAAAGGAAGGAAATTGCTATTTGCAATGTCATCTACATCAGGGTAGACATTCTTTTATCTCTGGGGTTTGTCGATAACAGGACGCCAAAGACCGCGAAACTTTCAGTTTCCTGTTCACAATTTTAAAAAGAAATGCGAAAAAAACTAAACTAACAACAACATCATGTTTACCATCAGGTGAGCCAACAATTCTATCTGTCTTGGGCAAATCTGATTTGATATGTAAAGATAGCACACCCAAAAATCTTTGATATTCAGTAGACCTTTGGGTTCTTTGTAATAATGTGTGTGTGTGTGTGTGTGTGTGTGTGTGTGTGTGTGTGTGTGTGTGTGTGTGTGTGTGATAATTTAGTTTCTATTAATGTTCAATTTCCATTGAAAGTAATGTTTTCCTGCTTCTCTCACTGCTTTAGACTATAAAATATATCATGCTGTAGTATTTTGTTTGTTTGATTCTTTCTTTCTTTCTTTCTTTCTTTCTTTCTTTCTTTCTTTCTTTCTTTCTTTCTTTCTTTCTTTCTTTCTTTCTTTCCTTCTTTCTTTCTTTCTTATTCGGAATAGGTATGAAACCGCAGAAAGATGTTTAACTGGACGGGAAAATGCCAGCTAATTTTGTATTCTCATGTCAAAACTCTGGAAGTATACACAAACTGGTGAAAGGTTCTAGCTGCAGACAGGACAGAAGTAGCTGAAGACGACTTTTGAAAGAACAAGTGATGTTACAACCACCATGACAGTGATTATCATCATCGCTATGTAGACTTATTTAATCTGTTTCTTGAGAATAACTTTTAGTTGTTGTAACAGATGGTGCTACTAAAAATGTTTCATTATTTTTTTGGCTAAATTATTTGTTTCAAAACACTCGGTGTCGCAGAGTTCGTAGAAACAAACGATCACGTGGTGTTTGTTGTTGTAGCTACCATACGGGATCGAAATAACACATATCTTGAGAAAATTAGTAAGTTTCTGTTTATTAAAATGTGTTTGAGTGTTGATGGACGTTTTCAGTCACTTTGACCAATTAAACAATTCGTGTTTGTTGTTTTCTCACAGCTTAGCCACTTCGCACGAGTTACATAAGCTCACTGAGAGAAGGGTTTGGGTTAAAGACAATGAACGGGATGAGGTTTAAATATTCTTTCAACTCAGTCACATTGCTCTCTTTTGAAGATACAAAAACTAGCATTGTAAGAGACTTTACCCATTGTCGGCTTTTTGATAATTTACGCGCTAAAAGGCAGCAGAAAATCTCCATCTTAACTGAGGTAGCCAGGGGAGACAACTGAGTAAACTTGCACGAGGACAACTGATGTCCAACTCATGGGCATAAGCTGATACTATATGAGTATTATGTAGGTAAAACTGTAAACCACCTTTAAACGCCACTTTTATTTTCATTGTTTGTGTCAAAGTATAAATCAATAAATCAATCAATAGTTTTTGTTTCCTTTCTTGATGAATCGTTTGAGTGGCCCCGCGTCTGCTTCAGAGAAAAACTGCAAACCGCACATGTAACAGTTCCGTAAGAAAGTAACCTTCCATACAAGACATGCCACTAATTAAAATTCGTGTTAAAATGTTGTAGCTGTGGACTGAATATTTATCTTTTCACCAGTCTGCGGATTTACTGGCATACCGGTAAACTTTATCCAAACCATGGCTACTGAGAAATAAGACTTCTCTGCTGTTAGTGTAGGATGTCATGCCAGTGATTGTTATTATGAAAATATCACAAGAAAATGTTTCCTTTGCTTGTCTCTGGTAAATAAATCTTTTTATTTTATTTCTTGCTTGGATTACTTATTGATTCGACTGACTTTTGTCATCAAGGGGAGCAAACAAGCACATTCTTATATATATATCGTTGGCGATGATTCGATATCTGAGCAAAAAGATATTTTAAGCGTTTTTTAAGAATAATTTTAATATCAGACACATGAAAGATCATAGAGTTTTCTAAATCAGTTCATCACTTTAGTGTCTAAATCATCACTTCAAATAATGTGCGCCTTCTAGCATCTTGTCACGTGGTGCAAACACTCCTTGTCCCTCTTTAGTTTTTACTCCTGGGCAAAGCTGTCTTCTGCAGGATGCACATCTGGCTAGAGTCTACGCGCTCTACCACCACCTCTTGTCACTATAGAATATGAACGGAAGACAAAACTTAGGAACCTCTCGGGTACATAGTGACCTCCAGTGTTGTCGCATATTCCTCAGAAAACCCAGTTTTGCGACCGGTTAACCTGCCTCGGTGGTAAGAAAGACCCCGCCCCCCTCTTGGGCGGTTGTTCTTCACGGGTGGCGTGCGAAAAAAACTAAAATGCTGTCATTCTCAATATCAAACAGGAAGTTGATGCTGTATAAATGGATGAATTGAAATACATACAGCTTAGCAAATAATACCGAATAGCAGCAGTGCCAGTCACCCACTCATTATGTGGTATAAATAAGCCTGGGGTTTGAGGGAACGAAGTGACTTCACGAGACATAGAATTCATGTGCCTGTGGTCAGGTCATGTGGTGAGACTATCAGTGACCAGTGGTCAAAGGAAGAAAACTAGTAGCTCGCCTTGTTTTGTGTCTGGGTGTCTTTCCTTTGTCGCCTTGTCGGCCATGAAGGTTTGTAGTAGCAAGTTCTGGTCTTGAACACCAGTACACATGGATTAAGCACTCTTATTATTTATTTTTGACTGTTATTATTTATAAGCAGTACAGTTTTCGGTTGTTCTGATGATGACTGTTCCCATCAGTTCATTCAGATGGGGGAGCAATCAAAACATTAGACTTCCAGGGAGGTGGTCATCTCTATCCTCTTAATTCTTTTTAGAGCCACGTTTTTCCGGTTTATAATTTGATTTTTTGAAAATGGATAAAAGATTTGATAGTTTGATAACTTGTTAATAAATGGGAATTTGCTAGATGGTCATTTAATAAAGAGAGGAAAACACTAGAAACATTTTTTGCTGACCACTTATATGCGCACTAAAATAATGGTTTATTCTTTGTTGGAACAAAAAAATTAAACCTGAAGAGATGTTTATGGAAATTATTTAGTGCATTACGTGCTCGCTTCACATCTGGAACTTGTTTGTACATTACTAGTAATGCTGCTTCTCCAACAATAAATGAAAAGAATGTGTGGTTCGTGCATCTGGCGTTCAAAACTTGTGAGGGCGTTGAGCTGTGGCCCGTTTATTTCTTTCACACATACATTACACAGCTCCAAGTTTAAAGTATTTGCCCATTTATATTTACCTGCAAGATGATGCAGGGACTTCTGGCCAGTAAGTAGTCAGACAATTTTGTATTTTGCCGTCACACCCATGGCCACTCACGGTGTAGTGACAATATTACTGTAGCCAATACAGTCAGTGATCGTATTTCATTACAGAAAACATAAATAATTATGTCTGTGACACTTTAGCAACCAGCCCCACAGGTAAATGAGACCAGACACCGAAAGACGGGGAACTACCGGACTAACCTCCTAAAGAGTCAGTTTGTACACATGTGTAGTGTGTTCTTACTGAGAGGTTTCTAATCATTTTATTGTAAAAGGAAGGGAGAATATATCACTAGACACATTGTCAGTCACTGCCTCGTTGTGTTGTCAATAACTCGTGCTATGTGGGGAGCATCACTTCATTTATTTTCGAATCGCTACTCGCTCTCAGTATCTCAATTAATTAAAAGCTGCTTTGAGATCTGTTTCGTGTATTTTATCTTACTACCACATGTACATGGGCGAATGTCTTCACAACTATAATCTACTAAATATGGTAAGAAAGCAAAGTATTTAAAATCTAAATTACACTATTAAATGATATTAAGCGGTAAATAAATCTTAGAGGGCATGTTTTCACCAACCTTAAGATCAAAAGAAAATTACTCGATCAAAACGAGACATTTTGGAGTCAGCCTCTGTGAAAACAAAAGTATGTATGACCAGGTGAGTGTGTGTGTGTGTTTGTGTGTGTGTGTGTGTGAGAGAGAGAGAGTGTGTGTGTGTGTGTGAGTGTGTGTGTGTGTGAGTGTGTGTGTGTGTGTGTGTGTGCTATATGTATGCTGTTTACATATATAATTATTATCTAAATATTACTTATCTTTCTGCTCGAGCTCCAGCTAAAATAACACTTTTCGTGATTATTAATGAGGTACAATCGTGCGTTGCAGGATTGTTTCAAACCAATTTTAATTATTTGTTGTATTTTCTATTTTATATATATATATATATAAAGGACAGAGATTATAGATGTTTAAAACGTGAAAACTTGTTACTTGACTGGAGCCAAAGCTGCCATCGTAAGTTCAAAAGGTCACTTTCCAGACGGACTGTGAACAACAATTAGAAAAAGCTGCATGGTATTGTGTAACCACGCGATCAAAGATTAATGAACCAATGGGTTGAACACTTTCCTCGTTATTTGGTAAAATAAATTAAAAAGGTTATAGTTCTTCAAAGCTGGATGCCTATACCCGTTCGTTTTAAAAGATATACCCCTACGAACATTCCCTTGCACAGAACGAGGTCAAAATGTAACAACACGTTTGTCAACAAACATCAAACAATAACTTTTGTTTCCAGGTCTCCAACTGACTAAACTCTTCATAAACAGAACCTGTTAATTTACAATTCTAATGTCTGTGTTGTTGACCTCATTCCGTGCATAATCATGTTTGCTGACAAGAGTGGAATTTAGGGAAAATGTAGACTGATTTAAGTTTTTCCCAAACATCAGAAAAACGTGTATACCTCATGAGCACTTTGAGTACAGTTCTTGGTCTTTAGAAAGATTAGAACTGGTCGTGGATACCTTTTATCTCTGTAGTTATCTGATTCCTGTTTCAGTATGTAAGTTCTGTACCGAAATCAAATCGGGACATTTGGATACATTCACAATACTCACTCGCAGTATGACCTCTTATTTCAAGCACAGTATCAAGAAATAAAACTTCACCAACTACAAGTGTCAATAACAGAGAGGTAAGACTTGCACAAAAATCAAAATAAGGACATATGTATGGTAAAGGTGTTAAATCGTGCTGAGTAAATTCTTTAGTCAGACGGCATAGACAGTGGTGACACTCGTACACTTGCTCTGTAACTTAACATCTCCTCCTGCACCCGTGCGTCCACAGGAAAGGATGTCAAGAACCTGAGCCCTAAATTTGCTGCCAGTCAGACAATACAGGAAAAAGGTGACCACACTGTTCATGTGATACAGCATGTTGAAGTAGCGGGCCAAGGCCAGGGCCAGTGCAGGGTTGGGGGACTTAATCATGTCCCCAAAAAACATATAAAAAACACGATTTGGAGCGGTCAGGACTAAGAAAGTCAAAGACAAGGAGATCAAAGTCACAGTCAGCGACTCTGCTTTTTTCTTACGGACGCTTACCTGTGCCGACTGACCTGTGGCAAGCCTTTGACGAGCATTTTTTACTGACATCAGAACAGTTCTAAATAGAATGGTATTGGAGATGACAAGACAAGTAAAGGGAGCAAAAGACGATATGATGGCATCAGCCCAGACCCACCTCTTTTGAAAAAATTCTTCGTACTCTTTAGTAGAGCTTCCACAAAACATGTATAGAGTCGTAGAGTTGTTTACTGCAGGGAGAAGCGTTATTCCATAAAATATATGAGAGTACAGAGATAAAATCAGAATCACAATAATAGCAACAATCAACCAAGATGTTTTATGTGTGCAGTATGCATTCACCAGATGAGGCCAGACAACGCACATGGCTCTCTGGACTGTCATGGCGGCCAAAAGCCAGGAAGAAATCGCACCGCAGGCATAGATGAGGAAAGTATTAAGCTTACATGTCATGTCATGAAGAAGGAAAAAGTAAAAGTCCAGCTGTACACTGGCCCACTGGTACAAGCCGAGAGCGAAGTACACGAACAACAGATCCGAAGTGGCCAGGGCACAGAAGTATGCTGACAAAGTTGGTGGGTCTTTCATCAGACAGAATGTTGCAATAATCATAATGTTTCCGAAGGTTGCAAGGATGAGCTGAACTGGGGAGATGATTTTAGTCACCAAGCTGCTAGTGAGAAGAAAGGATTCCGTCCCCTGCCAATCGAGAGTTTCATTTGTTCTGTTGACCATCTCCATTTCCAGTTTTCTGAGAAGGTTCACCTCCTGTGTTACTTTTAGCCAGTCACACTCAGTTATAACGATGATGCACTGTTTTCAGAGGCAGAAATACTTTCAACAGCTTCTATTAGTAGGTGATATTGAAATCATGATTAAAAACTTCATATCCCCCGGGCACCTACATACCAATCACCAAATAACCACCAGCAATTAATGTTATAATGCTGAATAGTCAACTGCATTATTTTCCTCTGATCGAATCAATTGCTTTGATATGACGGGTTTTAATAGCTGAAAGAAAGTGAGAAAATGAGCAAGCAAGCAGGAAACAAAGAATGAAAACGAGATCTTCTATTCTGAAGAATCAGGCAAATCATTTGCAAGGTCTATATTTTTTCCGAGGTCTGTGAAAACAATTGATGCTAAATACTACTTCATCAAATTTGGGCAAATATCCATCTAGCATTTTCAAAAAACAACACCACGGCAAGGAAGAGGTTTAACTTGTGAAGTCAAGCTTCTACACATACAGTATACACCTTACTAAGATATAATTCAAGCTCTTCGATTGGCTGTGGCTTTGACAACCAAACGCATTCATGTCCTATTCTGATATCTGGTGATGTTTATACTCGTGTTTATTTATAGTTCGGAAGGACGAAAGTCACCTAGATCTTTAGAAAAATATCTTGTACTGACCTTTACCTAGTCAAAAGTTAATCCCTGCTGAATTTATACTAACCAATATTCCTAACAGAAACATGAACGAAACAGCAAAATACAGGTGTCAATACCTCTTCTGCAATTTGGAGCGAGTCCTTGTTCTTTCGTGCGGCGCTATACAGGCTACATGACCACACAATCCCGCCTGACGAGAGATTCACAACCACCCGGTATATTTATAAGCAGGGACAGAGAAACCTCCCTAACGCTCCCCCTACTTCCACTTACACACATTCCCCTGACTGTGGCACTCATCGAAGAAAAAAAAAAGTTCGCAGGCTCTGTGTATTGACCATTTGCTTTTCTCCTAAAAAAAAAAATAAAAAAATGGCGTGTGCTATTTAAAAATAATCGGAGCTGTCTGTTTAAATTAAGGCACAAAGAAATGTGTAATATGCGGACACACCCATTCATTACTCCGTGCTTACACCCACTGGAAAAAACAATTCCTACCTGCACGTCGCCCTACCTTCACAAAAAAAAGAAAAAAAGAGAAAACCAAAATACAGAAATGTACAGGTAAACAAGTATGCAATTAAGTGGGCGTCTTTAAATGTACAGGATGCCAGATAAGGGGATAGATTTTCGGGTCCTGAATAAATCACCCCACACGCATTCACACACATGTACGCACAGAGTGACTGCCTCAGCCAGAATAATAACATATTTGTCACTCAAACCATACCCCAGCATAAAATAAAAAGTATTTATAAGTTTAAAACATTTTGCTCGTTAATTCTGTGTCGATTTCAGTTGCAAGGCGTCTCGAGTGAAATTCATAATTCATCCCAAATGTCAACGAGTTCTTTTTGATGTCTTACACAGTACAGTTTCTCCTACAGATGCCAGGTAATTGTCTGCCCATTCACCTGCCTTTAGTCGATGCCTGAGTTGACTTTACAGGTTTGTTTATCTCTTGACCTGGTATTTTCCTTGTCAAACAAAGTGGTTCACCTGCTGGCCATATTACAGCAGGAGAGTTCTGTAAGTAGTGTCAAGTACTGGACATGAACTTTGATCTTCTCGTACAGGACCTGGAGAAAGCTGTTAGTCATGTCAGGTAACATGTCTGTCCGACTTTTGATGTGGGAGACAAACTAGGATCCTAACTAGGAGTCCGTGACAAGGGTGAGATATCTGACCCTATGATAGTCTAGTGGTCACTTTAGTGACTCAGTGATTCAGTGTCTGATGATAAGTGACTTCCGGTGTTGGCGGGTGCAGGGTGCAAGTTGAGACAAAGAAGGTGAGCAAGGGGTAGGGAAAGGGGTAATCAGTTAGTACGCAGAAGGGGTTGCTAGTGGTCAAGTGTGAGGACGAGAGATTAAAATATTTACATATGTGGACTGAATTTTTATTTTGTTGGTCAAGATACAAAATTCTTTAAGGGACCAAACAGGTGTAAAAAAAACAAGATGGAGCTCAGTGCAAGATACTATTTCCCAGAATCTGAGTGAACACCTCTCGTTGCATTCTCATGATACACACAGACAAACATCACCATGAACAGCGGTCAGGATTGTTTACATGTTTACACTTTGAATGTAATTAGGTCTGTTTGTGTCCAAACATCACAACTTTGACCTTTTTCGGTGCGTGGTGATGTTTGTCGGTGTGTAATTTGAGAACAAAGGGTGCTTTCACCGATATTTCAGAAAATGCTTTTACTGAAGTTTCCCTCATCATTAGAAAATATACTTGCATCAAATTATTCCTTTACTGCGTTAGATGCTGAAGAAGGTTCCGTTTGGGAGGTTTATTATTTTTACAAGCTTGAAACAAACAAACAAACAAACAAACAAACAAACAAACAAATCTGAAACTACAAAAACACAAAATATGATTTTAAAATTTAAAAGAACTACCCCATAAAAGGGTTTTAATTTTTTATTTGCCAAAATTTGTTACATAATTGTATAACTACAACATTATTAGGCTATTTTCTATACAAGAGCATTTTACATCACTGCATTTTCTTTTCTCAGCTCTTAGATCATTGAACTTTCTTAACCTCTCTATTAAATCGCTGCATTTTTTGCGAAAACATTTTCAGTATTGATATGTTGACTAAATGTTTAATTTGATATATTTCTTTCCTAAAACTTATAATTGTTTTATTTAGTAAAATATGTTTAAGTATATTTATTTCAAAAACATGGTCCTATTTTCCCCAATGCGATACAATTCTGCTCTCTATAGTAGCAGCAGTCGTAGTCGTAACACTGGGGACGGTTGGTGGCGTAGTAGCTAAGACACTTGTCACGAAATGAGTAAGAACCCAGGGTCGGGGATCCCAGTCTTGGCTCACAAATTTCGTTTTGCTGATGTGAAACATAATTTGCAAGGCTGACCGTCTATGGTTTTCCCCCCACTTTGTTTTACCTTCACCTTGTGCGTGTGTGCGTGTGTGCGTGCGTGCGTGCGTGCGTGCGTGTGTGTGTGTGTGTGTGTGTGTGTGTGTGTGTGTGTTCAAGTATAAAGAGAGTCGTGTCCACACAACCTAGCAGCTGACTATAGGATGTCTCTCTGTGTTTCCCTGTAACATTGTAAAGCGCAGTGGACAAAGGACGATGTCAATCATCAAAATGCTAGTCATTGATCCCTGCATCCCACTAAAGCCAGGCACGCGGTGCTTTACACAGAAAACCAATTTAAAACTAGAGAAAAAGCAAATAAAAATTAATTATGAAAATAAACAGTGCTATCGGATACATTGTTATACACATCAATCTTTCCCAACACACGTGTGCACATACACACCGAGTGCACTCAGTGGAAAAGTAATGAAAGCTCACCACAGCAACAACCGCCTTTGAAATAAAGGTTCGGGAAAATATTTTTTGAACGAGAATAGTTTTCAGCACTTGTTTTGAAATTTTGAGTAGAATGAAGGAGACGAAGATGTGAGAGAATTACGCCCACACCCAATTCTGCAGCTTAAAAAGTTTGACTGAAAATAAGGATGGACCAAACTGAATTATCAGGGATCAGTTTTATCTTTATTAATTTTGAGCATGGTGGTTATCATCCTGCACTTCAAGTTAACATTACATCACTTCAGCTTATGAATACTGATATCAGTCTCACCTGCAGCTGGAAATCATCTGCATAAGATCAGCTTAACACAGTCGCGATTATCCTCCTCATCATCATCATTATCCCCATCGCCATCGTTGTCATCATCATCATAATCATATATATTATATTAAAGCTTCAGTATCAGTGGGTAGTAGTCCTGTAGTCAGTAATGAAATAAATGAAGTATGGCATTAGTGTGGCGGAATAGCGTTTTCTTATAGCAACTCTGAGACACGGTTCATAAAAATAAAAAGAAACAAACAGGCAAACAATATAAATTAATACTAACAAGAAACACACACACACACACACACACACACACACACACACACACATTCGTATCAAATGCGGTATGGCTTAGCTCCTCAAGATAGAAAAAAGCATACAAGTTGACTTGTCAACTTTGGATAACATAAGGATTGAAGGATTGTCAACATTAGGATTGAAAACCTAAAATAGGACGGATATTTACAGAGCATTGGCGGGATATATTGCTAGCATATCTCTAGGACAACTGAAGACAAAATGCAGTAATTTGTTACTGTAACATAATGGACAAATCACAACAACGATTGTTAAAGTTCTAATCCGTTGTTTCGACTCCGAACCTAATCAGTACATTTCTAAGACAAAGATGTGTTAGACCTGAGAGGTGCCCAGTCTGGGTGATTCTCAAATGAACCGGATACAGAAAAACTTTCACCATCAGTAAATTTCATTAGGTCACTCTTGAAATAATTGAAAGTGTCCAGCCCCTTGGTTATCTTATTTGCATTCAAACCACAGTATTTATTCAAAGTAATCATAATATCACACCAAAGCAACCTTCATCCAAGGATTTATGTTCTACTCTTGTACCTCATCTTTATGTTGTTCAGTGTGTCTATACGTATCTCACCCTCCACTGTCTGTTATCTTTATGTTGTTCAGTGTGTCTATACGTATCTCACTGTCCACTGTCTGTTATCTTTATGTTGTTCAGTGTGTCTATACGTATCTCACTGTCCACTGTCTGATATCTTTATGTTGTTCAGTGTGTCTATACATATCTCACTGTCTACTGTCTGTTATCTTTCATTTATCATTACTGGTCTGCGCAGAGAGTGCCATCTATCTTGGTCATGATGCTGCGCGTTATAAGTGCACACTATTATTATTATTATTATTACATCATTTCAAAAACCGTTTTGGGCAGTCTATTTTCTGATAATAAATTACATTATGTCAAAATGTTTCAATCTGAAAAATACGTTATGTAAGGCATGTGCCATAGCATTCAGTAATCTTAAGAGACACCCATATTCCTTCTTAAAATGAAAGTATGGACTGTTTCCATTATCCAGTTGATAGCCACAAATTATCAGAGCCATAGTATAATCCAGGCATCGAAAAGATTTAAAGATAAGAGTGGTGATGAAGACCATACCGCACTTACAATACTCTTATGACTTGGACTTTCCACAATAATATTTCTTTAAGTTAAAGGTCGGGTCTCACTTGCAAAGAGCTGTAAAGTTTATCCCCGTTCACGAGTTTTGATTTTATTGCAGCATGTTCCGAATATTTGTAAACACCTTCCTCTGAATGCTGTACCTGTTTTGAAGTATACGTAAAAATTAATGGCACTGTTAGACATGTACAGCAACTCAAAGAATGCCTCGAGACTGTCGGAGGAGGTTTGGGAGAAAGTTTCTTGGTGTGTGATGTAGGACTTAGCAAAGGGAAACACAGCGATAGGAGCGGTCAGTAGGAAAAAGGTAGTGGACAGAAGGATCAAAGTATGTGTCATCGAAATGGCTTTTCTCTCTCGTGACATTACCTGGTCAGGCTGACCACTTTCAAGTTTTCTATTTATGTTCCTTATAGATCCTATTACAGTTTTCACAAGAAAAATGTTACAAAATAACAGCAGCATAAAAGGTAAGACTGAAGCTATTATCATATCCATAAATATCCACGTGTACTTGAGTATATCAACCATATCATCATTAACATTAACATAAGTCTCATTTCTAGAGGTAGAGCACTTCAGATATAATCGAAACGAGTTCGAGTCCACCATATCCACAGACAGAGCATAAATGATGTAAATATAAAGGATTGCAATGGTGAGAGTTATGATGAATGAAATTAATTTTGATTTTCTGCGCGTGCAGATGAAGTAGATGTTATGAGGGAAAACTATGGACAAAGTTCTCTGCATGGTGACAGCAACATGGAGCCAGGCGGACCAGGCCCCGAAGATGAAACTCACAGAGAAAAACGATTTACAAACCATCTCTGCTGCTGACGACGAGTGAAATGTGGCGGGTGAGAAGAAATAGAGAATTATTTCCACAGTCAGCAGCGCCGAGTCAGAAGCCGCTAGAGCAGACAGGTAAACCGACAGACTGTGTAGATGTCGGCAGACGATGAAAGTCATGATGTTGCCCAAGATGCCGACGATGAAAACAGCGGGGTAGGCGATGCTGAAGAAGATTGAAGAGAATGTCGATGTGTTAGTGGTGCTGTCTCGTGACATGTTGGTGTTCGCTGTGTCTGAATTGTTCTCAAGTTCAGACACGTCCATTGGACTGTTGGGGTGTCTACCTGTAGGTACTGTAGGGGTACCCACATCTGTTTGCAGAAACGCCTTTCACATGTACTTTATACAAATTTCCAATTTAGTCTCATTTATTTTTTGTGCAGAGCTGCTTGACTTCCCTTCGGAGAGGATGAGCTGTAGCACCTTGTGTCAATGTACACGTGTTGCAGCGCTTTGTGCGCGTGTTAGTCTCAAGACTAAGAGATGAGTGTGATTCAGGCAGACAGTAGAATGTTACCACAGATGTAAAGATGCAGACAGTGTACTGCGTAAATCAAAATTAATGTTATGCATTTAACAGTCGACACCATTTTAATGTCACTCACAGCTTTGATGGTTCCTGTTGACAGGTCATCGTTCTCAATCTTCACCGAGTGAAGCGATTGGGTTGTTGGCGTCTCAATGTCCACACACTTTGCTACCCACACTGAACTCTCTCTCCAGGTAACCGGTGTACCCAGCTGTTCAGTAGGCTCCTGACACTCTGAACAAGGCTGATGAGAAGGGTCTCACAAGAACCACTCGATAGATGTGCAGTCTGTGACACCTAACCCTCAGCACTCGGAAGGTTAAGGACTACGTTGACCTTTAAAGATGTTTACTGGGAAGCTCGGCATCTCCTGCTTGACCTAGGGGTCATTTCAGACTTCTTTATGATGCCTTTGAAGCTTTCATCTGTCGTCTAGTCGATTGTAACCATCAAATCGTGGTTTTGACTTTTTCTGTGAAAGATACAAACACGGTCCATATACAAGTATCCTTACTAAAAAGTAATTGTTACAGAAGCTGCAAATAATAAATGAAGCAATAAAGATGTACTTACTGAATACGTTTGATACATCTGGAGACCACAAATACCATCATCTACCTACTGATAAGCTCTGAAAAATCCAAAGATCGAAATATCTAATATATGCTGATTCCGAGTGGAGCTAAGAACGAGGAATCTCCGAGGACCTGTAGTTACATTCATATTTCCTACATTTCTCACAATTAGGCCGGTAAACCTTTCTCTGTAGTCAGTAGCATATATGCCTTCTTATTGTCAACTGCACTCTTTATCTAGCCTGTTATCGCTGAAAAATATAATATTTACTCACCAAAAGATGAAGTCCAATCTCTTTGAGCTTCAGGTGATTCAAGACAAACCACCAGAAGACCTCAAACGCTCGCTCAATGCCTCAGAAAGTTTTGTTTTCTGCCAATAGTTCTTCTTGAAATCTTCCAAGAATGCACGATTCTCGGTTTCTAACTTATCTTGCTTATCAGAAAGAGTACCTGGTCACTGAAATTTGGTTCGCAAGAGTTTTAATCAGATTCAAACCACATTTGTGTTTTAACAGCGGCTAAAACATTGTCTTGTGCTGCTGAGCCTCAGGTTTAGTGGATTTATTAAAACCTCCTCAAGATTATGCTGTGCAATACTTTTGTTTCCTTTCTCTAACATTTCTCTGGATATTATACAAACTAATGTCTTTTAATGTCTTTGCAATTATTTGTCTTAGATTTATAAATTCCATTTGATATAACAGTTCCATTTCCTTCAGTTTTCTCAAGAGTTAAACGGGTGTGTTTTAATCCACACCGATGAAACAGCCCTTCCTTCCTTCCTTCCTTCCTTCATTGAAACTCTCCAAGTCGGTGTAAAATGACAGATTTGAAATGTTTGCACTGGATAATACAGACGCGGGCGATCAATTAACAGCGAATTAAAATGCTGTCCTGAGTAATAAATCAGGAAAGTGTAGGCTCAGGCAGGTGAGTTTGAAACATGAGTCTCGTGCCAGTTCTACTCCACTGGTCACTAGTGAGGGAGCAAACGAGCTCAGAAAACTGTCTTCTTTTAAACTCGTTTCTCAGTCCATTCCGAACAATCGAAAGGAATATCTCAGATGATAATGTTCCGTTGATTTCAATCTGAGCGATATTTGTACACAAGATGTCAGACTTGTCTATTTGTCTTCAAAACAAAGAGCAGAACCCAGCGCGCCTCGGGTCAATAGTGAACCAGTCTAACAAAACAAGATTTTATTTTATTGCTGTCGTCCATGTGAGGTGTTCCGGGTCTTAACAATAGTTTCACTCGCTTTCAGACTAAAGAAGCAAATGTGTTTACTTCGCTCAGGTTTTAACATATTTTTTTATTTAGTTCACCTTATTCTAGTCGTTCTCTTACCGTTAAATTTTTTTCTTTGTTATTATAGAAAAAATCGGGGAGCGCAGACAGACAGACAGACAGACAGACAGACAGACAGACAGACAGACAGACAGACAGATCGCGGTATCCTAGCGAAAGTTAAAGAAGTGAAAGAAAAATACAAAGAATCGGTAGGGCAAAGGAACACAATTCTTTATTGTTATAAACATTTTTTCTCAACCTCTTCATTTTCTGGAGTTTACTATATTTGTGTCCCTCTGCTGATAACACTACAATACTGTATGCTGACTGAAAGTACCACGTGACACTTGAGATCCTCGCAGTTCTGTGAGGAAAGTACCCAGGTCCTCACTGTTTTGTGCCAGATATTCTAGGAACAACTATGAGTTGCCCAAGACATGAACACAGAAATATAGTAATTCTCGCTCCCAAGACCATAGACTGTGCTAGAATTACTAGTTCATCATCCAGATTATCAAAATGATTCTCACAGCAATACTGAGCTTCCTTAAAATTACTGCTGAAGAACTTCTAGCAAAATGGCAGACTGGCTTTTGACCAGAGAGAATCACAGTTCAATATACAGCTCCAAATGTCGCCTCTTAACAGAAAGAATTTGCAAATCTCTTTTTTGTAGCTTCAGCGGAATCTCTTTGAAATTTTTAAAAATCAGATTTAAGGCGTTTGGTTGAGTTTTGCACGGTGGGCTATGAAAAAAATTCAGCGTCGAAATAATTTACATTTTCGATTTGCTGTACACGAACTTCCGCAGCAGCTACAGCCCAGTGCAACAACAATCATTGAAACAACAACCCAGTTCAACTTAACAATTATTTATAAGCCTTTTCAAACAATATTTGAAGCCTGTAAACATACTGTTAAATGTTACCTTGGAAGACACCGTTTGAGAAACACTTTAAGACTATAATTGACTTGGTTTGAAGTTCAAGACAATAAAGTCCAGGACTCCCAGGACTCCGCACATCAACGACCTGCCTGGTATCATGAACAGACTGACATCACAGGCGCTGCTTAGTCTTCGCTGTCCTGACAATTTCTTCATGTGGGGACTGGATGTGTTGTGGGAAACTTGCATCGACAGTACTCTCCACCATCACCGACATAACCATTCCTGCTGTGTTTCTGAAGATAAAGAATTCCACTTGTGGGTAACTGTACTAGTGATCTACAAACCTACATCATTGTAGCAAACACTACCATTGCTGCTTGTAACTCATTGCACTGAATGAGGACGGGAATTTCTTGTGTAACCGACATCTAGCTTTCAAGGATGAGCTAAACTGCACTTTAATTGTTTAGGATTTTACACATTTAATGTCGATGTAAGATGACATCTTGTCGATAAAACTAGCGAAGGACACTATTAATTTGTGTGAATTTTGTCCTAGCTGTATATTTAATCACGACTACAAGCTGGTCATCAAAAGATTGGAGAGAGGCGTATGTAATAAATAAATGAATAAAAGCTGAAGTACTGTAGACTAACATCACCGCACGAGGCTTTTCTTTTGAGGGGTAGAAGGGGGCCTCACTTCTTTAAACTAACCAACTACCTTTTATAGCTTCCCTCCTAGCAAAAGTCATTATCTACAGAGAGATGTACGACATTAATTCCCGAACAGGAAAACCGAAAAAATAATACCTTAATGAGTAAATACTTATATTTTCGTTCATTTATATTATTGTCTATCACGGAGTTTACACGCAGAAAATGTTTACTCTGAAGCTAAAATAGAGAATGGTCTTTAAGTTTTCCGTTTGTGTAAGTATGTACAATATTTACAAAGTTAAACATTGCTGAAATTGTATCCTACTATGATTTCGAACAATTTAATTTTCTTTCAGAAAACTTACACTGACACCCGAGAGTTGCATTTCTAACATTGATCGGGAAGTGTCTTTGTTTTACCTCGGTCTACCTCAACTGCCATCATATACGGTTTGTAATTTGTAACTTAAACAAATAAATGCCATTTCCTGTTGCAAAATTTGTTTTGCTTACATTTCGTGCTTGTATCACATACTTTAAAATATCTCAAACACACGAGTTGAAACTCTCACTGTACATGGCTGAGTACCTGTCGATGTCGTGACTCACCGAAGGAAATTATTTCAACAAATGTTTGTGCCCAGCAAGAAAGTAACAAGAAACTTTATTTGTGTTAGGTCTCTATTGTTCCTCAGGAAAACTTGTTAACATATGAAGAAAGTTTGTGGTTTTGCGTGTGCGTGTACGTGAGTGCGCGAGTGCAAGAAGATTTAGAAAAGAGTTCGTCTACTTGTGTGAGTTGACTTGTGATCCTTACAATACACCTACAGGTATTTACAAGGAGCACCGTGAGACCGTGTGTGTTTATCCTGGTGTACAAACTGTATACATGGTGACCCCAGGTACTGAGACGAGTGCCCTTCATCATTGCCTGGATTCTTGTCCTGCTGTTCATTATACTCGGAGCACCCGGAGACAATGTCCACGCTGTCGTCTGCTACACACAAGAAAGTGAAGAGAGATCAACTTCTGTCTCTTCCACCTGGTCATCATCCAAATCTTTGCTATTCTGTCGTAATTTTGACAATGAATTTCGCCACTTCTCCTACCTCACGCCTGATATTTCTCATGCATCGTTGCTAGTAGGTTCGTATTTACAGATTTCCTGGATTTTTTTCTCATTAATTATAATTTACAAATGTAGCTGTGGGAGTTGCCCTTACAGTATGTGCTTTCGCTAACACACATTGTGTTGGAATTTGAACTCGTGACATACTGAAAAGCCCTAGGAGGCATAAAGGCGGAAATCGCATGAAGATGGATGGATGGATGGATGGATGGATCGATGGATGGATGGATGGATTTTTTTAAGTGTCACGTCGACCGTTGTGGGTCATTTCACTATCTCAAATGATGTTGATATCTATGGTAATTATATTTTGAGGGCTTCATTAAATTATTATCGCTTGATGTTCAGGTTAGGAATACTCATATTTTAAATGAAAAGTACATGGTAAACAGGGAAAGGTTTGGAGGGGGGACATGAGGAAATGCCGACTGGTATAAGAGAGACAATCGCACTTTCGTGCAGAGATTTGATGACTACTGATCTCCCCTAATCTCCTTGCATGTGTGGGCAGGGAGAACATGTTTCTACGTCGTTTTAATTAATTTTCAAACCTGAATATGAATCAAGAAAGCATCTGAGAAAAGCGGGTAGTCGAATATATTTTTAATATCCAAAAATTTTCAAGATCTAGCCTTCTGCAGAATTTAAACATCTTTCTTGCAATAAACTTCACCCAAAGAAGATCGAAACAAAGATTTTGAGGAAAAATAATTTCGTATAATCTGTCCTCAGTCGATAGATAAATCCTGATACTGGTTATTCACAGCCTACCATTGTGGTCAAGCGAGAAGACTGTTTCCCTGTTTTAAATGTTAGTGAAGCAGATAGTCAAAAATCATTTTAAACAGTAATGTATAAAATGTATTGTAATGTCTCGTGTGTGTGTGTGTGTGTGTGTGTGTGTGTGTGTGTGTGTGTGTGTGTGTGTGTGTGTGATTATTATAATGTCTAAGCATTTTAATTCCAGGAAGCTGATAACAGAGTGAAAACTCCTTAAGTGACACAATTTTAATTACTATTTTAAAGCACCACGTGATTACAGAGCGACAACATGCGGATGCTATCCTGAGAGGTTGTATAATCAGAAAAAAACATTTTACTGGACAGCAAACAATAGTCGATGCGAATAGTCAAACTCTCTTTAAAAGCTCGATTCATTTATTTCGCTTACCAGACAGCCCTTAATGCTGAAAGGCATGTTTTCTTACCCGTTTTTCCCCAAGAAATTTTCTTATATTAATTTAATATTTTAATCACATATTAACGCTATATTATCGCACTGACTGATAAAAATAAATTTTAATCAATTGAAATGGTTCTAAAGAGTAAAGCCGAGACTGTGTTTTTAGGGAGACTTACAAAGCATCAATTACTAGTAGCAAACAATATCTAAACTGTCACTAGCAGTGTTAAAGATGATGACCTTACATAAATTTCCTAATGTTCACATTAGAATGAACCAGAAATCCACATTTTTGTCCAGCAATACAATGATCTACAACAGCTTTACATCTCCGAGAAAATAAGCCCCAGGTCTGCTGGATACTTTAGTTACAAAACTGACTACAACTCTCATAAACTGGCATTATCTTTGCAACATCGTACAGATTTCTTACTGAACTTTCCGGGTAGTAAGGTAGACTACGGTACGCTTACATCTCAAAACAAAACAAAAATAACTTTAAAAAGTAAAAACCTCCTGTTACAAGGCAGGTAAATATTTCAACTGGCTTTGCGCCAGTCTGACCACCCCTCCACCCGTTCTAAGACAGTCAGGTACGCAGAGATTACCTGCCCAGTTTTTTAGCGACATTTTTTCACAGCTTCTGAATGACAAGTTGAAAAATTTATTGTTTTCACTGATGTCAAGTCTTTGGCATACAGGAAACAGTGGCACGTTTAGCATACATCAACATCATTAGACCAATACAGGGTTTGTGACAGCACCACTATGTTTGTGTACATATATATACCTACATATATCTCGATGTTACATGAACAGTATAGTAAACTAAAAATGTTTGGTGTGAATATGGGCTAAAGATGTCCTGGGAAAGATCCCAGATTGGTACCAAACAACAAATTTTAAAACGCACTGGCATCGTAACCATGTGACAGACTACTGATGTGTTACTGTATACCATGTCTCTCTCTTTTTCGCTGTGTGACTTTCCATTTCTTTCAGAACTTAGTTTCGTAAGTTTTTTCCTATTTTGTTATTTAATAAAATCGGAAAACATTACACATGAAACATCATAACTTGCTATATTTTTCACTGTCATGAGCCTACACATTTTCTTTGCTCTATCTTTATTGGTTTGGGAGTTATTTGAGACAATGACAAAGCTAAAGTAATACCAGTGAAAAAAGAAATACAATTAGGATTTCCCTGTAGACAAAGGATAGTGCAAAAGAAATCAGCAAAACAAGGGAACATAATGTTTGCATTCTCTTGACAGGCAGAACTCACCACTTTCTAATAATTCCTCATGTGTTTTATTTTTTAGATGTAGTGATGGTGTAGTCAAAGACCAGCTCTCATTAAAATTAATTCCTCTTATGACAGCAATGCGAGAGCGAAATACTGTAGGTATAAAAAGATGCAAACAAAGTTAGTTAAGAAAATGAATTACAAAATAATCAGTTACGTTGAAGATTAAAATGTTACTCTAGATATTACTAACAGAAATAACTAAGGAGCAAAATGTACTTATCTTCAAACATAAACTTCTACAACTCCTGAGGTTACAGACTTTTTCAATTAGGTAGATATTTGTTCTAAGAACTGAATACAGATATATGAGTACTATTCGAACTATTCCGCTTTTTGACATGATAGCACCTACACAGCTCCTGTAGCGCATTTCGAAACTTGGACCCGACAACATAGTAGAAGATCCCCGGTGTTGATACACTCACTACACGAAAGAGCGAGATGAACACATACAGAGCGAGATATAAATAATGTGAGCTTTTAAAGCTGAATTCGGGTTTTGATATGATGCTGATTATTTGGACTACAAAACTGGGTGACCAGCAAACGATAAAGAGAAGTGAGGTTCCGATTAACATCTTGGTCACTGTTATTTCTTTCCTGGATAATCGACCTGTGAACTTTGACCTGTTCTTTATCTCATCAGATAAAGTCATACTTTCTCGCTCTGACATTGCTGACCGCAGCGTGATGACGGTGATGGAGGTGGTGGCGATGATGACCAAGAGGAAAAGTCCAGACAGAGCCGTGGCGTAGATGTAGACATCGATGATGTCGAGTATATCTCTGTTCTCGAGGTAATAGCTGTGACGTAAAGATTTTTTTCCATGTGACAAAGATGATCTGCTTTACACCACGGTATCACACAAGCACCTTAGTCAACATACTCACATGTATTTAGATATTTTAGTTCACATTTTATTTATTTATAAGCTAAAATACCATCTGACAGAAGAAGGAAATATGGCGCTAGTATATAGCGAACTCAAAGACAAAGGAGATGGACATTCATGAGACTCTATAGCGTCCTCATAGTTACGATTATTTCATAATGAAAAGTGGACCCAAACATAGCAAAAACACGTGCAAGTAGGAGCCAGGTTTTACTGTGTACATTTAATTTCTTATTGACATTTTTAAAACTTATTATCTGCTTAAGAAAGATTTTGATGATCAGCAATAAAAATGTCTTTCGACAGAAAAAGGATTTTACTTTAGTTTTGATTCTGACCTTGTGACATAAAATATCGAAGAACTGGTGTTCGTCGAAGGATCAAAGATGTCAATGATTGTATACTTTGGACCCGCGATAGCGCACATCCCACCGACCAGCACGACACAACAGACGACGATGATGGCGGCCATGGTGGAGGTCTTGAGCAGCCTCTTGGCGTGGAAGGGACTGACGACACAGAAACACCGCTCACTGGCGATCACAGCCGACAGGAACTGAGATGCCCAGACAAAGCCAATTAGATCTGAGAACAAAATGAGTAAATAAACTCATAAACATTTACTCTTGACTATTAACTACAATATGCCTTGTATCTTTCTATATGCCCGTTTATTTTCTCCCTCCTTGCACCTGTCGACGTGCATCTCTTTACCTCCTTCTAATCTTATCTCTCTTTTCATTATTTCTTACACCCTTTCTCGGCCTTTATTTTTCCTCACTGTTCCCTCCCGTAACTCCTTCTCTATTTCACCTTTCTGTTAAATAAGAAAGTAATGGCATAACAAGGAGAACTGTAACAATAAAAATTCAGATCAGTATCAATGCGGTCCTGATTATTCGTATTCTGTAGATTAACACACTCACAGACATTAGAATACTACCAAAACAAGAGAAAAATGTCTAGCTACCTGTATTATTGACATCAATATAATTTATATGAGATCTCTTCTGAACTTTTGATAATAACTATGTTAAGTTCGAAAGAAGCGGAAGATTACGAGCACAACAATGTAATGCCATGACTGCATATAGGGCTATTCTGGAAATCTCACCTCGTGCCTGGCTAATCTGGTCGTAAACAAATCCACCTTGGAAAGACATAAAACTCTCTTTAAAGAGACAAAGAAATGCTGCAAAGAAATACTCGATTGATAGTTTACATCGACTTTTCCAGCGCTAAGGGAGACTACAAATACAAACAACAAGGATCCGTTAATGACATGCCAAGCACCATCTAGGTTTGTTTAAAATCTGTGCACAATATGGATGATCATCTGCTTCTCTCTGTCTCCACACATATTCAACTCACAGATCCCTCGCTTCAATCAACCGACAGGATTCCCCCGACAACCTGCTTCTTGCAGACAGGGACTGACAACTTGTTCACTGCCCATGTCTTGTATATGCTCGTTCTGTCGTCTTTACCGCAGTTCCTGTCCTTTGTGATGTTCTTGTCACTAAATATGTACTGACACCAACTGTCGCTCGGACTGTGTCACTGTTTATCTCGAGCTTTCTCGGAATATCTGCAACTGTTAATATTGGATTGTTTCTCTTTCTGTCGAGTGGCCTGTCAGACTATAAACATGCTGCAATACAATGATTTAGTCTCTAGTAAACTGTGTTGTAGCACACAAACAAATCATTACTATAGAACTTCCCCCCAAAATAAAAAATAAACAACAACAAAGACTTATAAAACTTTTTTGAAACTTTTTGTTGTGTTTTTCCGAAGGAAATAAAGAAATATCTCAAGTAGTCTCTTACTGGGACTTATCTTGGCAAGTGTCCAGGAGTTTACATGAAATAATTCCCGGATCTGATTTTCAAAGTTTGGCAGGAAAAGCCCAAGGAGAGCAATGAGGTCGACGATGGCCAGGGAGAAGAGACAGAGGTTGATTCTCTCCTTTAGACCTTGTTTGTAGAAGACGACAGCGTTGACAATGTTGCCGGGTACTCCCAGTAGTGTCAACACAGGGATGAGGAACAGTCCGTTAACACGGGAAATCCAGGTGTGTACCTAGCATGACCAGAAGCACGTCATTTCATGTCCCTTGCCAGTATATTCGATTCTTTACTATTACTAGACAGTTTAATTTTTGTTTTCTGCATTAAGCCTGATATAAAGGGAGATTTTAAATATTAAGTCCTAACACCATTATTTTTAAACTGAAGAAGTACATCGCTTGAACAATTTTGGCAACGTTTTTATATAACCATCAAACCTTATCAAACGGTGGTCTTTATCTGCCCAGTGAGAACAGTCGTTGTGGAGGCTGGTTTGTAGCTTTTGGTACATTCTTGGAGGCGCGAATGTGACGCAGAAAATGTCCGTCGGTCGACCTAACTGTCGGGAATGAGTATCTAACTCATAGGGGACTGGGGAAGATAACGCAGCGAGGGGGAGGTAATGAGCACTGCCCTCACAAAAATTCTCTCGCAGATGAAAATGTGGTCTTTAACACCTTCTTCCCTAATAACCGAAATATTAGGGAACGACCTTTTAATTTTACTTTTCACCTGACGAGCTGCCTTGAAAAACAGTCTTGGACTGTGTCGTGCCTGGTCACATGACCAAACCAGACCAACCTACATATCAATGCTGTTGAGAGTAGTGGCTCCTGCGTTTTGTTCAAAGTCTTTTGTTCATGTTTCCTTTACGAGATCCAGATCAGCCTCGTCAAGTACTTGTTTTCAAATGCACGAAATTTTCTCTTTATATCTGCAACCAGCGCCAACGTGTATGTTTTGTACTGGATTGGTACTAGGAGGGATTAGTATAGGATTGGTACTACATACAAGAGGGCAAAAATGAAAAGAGTGCCTACTACCTCCTTTACCGTGCTATGTATATATGGTTAAACTCTTAGTCAAGAGGCTATAGACTATTATCATCTACACGTTATCTTGTCTGAGACACCTTAATATCTTTAGAACGCTTTTAAAAACCCTTGACTACTTTCATGTTGAGAACAGAATAGCAGGAACTGAGTAACAAGGTTACTTAAGATCTCATCATGAACTCAGCTCAGCTCTTCCTACCTCCCTCGTGACGAGATCCCAGCCACCAATGGCCGTGAGACTGGCTGACTCGGTCTCTCGCTCGGTCGTCATCTGTACGGTTGAAGATGTTCCAGGTATGAGGCCCTTGAAGTTGTTACAGGTGTAAATTGATTCTGAGATCACACTGGCGCGTTGAATATATTGACAACATTATGAGCGTCAGCACTCATCACACAGGCTTGCTAATCAAATGACTGATAATCAGCCGTTTCGATAAACACACACACACACACACATGCCACAAACACCCACATCAACTCACCGACACACACAGACTCACACACACACACAAACACACACATGCCACGCAATGCATCAGGAATACATTTTGTCACAAACATGTCCCCAGTGACCTAATATCTCAGAAGAGAACATAAAGTTAGGGGAAAATGACTTCAAGGCTTTTTGAAATCAGTTTCCTGGACCTAGTCCTATATTAGTGAATAAGCGAGCATTTTACTCGCTAGTTGGTGTGACAGGGAGCAGTTCACACAAGTCCGGACTCATAATCTAGTATTTACCTTCTTTCTCTCTCCCTCTCTGTCACAGGGTGCACGTGAACCTGTCGTACTACGTCTCCAATACGTGAGGCTTGGGGCAAACAAGAGACTATGTTAACAGCAAGAAACCTGTGTTTAAATACTGGCAGCGGATGTTATTTCAATAAATATTGTCGGTTTTTTTTTCAACAAATTGTTTGTTTACAGATGCAAAAACTTTTCTTGCTTAGAATTTATTGTTAGTTTAGAGCCTGCAATATTTGTTTTTACTGATTAGTTCTCATTCATCGTTACGTTTTTTAAAAAATATAACAATCGAAGAGAAAATTGCAATTTGCCGATAGGATTTGGTTTTTCCTCGATTACACAAACACGTGACTGCACAGGTAAATGTATGTCCGTAGATGATAGATAAACATGCACATATACACAGGCACGCACAGAGGTACAGCAAGCTCTATCACTCACATACTCGGGGAACTTACAGATACAAATATACAGAATTGTGTAAGTATGCATGAAACACACACACACACACACACACACACACACACACAAACACACAGAACGGAGGGCCATACCCGTATGTGAGTCAGTAACTGTTACACAGGGTAAAATTAAATATCTGTCTTGATAAATTCTCATTATCAAATGTGGATTTTTTTCCTATATATTATATTTGCGTAATTATTAGTATTTGTAACATTTGGGATTTTGAAAAAGTGACCTCCCTTTGTCTAACTGGTTTCAGGAGACTGATCTCCCTTTCCCCGTCTCTGATCTTCGTGGACCTACGTCTCCTCTTCATCTGTCCTTTTTTGTTGTGCAATTGCCATTCATCTACATTGTTCTTTATTGTGTGCACCATACACTTTTCACCCTCACACCACTTCCCGCTGACTGCCTGCTGTATCTCGCCATGAAAGTTTCTTCGGTGAGAAGATCACACAGTCGATGCAGTGTTTTATTCTCTCCCTCGTCGTCGTGTAGACCCAAGCTTATCTACGATGATTTGATCTCTGGACAAAACTATTTCAACAGCATCATGAGCTTAGGAACGGAAAGTAGCTTTATATAAGATGACTTTACTATTTACTATTAATTTTGAAAATAGTGTTCGCTGCGTGTTAATTATATTCTGGGGTTGCTACACGCTTGACACAAGATGCTTTCAGTACCTGAAGCAGTGTGTCTGTCTTCCTCCCTTTTACTTCCCTGATCTGTCTGTATGTTGACTGGTTTGTTTGTCTCGCTGTCGTTAGCCGTTTAGGGATCTATGTGTCTAGAAGTTTGTATTTGTTTGTGTGTTAATGTGTAGACCGTGCTTGGATTGCTATTTGTGAATACATGTGTGTGCTGACAGGTAGCTGTATAAGCGTTTACTCTTCAGCTATATATATATATATATGTCTCTGCTTTTCTAGCAGATTTTAACTGCTTAGTTGTTTTACAGCTTGTTTGTTTGCTTATCACATATTCAGTGTTCATGTGGCTAGAGCAACAGGTTCACACTTCTTCAGTGGTACCTCTAGGGTTAGTGCTTTATCATTTACGCCTTTCACATTATTTTCATCTATTTTCAGTGCGATTTCGCAATATTCGTGTCTAAAACAAAATAATTCAAACAGCTATATAAAAACAAGCAAACAAAAAACCCTGAAAATAATAAAATTAAAGTTTTCGCTTTTTTTAAAAATAGATTTCTTCGGATTAGAACCAACCTTTCAAAGAACCCACCAGTCTCTCACACACTTGCAAAAAAAAAAAAAAAAAAAGCTCACGTGTGCGGATCACCAACCGAAATCTTTTAGACAAACTTTGATTGTGGTTTTGTTAAATCGAAATTTATACTTTTTGTGATTAAGCGGAAGCCAAAGTTTTTTTATGAAGAGTTTGATATCATAAAGTCAGCAGTCGAACTTGTAGCTTACAAAGTTGGACTCACACTGCGACCTTTACATGATTTACTGAGCTGTATGTCTCTTTTCTTCAAACAAAAAAGCAAATTACAAGCATACAATTGACTGTCAAAGTACGAAGTAGTCACAGCCAGAAAAGAGACTAAACTTTACACCGAAATGAAGATGACAAATGAAGCAAAGACACAATTAATGGCTCCACTGTAGACAGATTCATTCTTTTCGTTATATTGAGTATGATGCATATTAACTTTCTCGATACAATAAAAACTAACAACCTAATGTAAGTTTAAAAATAATTCCACGAGTTTTCAATGTTAAATGAAAAAATGGAATCATATCTTTTTGTAAACAACTCTGTTTAGGTCCAAGCAACAGGAAAAGCACTATTGCCATGTAGTACTCACAAGGAGTGGTTATAGAACAGTAAGATGGGACTCACAACGATCCATACCAAGTTTTAAAAATCCGCACATTATATAGTTACCATGCATTATCTTATTGACAGATAAACAGACATATTAATCAATGGTTCTAGAGACTTAAGTTCGACTATTTGTTTTTAGAAAGACTGACATAACAAGAATTGCTAATAACAAGCAATGTCAAATCTGTTTGTTAAAATTTTTGTGAATACTTCAGGCTCATATTGTGGATTTGAAGAATGATATCACGAAGGAGGAAGTCATAAAGTGTAGTCGAAACGGAAACAAAATTGTCTCTAGCAGTGTTACAGTGTTCAATTCCCGTAAATAATCTTTATAACGATCTCAGAATGAGGCATAAGTTGATATTTTCCCCCTTTGAATAATGTACAACAACTTTGTATCCCGAGAAAATAATCCCCAGCTCTACTGAATATGTTATTTGCAAACAACTCACTACAAGTATTATAAACTGACATTCTCATTGTGGCATCCTAGAGATTTCTTATTAAACTCATGGGTTGTAAGGTGGACTACGGTATGTTCACATCTCAAAACAAAAAACATTTTTAAAATGTAAAATCCTGTTGTTACAAGCCACATAAACACTGGCTTCGAGCTTTTCTCTCCAGCCTTCCTCCAGCTGTATGAGAAAAAAGGTGCACAGAGATTATTAACCGACATTTTTAGTAGACATATTTCCACAAGCTCTTCATGAGGTGTGGACGATTTATTTTTGTTAGATCTCGAGATATTGTTGTAAAATAAGCAGTTGGATGCTCAGGTGATAATCATACATCGACATTCTACCTTTTAGGAGTTTCTAGTATTAAATCATGACAGGTTTTGACAGTAGTACGATGTACATATCGATATGCTCAGTAACGGCCATAGCTGTATGCGGGTGAGTGTCGTATGCGGGGCACCCCGGGAGGGGGGGGGGGCGAGAGGCGTACCTGTAGGCTGTATACTGTATATACAGGACCACAAGAATCTCCTCTGGCGGGGCCCCCCTCAGACGCGGGGCCTGGGGCGGTTGTCCCACTTGCCACCCACAACCACCGCCTCTAGATATGCTATGTAGAGATTAGTAAAATAAAAAGTTTAGTGTGAGTTTGGTCACGAGCTGTCATGGAAAAGATTCCAAATTGCCACCGAACTACAAATTTCACAAAACGCCCTCGCGACATAACCACGTTACACGGTACTGATCTGTTACTGAATACCATGCCTCTTGTTTTCACCTTGCGACATTCCATTTCTTTTCTAACATTTCTGATGTTTTTTACATTGTTACTTAATGAAATTACTTAGAAAACATTCCATCATTGCTTACAATATTTTTAATCGTCATGTTAAAGAGCGATCGATGTATAGACAAAGAGCAGAAACATTTTCTTTGCTCCACCTTTATTGGTGTGGGAGTTAAGTTAGGCAATGACGAAAGGTGAAACTAATAACAGGGAAAAATGAAGTAAAATTAGGATTTCCTTATTAAAAAAGGATCGGGCAAAACAAATCCGAAAGATTAAAAATCTGCTTCTTTGCATTCTTTTGACAGGCAGAATTGAGCATTTTCTTATAATGGTGTATGTGCTTTATTATTCAGATTTACTGAGGGTGTAGTCAAAGACAAAAATACTTGCAAAAGTGTGACACTATGGCGCGATATTGATGACATGAAGTTCTTTTCAACGTGTTGTTAGATAAAATAAAGTTAAACAATGCAGATTTCTCAAATTCAATGATTTTTTTTAGACAGCTATTGAGCCATGGCCCATACCTTCTCTCTCAACATATTTTACAATCACACAGTCAAAGTATGTCACAAAGACTCAGTGCCACGTAGAAGCGAGATATTTAAGACCTTGAAAAAAACTCTGCGCAAAAACAGGCGTGAGTGAGAAAAAATTATTTTCATATTTTTCAGAAATTTTCAAATGTAATAATCTTGATCTGCAATCAGAATACGGTTTAAAACTTCAGTTTTTATTGAATATCCTCCCTCACAAAAGAATTTAAGATCACTATTTCAAATATTAAAAGATGCAACAAAGATAGATAACAAAATGAAGTTACAAAGTAATCTGTTACTTTTAAGATTAAAATGTTGCTCTATATATTATTATTATTAGAAATAACAAAATGAGAAAAATTGCTTGTCTGTAAACATGAACTTCTGCAACTCCTTGGGGTTCAGACGGCAAAGATTAGATTATGATTTATCATTATCTAAAAACTTATCACAGATATTGACTATCACTGAAACTATGTCGCTTTTTGACATTATAGCACCTACACAGCTCATGCAAGACATGTCGAAAGTTGGAACTGACAACATAGTAGAAGACCACTGGTGTTGATACACTCACTACACGAAAGAGCGAGATGACAGGGTACAAAGCCATACACAAATCGGGTTTTGATATGATGCTAATTATTTGGACCACAAAACTGGGTGACCAGCAAACGATAAGGAGAAGTGAGGTTCCGATTAACATCTTGGTCACTGTCGATTCCTTCCTGGATAATCGACCTGTGAACTTTGACCTGTTCTTTATCTCATCAGTGAAGGTCATATGTTTTCGCTCTGACATTGCTGACCGCAGCGTGATGACGGTGATGGAGGTGGTGGCGATGATGACCAAAAGGGAAAATCCAGACAGAGCCGTGGCGTAGATGTAGACATCGATAGTGTCAAGTATATCTCTGTTCTCTAGGTAATAGCTGTGACAATAGACGTGAAGATTTCTTTTATGTGACAAAGATGACCTGCTTTACAGCATTTTTTACTCAAGCACCTGGTTTACCATTGATTAAGATTTATTAAGTGCAAATCTTTTTATTTACAAACGATATTGCCATTTCACAAATGAAGACTATATGGCGTTTGTGTAAAACGAACGTGAAGACAAAAAAGATGAAGCTTCTGGAATGGGCAGCATGAGAGTTTGCAGGGTCCTCATATTTAAGATAACTTTATTACGTGAAGCAGAGTCAAACATAGAAAAATACGTGCAACTAGGAGCAAGGTTTTACGTGTACATTTCCTTTCTGATCGTAATTATTTTATTTATTCTAATTAAAAAGATTTGAAGTTTCATCAGCAATAAAATGTATTTCGACAAATTATGAAATTGACCTTATTATTGATTCTGACCTTGTGACAGAAAATATCGAAGAACTGCTGTTCGTCAAAGGGTCAAATATGTCAATAATTGTGAATTTTGGACCCGCGATAGTGCACATCCCACCCACAAGTATCAAGCAGGAGACGACGATGATAGTGGCCATGGTGGAGGTCTTGAGCAGCCTCTTGGCGTGGAAGGGACTGACGACACAGAAACACCGCTCACTGGCGATCACAGCCGACAGGAAATGGGACGCCCACACAAAGCCAATAAGATCTGAAAACAACAAAAAATTAATGTAAACATAGTTTTAAGTGTTTAAACTTAATTATTAAGTTGCAATATGAATAGCCTGCATTTTAAGAAATGGTTATGTGCGTTTTTTCTTCGCCATTTATGTACCTATCGATGTATACCTATTTACCTCTTTCTGATCCTAGTTTGCTTTTTATCATTTCGTTTACTGTTTATCAGCTTTTATCTTCTTCCACTATCAAATTCCCTACCTCTACTTCTAACTTGCTTTCATGTTTATCCAGAAAACGACGACGTAAAAAAAAAGCGTATCAAAAAAAACAAACAAACAAACAAATAAACAAACCTCTTTCAACACAGACCTGGCTACTACTATTCCGTAGTATAAGATACTGACCTAAAAACATTATCAATACTTCTAGATACCTCAGTGAAGTTGTGGGAAAGCTCCCGCTCCTGTAAAGGTACCACAGCTTCTCCGACTTTGAAATGGCATTTGACAGAGTCTGGCACGAGGGGCTCTGGCATGTGATGCAAAAATTCAATATCGAAGAAGGCCTCATCCAAGTTGTTGAGTCGCTGTATAACAGCTCAACAGGTACAGTACTGCTAAACAACCAAATAGGAGCTTACTTCAACCCCACAGTAGGGGTACGTCAAGGATGTCACCTATCACCCGTGCTGTTTGTCTTCTTGGAGAATATTATGTTCGAAGCTCTTCACGACCATCATACTTCCATTTCAATTAGTGGAAGGCCGATCTGCAACTTACGCTTACAGACGACATAGTCCTGTGAGCAGGTACTAACAAAAAACTGCAAGGCCTCATCAACAGCCTGACAGAAAGTTCAAGTGGAGACCACCACTGAAAATAGCAAAGTTATGATCAATGGCAACGGCAAAGCAGAAATGTTTATGAACTGGGTACAGCTCGAAGAGGTAAGCGGCTTCGAATACTTGGAAACCACCCTCTCCAAGGACGGCAGCTCCACGCCAGATATCCGCATCGGGATCGCAACAGCAACAGCAGCAGTGGCTAGACTAGATAGGATCTGCCATAGCCATCAGATAAGGTTCACTACCAAGTACAGGCTGTAGAAATCCCTGGTTGTGCTGATCCTGCTCTACGGATGTGACACGTGGACTCTGCTCGCCGACACGGAAAGGAGAATCCAGGCATTCGAGAACAAGTTCCTGAGGAGGCTGCTCCGGATCTCATACAAAGAACATAGAACCAACGACTTTGTAAGAAACAAGATGGCCACACTGGTAGGACACCAGGAACCTCTACTGTCAACAGTCAAGTGACGTAAGCTGGTCTTCTTTGGTCATGTGACCCGGCACGACACCTAGTCGGACTGTCCTTCAAGGTACCTTGGAGGGTGGCCGACACCGCGGTGGTCAGAGAAAGAACTGACTTACGAACATCAAAGACTGGACTGGTCGTCCTGTACAGGACCTGCTCACTGTCGCCCCCAATAGACAAGAGTGGCGGCCCTGTCAACTGCCCCGTCCATCCATGTGATCTCCCAACCACAGGTGCCGGTCATGAATCGACTGACTGACTGGCTAGCTACCTGCATTATTGACACCTGCAATACTTCTTAAACTTGTCATAACTATTGACGTATATGTTCAATGTGAATGTAGGCGTTGAAGAATACAAACACACAAAGCTTATGCCACGACTACAAACAGGCTGCTGTGTAAACAACACCACCTTGTTATGAGTTAATCAAGTAATAAAGAAAACATTGTGCCCTAGACGAGAACATACTACATAAGAATTCTCCTTTGAGCCTTTACATCGACTTTTCTAGTGCCAGGTGTGGTGGGGACTACAAACACAAACAACAACGGTCAGTTTATGTCATGTCAAACCCCACGTGAATTTCTTTGAAATCGGTGCAAAACATGAAAGATCGTCTATCATTTTCTCCGTCTCCACCCCTATTCAAGTCACAGAACTCTCCCTTCAGTCAATGCTCCTGACAACCTGATTCGCGCAGACACAGACTGTCGACCTGTTTTCTGCACATGTTTAATATCAACTTGTTCTGTTATCTTTAACCGCAGTTCCTGCTGTTTGCTCTGTTCTAGTCACTATATATGTACTGACACCAACTGTCCGTCAGACTGTGTCACTGTTTTATCGCGAAATTTCTCAGACTACCTCGGATTTTCTCTTGAGATAAATATCGAATTGAATCTCGGTCAGAAGGTCTGGCACGGTCTAGGGACTTAGTTAAATAGAAGGATTCAGTCCAAAGTAAACTGTGTTACGGCACACTCAGAAATCTTTGCTTTACGATTGCAAAACAGACATAAAAACATTAAATTAAAAAAAATTCATGCAAGTTTGTTTTCAAGTAATTTTGTCGTAGAATTTCAGACAGATTAACAGATGAATATATATATATATATATATACAGAGATATAGATAACACTTATTGCACTGTTTAAAAGTAAGAAGATGTTAGCTAAGGATAGAAGGAAATATTGAAACATCTCAAATAGTGTCTTACTGGGACTTATCTTGGCAAGGATCCAGGAGTTTACAAGAAATAATTCCCGGATCTGTATTTCAAAGTTGGGCAGGAAGAGCACCAGGAGAGCAATGAGGTCGACGATGGCCAGGGCGAAGAGACAGAGGTTGATTCTCTCCTTTAGACCTTGTTTGTAGAAGACGACAGCGCTGACCATGTTGCCTGGTACTCCCAGTAGTGTCAACACAGGGATGAGGAACAGTCCACTAACGCGGATGATCCAGGTTTGTGCCTAACATACCCAAAAGCAAATCGCTTTCATGTCTCTTGCTAGTCTAATTCAATTTCTTACAATCGGCAGACATTGCCTTTTGTTTGCATTGTCTGATAAAAAGGAAGATTTTAAAACCAATATTTTAAAACTTGAAGACAATACATGGCTGACCAAATTTGTCACGCTGATCTTTCACTGCCCAATAAGAAGAGCCTTTGTGGAGTCCGGCTTGTTGCATTCTGGGAAGTGCTCCCGACTTCAAATATAAGTTTTACGACTTTTTTCTTTTGACTTAAAACATTATTTTCTGCAGGCCCAGTAGCAAACCTAATTTTTTATTAGTGGACATTCATTATCGTATCCCTTGAATGGTAATAATTATTGGAGGGAACATAAGGCTAGACAAGGCAGTTGGCAAGGTCTGTCACTAGTCCTGTCTTGGTCGATGTTAGGCAAGTCCTGTAACGACCAGACCTTTCATGTTTACAGGTCACTTCCTTCCATGGCAATTGCAGTTGTTTTTGGGAAGTGGGTAGCTGAATGGTTAGATGACAGGTGTATAAGCCCGGAGGCTTGCAGGCTCGATTTTTATTTGACGCAGCAAACGTTTCCCCGGTCAACCCAGCTGTCAGAAAAGGTGGACTGGGGAAGGTAAGGCAGGGAAGAAGCGGAGATAGGCACCACCCTCACAAAAACATGCTGGCTCACAGGAAAATGAGGTCTCTAACACCTACCTTCCTACAGACTGAGGGATTAGGGAACAACCTTTAATTTTACATTTTACCTAACAAGGTACCTAGAAAGACAGTCTTTGACAGTGTCATTCCGGGTCACGTGGCCAAAGCAGACCAACTTACATATCTTAGGTGTTACGAGTAGTGGTTCCGTTGTTCTACAACTGTGGTAAATGCATTTTGTAATAAGTCTTTAGTTTTACATTTCTTTTACGAGATGCGGATCAGTCTCATCTTCAAATGTCCAAATTTTCTCTCTTTATCGGCAAGCAGAGCCCACGTCTCCCACCCGCACAGAACTGGTATTACGAGGGACCAAGAAGGAAAACATTGGCTTCCACTTTCTACAAGCTATGCTACAGCACGGTTAAACTTTTAGATCCTCTTATTCAAGAGGCTACAGACTATTATCTTTTACACTTTAGGTTTTGCTCTGACAGTTTCATAACTTTTAAACTATTGTAAGAGATCCTCAACAACTCTCATATTGAGAACAGAGCAGCAAGACCTGAGTAACAAGATCATATCAGGGCGCATCAAGAACTCAGCTCATCTCTTCCTACCTCTTTCATGACAAGATCCAAACCACCGATGGAGATGAAAATGTCTGACTCTGTCTCTTGCTCGGTTGTCATCGGTATGGTTGAAGTTGTTTCTTGTGCGAGACAGGCGGAGAAGTTCTTAAAGCTGTGAATTGATTCTGAGATCATAATGGGGCGTTGAATGTAATGACTACAAGTTTTTCCAGGTGCACGCAAGTACTACTCCAGGCCTCCATTTTCCTCTCTGAATCTCTCGCTGCCTCTGTCTTTCATGAGAGAAGCAGCTGCTTCATGTCTGTATGGCAGTATTTATGATACAGGGGAGTTAATCTGGATGGCAATACACGTAGTACAGAGGAGTTAATCTGTATGGCAATACACGGAGTACAGGGGAGTTAATCTGTATGGAAATACACGGAGTACAGGGGAGTTAATCTTTATGGCAAAACATGGTACAGGGGAGTTAATCTGTGTGGCAACACATGATACAAAGGAGCTAATGCTCTATCAGTTACACAGGCTGCTATTCTATTGACTGATGAACTAATTCTACCGCGCCTTCATATAGCTTTGTTTCCTATCAGCCGTTTCGATAAACACGCACGCACGCACACACACACACACACACACACACACACACGCACGCACGCACACACATATGTACAGAAATTGTTCACACGCAATGCTTCAGCAATACATTTTGTCACAAATAATGTCTTACTGACCTAATATCTCAGAAAAAAATACAGTTATGTGAAAATAATTTCCAGACATTTTGAAAGCAATTTACTAGACGGACTCCTACATCTCTGAATATGCGAACATGTTCCTCAAGTTAGTTTGTGTGTTAGAGGGCAGTTCACACAAGTACGGCCTGATGGAAACAGTACCCACCATTAGTCTGTCTATCTCAGGGTGTGGACAGACCTGTCGGAACACGTCTCCAGTACCTAAGACTAGAAGCAAACAAGAGACAGCCTTCAGAACAAGAAAACCTGAGTTTAAATACCTACAGCTTATAGAATTTAAGTAAATTTAGTTTGTTTTTTTTACATGTTTCTTGCTTTCGAATTTATAATAAAACATTTTTGTTAAAAATTTCTTGTTATTTCACAGGCTGCAATTTCTGTGTGTACAACTGAGTGACTCCCATTAACAGTTTGTGTTATATAATAAAATAAAATAATTGAACAGAAAAATACAGTTTACTTAGATTTATGTTGCAGTACACAAACACGTGGCTGTACATAAATGACAAACCACACACACACACAGAAACTGCACGCAGATACAGTCTACAGTAGGCTCTTTCACTCACATAATCGTCGAACATACAAATATAAATAAACAACATTTTTTGAGCAAGTTAAACAAACACACACACACACACGCACACACGCCCACTCATACACACAAACACACACACACACACGCGTACACACGCACATACAACACAGGTCTATTCCTGTACGTGAGTAAATAATTGTGACACACGGAAAAAATCAAACATTCGCCTTGAGCAAACGAAAACTTTTTTAAAAAATCAGGAAATGTTTTGCATTCCTTATATGGCATCTTAATTATTAGTAATTTTTATTATTTTCGAATTGTTTCTGATAACAGTTTTCACTTCGCGTAAATAATGTTCCACGGTTGATACTCGCCTGAGACGAGATGCTTTCAGTATCTGGAACACCCCTTCCCCACCCTCCCCAGTCTATATGTTGACTGGTTCATCTCGTCTCTCTTTATCCCTACAAACGTCTGCCTAGAATATGCATTTGTTTGTAGGAGAATATGTATACGGTGCTTGGATCATTATTTGTGTGTGTGTCTATATATATATATATATGTTGTGTGTGTGTGTGTGTGTATGTGTGTGTGTGTGTGTGCGCGCGCGCGCGTGTCTGTATGTCTGTGTGTGCGTGGACTCTATATCGTGTTACGTATTTAAGTTTTGCTTCAGCTGCTTTAGTAGACTAAGAGGACTTGGCTGTTTTACAACTTGTTTGTTTTCTGTCACGTGTTCAGCGGCTGGTCTAGCAGGTGAACACTTTTTCGGTGTTTTGTGGACAGCGGAACATGTTAACAATTTTCTTTAAGCTTAGTGCTTTATTATCTATGCCTTACATAATAATTATTTTTATCTATTCTTGGTGGGACTTCACAATTTTTGCATCTGGAACAAAACAATAACAAACAAAATAACAAAGAATGCAAGAAAAGTCTGTAAAAAAGAAAAAAAATGTTTTTCTCGATTTACTTGGATTAGAACCAACCTTTCAAAGAACGCGCTTTTGTCAAGAAAAACTCCCATGTACATCTTTTAGGCTAAGTTTGATTTAGTTATTTGGATAATGAGCTCGTTAATTCAGGAGACGGACATTCTCTCTCTCTTTCTCTCTCTCTCTCACACACACACACACACACACACACACACACACACACACACACACACACGCTCTCTCTCTCTCTCTCTCATATATATATATATGCTCTCTCTCTACTCCAACTTCTCAACTTTTACATAACAACAGAATACAATTGAGATACTCTGGTAATACCTTTGCCAACTTGGCTGATGTGCTCAGAAAATACGGGCCTGTTTAAGTAGACATTGATTTTGTGTAGTATTTACATCTGTGAATTACATACTTTAACGAGGAACGGTAAATATCTCTATAATGTTTACTTTACGACTGATGACATGCAAAGTTGCACAAAATGCATTGTATACATTGTATGTAAGATGTTACGATTGTGGGCTACGTGATTGCTGTAGTGTTTCACAATAGAATCATTATTTCACCCACCCCTCTTCTGCACCTATATTTTTCATCTTCAGTTACTCGCAAATTCTTCATTGTCTTATCCTTGCTGACACGACAGTCTCTAACTGTGGAAACAGAAACTAGACTAAAAGGTGGAGAGTAGTTAGTCACAGCTAAAGAAAATAACCCAAAAAATGTATTCTGTTTGTTTATAGAAAACGCATTTAGATCTTTCTACAATTTTTAATATAAAAACATCGTCACAACAGATGCTATTGACTTGTTTTACTAACAATTAAAAAACCCATTGTTTTTGATTTTTGGGAAACAATTGTATAGATTGTGCTGTTACGAAAACAAAACATCTACTTTAAGAATTTATGTAAGGTATGCAAACAAAGAACCGGGAACACGAGGCCTGTCTAAAGGAAAGCCGAGACTTACACCGGACATGAACCTGAGTCACTTATCCAGTAATAAAGGTCCGTGGTAGTTATAGATAGTTAGGGTTGTGTCTAGCCTCTATACAGCAAAGCAGTGCGCTAAGGAGGCCCTTTCAGGGATCCAGACTCAACATAAGGAAACCCTGTCTCGCAACTGTGAAGAGGATAATCTGGTTCTGCCACGTGAATTACACTTGGGGATAAATAAAGTTGTACTGTATTGCATTGTGATCCCACACGACCCTCCAAGTCCGTCCTTTAGAAGATCTCTGAGGGGGACAGAGGTGAACTGAAGGCAGTGGACTGGTCGTTCCATGTAGGAGACACGAGTATCCATATATTACTTGTAGAAACACTCACGAACAGAAAGAGAAACAGACTATTCCTTAGATTCATTTTTCTGCAAATATGTTTATTGTTAATTAAATCCTATCAAAGGCACGATTTTACAATGAAGATCAGCTGTGACGATTGTACTTTGACATTTTCCTTGTAGGTAGGTAAGTCTTAATACACTTCCACTATAGGCACACGCACCCTATGCAGCACACTTTATTTATTTGAAACATGTTGCTTTTTCTGTCCAAAATCGTGTCTTTCCGCAAACAAGAAGACCATGCTGATCAGAGATCAATTAGATATTTCTCACCTGTCGATACCAAGGCACAACCGTCGTAAGATGTCGCCGTGTTATTCAGGCAGAACCAAGTATTGAGCAGTTTGTTTTCGTGATCGACAAGACAATGTGCAGGCAGCGGCGCGTGTGATGTAAGTCACGTGATATACATGTACTACAGACTAGATGTGTGTCAATAGTCCGACTCGAGCCATTTCCTTCAAGTAGCTGGGATGGTGGACTAGTAGTGCCAGGAGATGTAGCATCAGTCAGTCATCTCTTACACTATGTATGCGTTGTATGTATGAGCGCTACAAGATCTGTATGTATGAATGGCTCATTCAACTTACAATGCGTCCAGTCCATGGTGGTTACCACACAGTGTCAAGTATTGTCTACTTGTCTATACAACACCCACTCATAAAGGCTTGTGCCCTGATTATTTCTCTGAACTTCTCATCCCTTACATCCCAGCCAGACAACTCCGCTCTTCGTCGTATGACCGTATCCTAACTGTTCCTGTCACCAGAACAACAACATATGGTCACAGGATTTTTGGCTACTGTGCTGCGAAACAATGGAACACTCTTCCTTTCCATATCCGCCACCTTCCTACAATTGAATCTTTCAAATCTGCACTGAAAACACACCTCTTCCTTGAGCATTACTCCTAACATAGTCCACACAATGCTCGTCCTTCTTACCCTCCCCCTTCTGCTCTTCCTACTTCTCTACCCATCTTTCTCTGCAGAATCCCTATATTCTCTGTTCCTGTTACTTGGTGTTTTTTGTGTTTTCTATCTGTATTTTCTGTTTGTCATCAGTATTGTCGTTTATTCTTCCGTCCCTCGTGTTCTATCCATGTAGTCCATGTCTCTTCCTTGTTTTAAGCGCTAAGAGCATGCTCTCTATGAGTGTGAATATGAGCTATACAAATCTTCATTATTATTATTATTATTATTATTATTATTATTATTAACTATAAATGTAAAGGGCAAAATGTGCATAACAAAATCCGACAAAGATGATAGCAGACTTCTCCTAAAATAAATACAGTAATGTCAGTCTGTTGTAAAAGTGTATAGCGACAGGCAAAGCTCCTCAAGGACTGGAAAGCTGGACAAATATTAACGGCAACTAAATGTGAGCATCTTTTCCTACAAAACCATATGACGACTTCGCAACAATAGTTTGTGGATTTACAAGAGAAGGCCATCTCAACATTGTAAACAGTATCAATTCTCACATTTTGTAGTTATTTTCCGTACATTAAAATCACAAGCACGACTTCATACCACAATAAGTCATGTTAGTTGTCATCATTAGCCACTTCAGTGTTCCAACTAATTCTCTGATTTTACGTGTAGTGAATCTCTGATTAGAAACTTTTTGAGTTTCTGATGGCCTTAACCTTGAGCATGTCACTTCTAAAACCCTGAGTAATCTTCCCTCATATGAGTAGAATGGAGATGCTTGAACAGGAATTAACAGGCAGAAAGCGATAACAACCCGTAATTTCCAAACATTCACTAAAGTACTAGGATTAGGGTACAGGGGAAGGGTGAAAGGATGAGAGTTTGAATTTGAAAAAGACATTTCAAACAGGCAATAGTTTTTCTTTAATATAACAAACTGAGCAAATACTAATATTTTGCACATCTAACTTAAAATCTCTGTTTTTCTTCATTTAATATAGGGGAAACTTCAAAGCTATAAAATGAGGTTACAGGTTATTTCTATTCTAAGTAGCTCTGGCCCTTCCTTTGGGTATTTTAAACACAAACAAATATTGCACTATTTAATAAAATCACTATAAAGTGGCATGACAGTGACAGAAGTTGGAAATTGGTCGTTTCTGTAATCAGTCACTTTATACATACTTCAGTTGTAAAAGAAGAAGAGGGGCTTGTTTTACATGTGTAATGTATGATGTGATTACTCTTTTTGATTACTTTTCTGATATTTCATTCATTTTTATTTCATATTCATATTATATTAATTTCTTAAATTCAGATTTTTTTCAGAATTTTCTGTGTCATCCAAATGTAGGTGAAGAGATGCAGGAGACAATCGTGTCCTGACTAGTTATTGTTGTGATCCTTTTGTAGCAGTAAATACTGCAATGTATACACATTTCATGCAAAGACTGGCGGAATTTAGAGCCTAAGGAGGAATACACTCAAATATTGAATGAACAGATGACAACACCCAGAAAGGAAATTAAATTCCACGGGACAGAATTTCTAATTGTGCATCTTAGGAGGATCCTAGGCCTAGATTTTTCTAGGAGAAATTAATTGTACCAAAAAGAGTCACAATGTCAAGGCTAAAAGATCAGCCAGTTATCGAATCGCCGTGCTTTCAAATGTATTGTAGCAGTTAATCTTGCAATGTCTACATATTTCATGCAAAGACTGGCGGAATTTAGAGCCTAAAGTGTAATACACGCAAATATTGACAGAAGAGTTGAAAACACGCAGAAAGGAAACTAAACCCCACAAAACAAAATTCGTGCTAGAGTATTTCCCAGTGAAACTCAGGTCAGGGACGAAAAAGGTGGTCACCTGATGCACAAGGTTAGGTGCTATACAAACGATGAAGATAACTGACATCCCGATTAACATCCGGGTCAGTGCCACCTCTCGAGATGAGAGAGTGTCAGGGGACTTTATACTGGCCGTTTTTCTGTCATTTGCGATCGTCATGGTCTGCCTCTTGTAGACGGCTGAGCGAAGTGAGACGGTGGTGATGACAGATGTGATAATGACTACGAGGAGGAAGAAACCAGGTAGAAAGGTGCCGTACACAAAGATGTCAAAAGTATCAAAAATTCTTTGGTTCTCCAGGTAATATCTGCATGAAACAAAAGGTCATTTTATGTATACGTCCACCCATCTATGTCTCTATTCTCCTATATATATATATGTGTGTGAGTGCACGCGCGCGCGTGGTTTCATTTGTTATAAAATAGAATATTTCTCACTTGAAAGAAGCTACACCTAAATATAAGCAATTTTATAATTGTTCGTATATTTATCGCATTTTCATCGTTATGAATCATTTAATGTTCACTGCCGTTTAGTCTAACATCCCTGATGATACCGGCTGTGACAGTAGCCATGTCAGTATTTACAAACCTCGTGTAATTTCCATCGCGTTTGACACCCAAGAACTGCGAGTACACAATCTTACTCGACACAGTTAATCTCAGAAACGCAATGACATTCTGCTTAATAAGACATTAAAAGCATCATCATCATCATCAATCCTCATTGTGCCGTCTGGCGCGTGAGGCAACAGCTAGGGATCTCCATCTGGTTCTGTCTGCTGCTGTTCTGGGGCTGTTTCGAGTGACAGACCTCTGTTCTTGAGGTCCTTTTCGATGGATCGCCTCCACGTCTCTTTGGGCCTCCCTCTGTTCCTCTTTCCCTGTGGCGTCCATTGCAGGGCTGTTCTGGGGATTGAGTTTGGAGGCATGCGGCACACGTGACCTAACCATCGCCAGCGCCGCAGTTGGATTGCTTCTGCCAGGGTGCACACCCCCATTTGTTCGCGCAGTTCTTCATTTGAGATGGTGTTGGGGCAGAAGATCTTTTTTATGCGCCGCAGACACTTGGTTTGAAACACTTCTAGTTTTTTCTCGATGGAGGCTGTGGTCTTCCAGCACTCTGACCATATAGGAGGACACTGAGAACGTTGCTCTTGAAGATCCTTATTTTCGTATGGCTGCTGAGGCCAGTGGATCTCCAGATGTGCTTAAGCATTGCAAAAGCTTGGTTGGCTTTGCTGATTCTGGTGTTGACCTCCTGTTCACAGTCACCATCTGCTGTTACCTTGCTGCCTAGGTACACAAATTCTTTTACGTCCACTAGTGGACTCCCGCTGATTGTGAGAGGGTTATTGTTTGTCATGTTGTTCCTTAGGACTTGTGATTTTCGAGTGTTGACTCTGAGCCCTATCATGCTGGCATTCTTACTAAGGGTTTCGGTCTTATCTTGAAGGTCTTGGTGCCTATGGGATAGCAGACCTAGGTCGTCGGCGTAGTCTAGATCTTCCAAAACTGTGGTTAGAGTCCACTGTAGACCCTGTCGTTTTCCCTGAGTGACACGATGCATGAGCCAATCAATGGCCAGTGAGAACAGTATTGGTGACAGGATGCACCCCTGCTTGACACCTGTGTATACTCTAAAGGGTTCAGTCAGCTGGTTGTTGTGGATTACCTGGCATTCAAAATTTTCATATAAGGACTTGATGATGTTAACCAGTTTCCTTGGAATGCCATAGTGACGTAGAATCTTCCATAGAGAGGCACGATGTAGGCTGTCAAATGCCTTCTCAAAGTCAATTAAGGCCATATACAGTGGACTGTTCCACTCCTGCGATTGTTCCAGGATCTGTCGCAGCACAAAGATATGGTCGATGCATGATCGTCCTTTCCGGAAGCCAGCTTGTTCTTGTCGGAGTATAGAGTCTACTGTTTTTGTAATGCGCTGGAGAATTATGCGGCTAAAAGTTTTGCTGGTGACTGATAGCAGTGTGATGCCTCTCCAGTTATTACAGTCACTGAGGTCTCCTTTCCTTGGTATCTTGACTATAACACCTTTACTCCACACGGTAGGGCTTTCTTCACTGTCCCAGATCTCCTGGAGGATTGTTTGTAGAATACGCGGTGTCTCTCCCTCTTCTGCTTTCAGCATTTCAGGACATACACCATCCCCTCCTGGTGCCTTGCCGTTCTTTGTTTTGTGAATGGCTTCCTTAATTTCTTGTAGTGCAATGGGTCCAGTGTTGATATCTAGATCCTCTTCTGCTTCGATGATTTCAGGTAGCACTGATGGTTCTGGCTGGTTAAGAATCTGTTGAAAATGTTCCCCCCATCTCTTCAGTTTGGCTCGCTCTTCCGTGATGGGTGTGCCATCTGCTCTTTTAACCGGGAGGTCCTGGTTGTGCCTTCGGTCACCTCGTAGCTTCCTTATGTTTTGATAGGTCGCCTTCATGTCTTTCCGTTTGGCTGCTGCTTCGGCTTCAGCTGCGAGCTGCTCTATATACTGTCGCCTGTCTCTCCTTGAGAAGGACTTGATCTGTTTGGCTAGCTCCCTGTATTGTGCTGCAGTCCTCTCTTTCAGCCTGGGGGATTTGGTGTTGAGGAGCTTCCTCTTCATCTCTTTCCTTTTTTCTATCAAGTTCCATGTGTGCACAGATATCCATACATTTTTGGGGCTTGTCCTGTAGCCAATGGTTTCTTTTGCTGCTTCTAATGTGGGTTTGTTAAAGGTATTAATCGTTATTGCTGCTTCATCTCGGAGGATGCTGAAGTTGTTTTTCAGTGCAATGCCGAATGCCATTTTGATTGCTGGGTCTCCGAGTTTGGTCATATCCATACGCTGGTTTTTTTCTGGCCAATCTTTGCTTTTCTCAACTTCAGTTTGAGCTTTGCAGCTAATAGGTGGTGGTCACGGCCAACGTCTGCTCCTCGCTTGACTTGCACGTCTTGCAGGGAGTGTCTCCATTTGCTGTTGATGATGATATGATCTATCTGGCTTTGTGTCCTTCCATCATGTGATGTCCAGGTTAGTTTGTGGATTGTTTTGTGCGCAAACAAAGTACCACCAATAATAAGATCGTTCTCTTCACACAGACTAATAAGTCTCTCACCATTGTCAGTAAGTTCTCCAGTTCCATGCCGCCCCATGACTCTTTCATTGTTCTCGTTTTTGTTGCCTACTCTTGCGTTAAAATCGCCCATGAGGAGCATCACATCATGCTTGGGGATGTTTTGTAAAGCTGCTTAAAGTGCGCTATAAAATTTGTCTTTTTCTTCTTCGTCAGCGTTGTCAATGGGGGCATAGGCTACTACAATAGAAAGTTTTGTGAACCTGGAGTTTAAACTCACGTAGAGTAGACGTTCGCTTATGGGCTTCCACTGTAAGATGGCATTTGCAGTTTTCCTGCTGATGATAAGGGCGACACCTTCATGGTGGTGGTCGTCTTGCCTGCCAGACCAGATAATGGTTTCCCCAGAGTTAAGAACCTGTTTTCCTGTGCCTGTCCATCTGGCCTCTGCTACTGCGAGCATTGTGAGGTTGTAGCTGTTCATTTCTTTAATTGTTTGCGACAACCTTCCTGTCTGGAATAAAGTTCGTACATTCCAGCAACCAATTCGCATGGTATGTTTTGGTGTCAGGAGTTCCGCTGTCGGGCCAGAGACTTCCATTTGGCTTTGATCTCTTGCCGTCATAGGGCCAGTTGTCTGGACTGCATCACTCCTTCTACAAGATGAAGTTATTTCTCTAGCCGTTGTTTCCGTAGCATAAAAGTTTTTACGGGATAGGGTTGCTAGCCCTATGCCCAACCCTCCTCCTTTCTCATCCGGGCTTGGAACCGGCAACAGCGGAGTTCATTAAAAGCATAGTGAAAGAAAAAATTATGGCATAGCTCAAATTTTTCCAGATTTTAGAAGGGAAGTCATCAACAAAACTGTTTACAGAAATGTAAAGGTGGGAATTTTTATTGAACATTCATGTATACAACGTAGACATCAGTTCTCTAAAACATTAGCTTCTACCTTGTCACGGAAAATATTTCCCAGCTGTTGTTGGTGAGCGGGTCAACAAAGTTTACGACCGTGTGCTTTGGACCCGCGATAGCGCACATCACACCAATAAGAATAAAACATCCGAAGCCGATGATGGCAGCCATGGTGGAGGTCTTGAGCAGCCTCTTGGCGTGGAAGGGACTGACGACACAGAAACACCGCTCACTGGCGATCACAGCCGACAGGAAGTGCGAAGCCCACACAAAACCAATAAGACCTGTTGATAATAAGACCACTATTAAAGAGAAGATGACATCAGACATCACCATATGCGTGTCCTAGAATGACATGGATATAAATGTATTTGTGAGATTTTGAGAAACAGATTATCTTTCCAAGAAAATGAAGGATTTATTTTATACCTGGTGCTTTCGTGGCAAAGAACCAGGCATGAGGAAGAGCCAAAATTCGAATCTGACTCTCAAAGTAAGGGAAGAACAAGTCGAGGACAACAACAAGATCGACGATGGCCAGGGCGAAGAGACAGAGGTTGATTCTCTCCCTTAGACCTTGTTTGTAGAAGACGACAGCGCTGACGATGTTGCCGGGTACACCCAGTAGAGTGAACAGTGGAATAAGGATTAAACCATTCACGAGAGCTATCTTCATCTCGACCTGAAAAGCAAGTGAATGCAGAATGCTCTCTTACTTTTAGCTTTGTGTACTTTGTACCTAAAATAAGATTTACTTTGTCTCACATTCGAGGTTCCTTTCTTGAGAAAAGAAAACAAGGGAAATGTATAATATAACATTTTTTTGTTTTAGATACTAGAAAATCACACACAAATATTTCCTATAGGTCCTTCGCCAAACGCTTTAAAAGTTAATCCCTCTCAAAACTTTCTTGTTTTAAATAGGTATTTCTGGTTGTCGAAATGTACACAGTACTATACATAGTGACTAGACACAGATGCTGTAAAAATAAAATCTCAAAACAGTTCCTAATTTATGAGATGAAGCCTTGCTTCATGTCCAGCAGGTTTATCAAGTATTACTATGAAATCCATCTCTTTGCTCAGGAAATCTAATAAATAGTCACCAGTACCGCTTACTAAGAGAATAAAGTTTTGTCCGTGACTGTTACGAGACTATACTTCAAGAAACGAGTAGTTTGTTCTGATTCCTGTTAGTGTTCAGCAGCTTTTGATCTCAAGAAGAAAACAATTTCAATATTTTAAGATTAGTAACTTGATTTACTGCGGTCCGAGAATATAGTTTGTTTCCCCAAAAAGTAGATAATCTCCAGAGATAATTACAAAAGAGATGCAATTCTAACTGTTGGTAACATATAAAGGTGACAACCCGTCTAAGACATTTTAGTTCCTTTAGGATTAAGGTACTTGCCACATAACAGTAGTCCTGGTGGTTCACGACTGCAGTATTGTCAGCTAATACTGATACTCAGCACCATCTTCTTTAATAAACAGCACAAGTACTGAAAACTAGTCCCGTGAATTTGAAATTATACTTTGAGATATAATATTCAAAATAATAATTTTAGATTTGAACTCGAAGGTATGCATCGTTCTTTTAACAATGTATTTTTTATCCATTAATCCATGCAGCTATTTTTTCTTTGCCAAAATGTCTTTTGGTGGCTGTCACTGTCTTTTTCATCTGGTGTACAAGCGCTCAGACTGACTTGTGTCCATTCTAATAAACAGCCGACAGTGGGCCGCTGAAAGTTCATTTACTACTGTTATATCAACAGGTAAAAGGAGAGTAATATACTCGTGAAAATCATTGGTGACCGTTTCCCGTTGTCCTACGAATTAGCATGCAATAGTTTTACAGTCATCAAAACTATTATGGGATGGCGTCCATTGACTCCAAGACTCCATGACAGCTAGTTGTAGAACAGTGTGTTTTGTATGTGGCGGTCATTTCATTTAACGTAGTCAGAACTTTAATTTTAAAAATCGTACGTGAATGACATTTCAAACAACAGCTTTTGAATAACTTAGCAAAGTCATGGATAGAAGGTGATCACACCAACCACGTATACAAAAAATGTCAGCAAAGACTGTACCTTTGGAGGGAGCTTCAATGTTTCCAAGTCAGCTATGACGCCTAGTCTGACCACCTCTTCGTCAAAGACAAGGCATGACTGGCCAGAGTCATCAACCATGCAAGCAAGATCATGGGAATAGCAGCCATCACTCTCTGACTGGTATCTCCATGTGGTCAGAAAGATGACAGACCCTACACACCCTCTCCATTCCCACCTTCCGCTAGTATCCTCTGACAGGCGCTACAGTGAGTCATATGGGCAAACAAATGCACACTCGAGGTTTGTAGCTCTGACTTTTTTAATCACCAGTAAGAGGCATAAAGACCCATAGGACTATTCTTATTATACAGTATTTTAGCATTATTCTGTTTAGAGGTAGGTGTTCGCGTGAAAATGCGATCGTGTCTAAAAAATACCCAGTCTTGCCCTTACCTGAATACTGATCAGGTCGACCGACTGACTCCCCTCAATCAATTCAGATTCAGCAGCAGCTTCACCTGATTGAAAACTTGCAACTGATGATGTGTTGTGATCGCCGCTCATCTCGTTGCCTTGGTAACAGATCGTGCCGATTGCCGATAAATAGACCTCAGACTCTGTTGTAAAAGTATTTGCAATTAACAACGATTTGGTTTTTTTGTTTTATATAAATAGATTTTCCCGGTTTTTTTCCACGTGTAGTTGTCTTTTCTGGACTAGTAACTATCTGTACAATACTGTATCATAATATTCAATCAGATTTCCGTGTGCGGAACTTTATCATTTTTTAGTTACATTCCTGTGCATAAAATTAGTTCAACCTATCAGTCTGCCCAATAATTTTGTTTAGTATAGTAATACAAACAACCACATGTCGCTAAGAAGTACAGGTAGATTATCCAAATGCCTTGGAGTTGTTATATGTTGTATTTCAGTTCGACTATAAATAGTTTAGTTTAGTAGACAGAGTGACAGTCGAGAACATTTTCAGCTATACTGGATCGCTTTTTTCCTTTTTCCGAAGTTACGAAAGTATGAGGTCAGCCATAATTGCAAAGTGTATAGATACTGCACATCACCTTGATAAGATTTAGCTGAAATCTCAAACTATACTTTGAAACGCAGGGGAATAATGAGAATTATGAGTTTCTACAAGAGAAACATTACACACTCAAAGTTACACGTTTTCTCTGTACATAGGAATAACACTACTATCATCAATTAATTGTAAAAACATTACCAATCACAGATAACACACCACAAGTGAATCAGAGTGGAGCTGGTATCAAACTTGTTGGTACAGGACCAGACCGTACCGTGAAGAGGAAAACCTCCTCGTTGGAAGGCGAGGGGGGGGGGAGGGAACAGGGACTAGTCCACATGAGGTCTCCACCTACGAACTGCACAGGCGACCGACGCCACCTGTGCTCCCGCCTTACATGAGCAGAGGGCATAGCTAGGTGGAGCTCATCCCTCTCCTAGCGCCCAAGTCTTCAGCGAGACTACGTTCTTCGTCTGGCTAAAGGGATCTCCGTACGCAAAGATGGAACTGCCATACGGGGTCGAATTGGTCCCTGGGAAAGGGCGAGGGGACTGATGGAATTGTCCGGGGCCGCTACTTGGGATGGGTGGGCTCAAATCCCCATCCCCTCTGGTATGGTAAGGGTGAAGAAATGTCCGTCGGGTTGAACGATCCAAGAGACATTGGTCCACCCCTTCGAACGGACTTACCTCAAGAAACGTCCGAATTCGCTACACGCCTAATTGTACGCGTGTACTTCCTTTGACTCCCTTCCGCCACCGCCACCGGTCAGACGGTCAGTTTGGACCCCACTGGGCCCAGCGAGGCCACCTCGTCAACCCGACGCTCTCACCACACCACCAAGATGTAGCGACGGGCGGTGTGTACAAAGTGCAGGGTTTGTGACTCTCGTTTACTAAAATTCCACGCTCACGGGGGCAGTTTCAGACCCCGATCCCTACCATGAAGGAGATTCACAGGGTTTTCCACTCCTTTCAGAGAAGGAACATATTGATTCCTTCAATTTAGCCCGCGTGCATCCCCGGACATCTAATGGCATCACAGACCTGTATTTACTCACTCTCACGTGGCTTCACCTTCGCCACTTGTCCCTCTAAGAAGTTAGCACCGACGCGTGAAGAATCGGTGAACTATTTAGCAGGCTAGAGTCTCGTTCGTTATCGGAATTAACCAGACAAATCGCTCCACCAACTAAGAACGGCCATGCACCACCACCCACCATTGGACCATTGGCAAGCTACTCTCCAGTCACCAGGACTAACCTCAGACTACGGACTGTGGTCACACTAAGCAACCTTCCAGCTGCCCTCCATGTTTTATCTTCATCCTGCGTTGACATTTTAAGAATCTTCTACGCGCTAATTTTTATTCAATGTACATCAATGATGCTGCAAGAAATAGAATGTAGACATTATTTAGCCTCTTTGTCAGATGATATTACCGTTGAGGAGCGATTTTGAAATTACTGTGAGTAAACAAAGGTGGCAGGATTTCAGAAAAATTGTTGATAAGTAAATAAATATAGTTTTACAAGCAATTAATTGTTTTAACATATTTGACAAAGTATTATGACATCGGCTAACACCTTCAGATTCACGCCTTAGATAAATATGTTATTAATTTAATTTTGTCTGCAGAAAAAATAACTATATGGACGACGAGCAAACTACCCCTTCACAACACACGCACCCACGCACGAACAAACACACGCGTACATACACACAAGCTTTCTTCCCTTCATCTGTTTAGTTCATAAATTGCTTTACGGGCAAATTTTCAGTTTTTTCTTTTTTTTGCACGAAGTTAGAAGATTAATTTGGGGCAGACTTCTTTCTTATCATCTGTTCTTTCGCTTTTATGGAATATTTCAAAAGCTATAATCTGGAACAATTTTAACTAGACAAGCCCAGGTCGCTAAATATTGTAGAAAATGCATAGATTTTCATAAAACATAAGTGTCAGATTTTGTGATGTTCCTCTGTAATAAAGATTGCTAAAGCAAAGTATGGCGGAGGCAGGGGCGTGTTGCTGTTTACTGATGCAGACATTTAGTAAGGCTTATCAACCGTTGCTTTTCTTTTTCCCCCTCCCCTCATTGATGGTTAGTTTTACCTTTTTGGTTAAGTGACCATGTCCTGGTTGTGACTTTGCATAATACGCTGGGGTGCACGTGCACTGTATATCAGCAGCCTTATCTATTGTTACAGTAAGTGCATCTTTACCATCCACAGCCGTTTCAGGCATGACACCCCGCTCTGTAAAATAAAATTAGAGGATCGTTCAGATGCTGACATGTTTATCCGGATGTCGGTACCCGTAGCTCACACCCTGCTGATCGATGTATAAAACGTGAGACAAGTGCTGTTACAGGCGCTCGTGACAAGCTGCCATTCTCATACATATCATTTACAATGAAAGGAGTGTGAAATACCAGTACTCTATACACTGTTTCTCTACATCCCTAAATTTCAGATGATAAGTAGGGTAACATAATAACGAAGCAAACTTTATAATCAAGCTCTTTTCGTTTGTGCTTAATTATAGAGATTGCATCAGAAATGAATTATTGAATCAATTAAATTATTATATTCTAGCAGCAGTATTGTTCCAGGAGCTCAAGTAAACAACCGTCACATCCCTTAATACACGACACCCATAGTCAAAAATGGCGACATCCTGGGCGGAATAAACAAAATCTGTTGCTCTGTGAATTGCTAATTAATTTTAACGATAAAACGTAAAGTTTTCAAGGCCTTCTTACCTTTTTAGAGTCAGTTGACTGGATGAGCTTAATTAATCGTAACAAAAACAGGGCATGTAGAAGGTGGCTTGCAATTCACTCCTTCTTTCCTTCCGCTCTTTCCTTAACTGACGTTCCTGTCATTCACCAGTTTGTACCTGTGGCACACACATTAGAGCAAACACATTTGTACTCTTTCACAGGAACAGACACACATATCTTCACAATCACACACTCACTCACTCTCTTGCATACACACAGAGCGAACGAGGACTAGAGAGGTGACCATATTTAGAGATATCTACCTGAAGACATAAACAACAAAACACCATGACACTTGACCCGGGACACACATTACACTAGGGACTGCAACTTATGATGTTTTGGGTTGTTTTGAGAAATAGTTATAGCGATCTAGATCACTCATTGACACAGATTGTTCTACTCACAGAAGCCAGTTAAGGCATTACAAGTAGTCGGGTGGCCAAATAATTATATTCGACAGTTTTGTAATACCTTTCAGCTGAAGCAGAGCGCTGCGTGTCTAGGTAATTCTCACAGGTTAGTTTGCTCTAAGATTGTACACTTGACTCCATTGGCTAGAATGAGGAAGCTTTTCCGCAACTTTATTCTGGGGTTATACATGGACAAATCGACCGCTTGCCGATTTTACTTTCCAGCTCGACCAGTTTCAACTCTGGCACTTGCCATCTCGACCCGGGGCCGTAGTTATGAAGCGAGAGTGAATTATTCCTTGGGGCAAAATGGGGACTTAAGAAAAAAGCATCTTGCTTCCGAAGTTATAAAGCAGCGTCGAAACCCGGCGGACACTATATTTTTTCCCCACGGCACATTTGTTACCTCTTTATTATTATGCTTAAGTGGTAAAACAACATCTACCGGGTCTAAACGCCGTTTTAAAACTATGGAAACAAATCACTTATCCATGAATTCTTCACAGCAACAACCGACCCCCGCCTCATTACTGCGGCCACAACTGTTCACCGAATCATCTACACAACACTTGCCAGCTCTACCACCTCGCCAGAGTGATCAACCTTTTGCTAACTCTGCCATTGCCGGTCACAAACCCGGATGAGAATGGAGGATGGTTATGGGTAGGGCTAGCAACCCTACTCTGTAAAACCCTTCTTAGCTACAGAAACGAGAGGTATGCTGTCGCCTCACATGCCACGTGGCACAAAAGCGGACATGACGACGACGACGACGACGATGATGATGATGAACTACATCGACTAGTTACTCAACGGTACATCGATAAAACCACGATACGTGTCATTTCTGTAGTCGAATCCATTTCCGGTGACAGTAGTTAGTTAGACTAGCCCTTGGACTGCTACAGGCCTGTCAGGGATCAGAGTTATAGCCCAGAGTTGGAGTGTGTAGTGTGTTAAAAGCGAAAAAAAGGCGAATGTTAGGAATGGAGTTAGCCCCCTTGTATGTTTTAAGCGGCATGGATAGTCTCCCTTTTAAAGTATGTTTGTAAGAATGGTTTAGAATGTAGAAGGCGTGACGTAAAACGTGGAATGACGTTGGGTGTCGTCTGCTGGGAGTAGGAGAAAAATGGCGGATTTTGGAGAGGAAAGGAAGGTCGTAGTCTTGCGATGTGCTTTTGAGATCCCCAGTTGATGTGAGTTCTGCTGGGTGGATTCTGTTAAACGGAGTATTGCTGTGTGCTTTCGCAGATCCCCAGTTGCTGTGTATTCTGCTGGGTGGATTCTGTTAAACGTCGTATTACTGTGTGTATTAGTGAGCTGGCGTTTTCAAAGAGAAGTATTACGGGAAAGTGTATAACTGTGAGTGCATGTATTCTGACCGGACTTTGACAGTAAGTGTGTTTTGGTCAGTTGATTATCTTTTGAGAAACTGTTTAGGCTGAACATTTGAAGAGGAGTGATTTTATAGGAGAAACTGTAGTTCATAGAAGACGGATAAATGGAGGATGGATATATTTTGTATGCCATTGATATGATATTCATGTGAAATTATTGAAATTCTTTGTGAGTTGGAGAAGTATTTGAATTGCGAGGTTACCCTTAAAAGACAAACACGAATCCCTCCCGAAATTATAGAGATTTAGGAACCCACGTACAGGTCTTAGTACTTTGTTGCGTGAAAGAGCACGTGAGGAACGCCGTGAGGTGAAGTGGTTGAGTTGATAAATGGTCGATGGTACGTGCGAGAGCGTAATGTAGACATAGAGTTAGTTGTCAAGGTAGCATTACTCGATTATACTGCTATTTACTTTCATTTCTTTGAAAAGAAAAGATCGGGTTTCAGACGACGCTTTTAGTTTTGCTTTTCGATAAAAAAGCTTTTCCTGGTCAAATACCATCTTACCTTGTTCTTGAGCCAACAATGCGTCTCCAGCATAAACGATCGACCTCAAGTCTTTCGAGCAGTTGGAGCATCACGGCCCCAGTTGGCGCGCTACCTGTCCAGGTGACATGGCGTGACATCAGCTAGGGTCCCGGGAACAGGTTACAGCGGCCTTTCAAATCGATTGCTTGCGGTCCTTTTGTAGTGATGACCGATAGGCTTCTCAGTGAAAGTGTTTGCGACAGAAATCTGTGAAGGTCTGCAGACATCAAAGTGGAGTTCCTGAAAGTTTTAATAGCAGGTGAGTTATCATAGCTGCAGTGAGAGTCCCTGGGTTCAGATCTCGTCTCGGGACACTCTCTGTATGTGATACCGGCTTCCAGGCCTGGGCGTGGGGATGGGGGGTTTCTCTGGTCCCCTGGTTTCCTCTCCCCTCCCTTCCTCCCTCTCCCCGACAGTGCAAAATCATCTCAAGATGGAAACAACCTACCAGCAAAGCAACCAACTCCAATGATATTTCACAGGTGGTATAAGGAGGAGAACAGCATACCGGGACTTTTTAGTCGCAGCAAAGATTTCGTTAGGTTTTGTTGTAATCAAAGTTTTGTTCAACGCGGGCACGAGACTGGTTCTCTTGAACCTATTTTTACCGTAAGATTCTGTTCTATGGACCTTGGCATTGAGCTGGCTGTACCCGGCTGTTTATTTACTGTATTTTCTTTGTCAACCGTTTGCAGACAGCGCTAAGCATGAGTCAAACCAGTCTTGTTGTTTATCATCAGCCTTGTAAAGGGGTGTTGTTTCTTTCAGTTTAGTTCACTCTCTTGTCTCCAGCCAGGATAGATGAATGCTACAGCCAACATTTTTAAAAAATCTAGGCTAGAACGTAGACAAACACACACACACACACACACACACACACACACACACACACACACACACACACACACACACACACTTATCTGAGCAAAGGCAAGCTGGTCTATGAAATAAGGTTTTCCCTAGTCCGTACGTCTGGGTGGCAAATGCTGCATATTTAAGTTTGAGATGTACCTGATTTCTTTCAGTCACCTAATCGCCACAAGAGGTTATAAACCGCCGACTTTTTTATTTTTTGAACTTATACACCTTATTATGTTTGGCAGTCTCGCAGGTCCTTCAACAAACTTGGCAACAACGAAAATGGTGTACACATTATTGTTTTCGAGTAATCTACTTATTACGGTAATCAAGTAGCTGTCGAAAAGCAGACGATAACCCGAGGACCAGATACAGAAACATTTAACAGGTGATAACCCGCTCGAACAGCTGAAGAATAAGTGAACAGGTGATTTTGTAGAGCCTTTATCTCAGTAGATGTGTACAAACATACACAATTTAGAACAATAACACTGAAAACTTCCTTGAGCATCACTCCTAACACAGTCCTCACAATGCTCGTCCTTCTTACCCTCCCCCTTCTGCTCTTGCTACTTGTCTCTCCATCTTTCTCTGTAGAATCACTATTTTCTATGTTCCTGTTACTTGGTGTCTTTTTGTGTTTTCTATCTTTGTTTTCTGTTTGTCGTCAGTATTGTCGTTTATTCTTCCGTCCCTCGTGTTCTATCCATGTAGTCTCTTCCTTGTTATAAGCGCTAAGAGCATGCTCTCTATGAGGGTCAATATGCCCTACAAAAATCTTGATTTATTATTATTATTAAGTACGCCATACAACTAATTATCGGAAACATATAGGAGCAGATGGACAGGCGGAAAAAAGATAGCGACAGACGGACTGACCTGGAGACAGACAGACCATTCCAGATGTTAGAAACAGCTTAGAAGAGAACATGAAATCGAGGAACACAATTAAGACCGTCTGATCTCTGCCATTTATTACAAAAAAGTAAATACAGCCCAACTCCGCAACAAAAATACAGTAATTACTACAAGGAAGCAGCAGAGGAAACAAATCAACATTTGATGAGAGGAAATCGTATTTACTGAAAACTTGTTTCTTGTTATTTCGCCATGTACCACAATTACAATGTACAAGCATGGCCTTCGTACTGTGTGTGTATAGGGATGGAGATAGAGAGAGAAGATGTGTGTGTGTGTGTGTGTGCGCGCGCATGCGTATTTATGTGAGTGTATGTCTGTCTTTGTGTGTGCGCATATCGTGTTTATAGTTGTGTATCAGTCTGTGTTTGTAATCATATAGATTGTATTGTTGAGTGTATGCATTCATGTATGTATTTACACGAGAGCGTGTGTCCATGTGTCTGTGACGATGCGGCGACATTTTAAAAAACTTTAGTCATTGACCTGTTTCCCTCTTTACAATTATTGTTTTTATCTTGAATCCGACAAAATAGTCGCCGGTCTATTGTACAAACAGACACCGCGGGTTCTAAATTAACAAGACATGTTATTCAAAAGGTGTTTTACTAACGAATCTTTAAACAAGTAATTTGTCAGCAGCATTTATATTACCTTCGATTTCAGAAGCTGCAGGTATTTAACACTGGTTATTTCTGGAACTTTAGTCTAGCCCTGCCATCACAGTCCTTGCCAGTACATTTGACAATGTGTTCCACCAGTGTGTGGATGTGCATCATGACAGAGTCTACTCAATATACACAGAACAGTGTGGATGTGCATCATGACAGAGTCTACTCAATATACACAGAACAGTGTGGATGTGCATCATGACAGAGTCTACTCAATATACACAGAACAGTGTGGATGTGCATCATGACAGACTCTACTCAATATACACAGAACAGTGTGGATGTGCATCATGACAGAGTCTACTCAATATACACAGAAATGGGTGGGAAGCACTGTACGCCTCGGAAAGTATTTTTCTTTCAACAGTTTGTGATGGCCAGGCGCTGATTGTCTTGCTATTTTTATTTCTTTACATTTGTTACCAATAAACAGCATTTGAATGCTGTCGGTCATCTGAAATATTGTTGAGGTCAGAAGTTTAATCAAATTTTTTCTACATTGTCTCCGTATTTTCCTTCCATGATTATTCAGGGCACGACGATGCATGCACTTGCTATTAGAAGGGAGGGAATTTTATTATTATCGACTTTCAACTATATTAATTCCCTCATTTTACCTGTACCCTTTATATCAGGTAAATGATTTTGCGATTTAACATAAAAAAGATGCACGAAATGCTCAGGTGAAATATTCATTCTAACATAGAATCTAGAATTACATAAATTGCAATATATATATATATATAAATATATATACATACAGATATCTACAAAGGTTGGAGTACAAAGTCAACTGTCTGTTTGCTTCCTCGGCAATGCTAAAGGCGTAACCTAAGCAGTGTTATAAACATATTTGACGAATGGAGGGGAAAGTTATTTGGATAGTTCTTATCATGTCTGTGTAAACTTCTTTGGTAGCTGTGCTTTTGAAGAGGCAAGAGGAAGATGGTCCTGTCGAAAGACAGGCTGTGAAAGGAAGGACAGTGAAGGACCCACGTAGAGTTTATACACGTTGCCATTAACAAAGAGCAAAGTGGGAACATGCACTCATCATTAACAGCCGGTCATGATGTCGGAATCACTATAAAATATTCAGAACTTCTCGGCGAGCACAGTGCTAAGAACAGTTTCAACCACACGGGTGGAGACTCAGCCGTCACGAGAGAGTCAGTCATTCTAGGGCTGATCAGTGGGGATGACCCTGTCATTGAAGAGGTGAACAAAATGAATTTATTTTTAATTGGTCATTTGAGAAAAGTCATCAAAGAAGATAAGAAAGAGACTCGTTGGTCTTTCATCTGGCTTTGTTATAAAGCCGCCGCCACAATTAGAGGCAAAAGAAAGATGCCCCTTGACCTCGTGGCAATTCACAGTGTCTAGAGGTCACGACTATTTAAACGTGCAAACTGACCCTCTCCCTCCACTATCTCTGCTGATTAGCAAAGTACCCACTCCTGCCGGGGTGCGGGGAGGGGGGTAGAGAGCGGAGGAGACAAAGGGAGTTTAGTTCATATAACGTCTGGTGTTTCTTTATGTTTAATTTTGGACAGAAACAATCCCGTTGATTGTAATTATATTTGCTAGAGACATTAAATGCGGTTTTAACTGAAGATAGGATCTTACAGGTACAACAATGGATCTCCTTCGTGAACGGGCTGTTCCTTATTCCACTGATGACATTACTGGGAGTACCCGGAAACATTGTCATTGCTGTCGTCTTCTACAAACAAGGTCTAAGGGAGAGAATCAACCTCTGTCTCTTCGCCCTGGCCATCGTCGACCTCATTGCTCTCCTTGGGCTCTTCTTGCCAAACTTTGAAATTCAGATCCGAGAATTATTTCTTGTAAACTCCTGGACTCTTGCCAAGATAAGTCCAAGTAAGAAATCGCATTTTATTTCATTTCGTCTTTGATCATCTTCTTCTTTACCTGTCAGGACTTCTTGTGAAAGCACACAGATGTGTAATCTGTCTCAGACTGTATTTTTATCCCTACTTTCGTTCGTTTGACTATAACCAAAAGTATAGACATAAGCTGAACGTCGATAAAACTGTATAAAGAAGCTGTCCACAGAATTGTAGACATGAAAAGCAAAAGGTCCTTTTACAGGATGGTGTATTGGCGAGTAAGAGACATAGTTAACTTTCTCGACGAAAATAGTTTGGACACAGGGAATAGTACACAGGTAGGTATTTTTGGAGTTTCCGTATGTCTCGCACAGTCTGAGCAATACTTACCAAGGTCAACCTAGGAAATCCACGGGTGCAAAGAATAGTGAACGAGTAGCTCCCGTGTGTTCCATGCAGTCTGAGTGGTGCTCACTCCGGTGTCAGGATGATCAGAGTATTTGTAGAACTCGGAATGCAGATTTTATTGCGTTACAGTCTTAAATTATGGACTGCATACAAATGGTCTCACAAGTGTAGAAACACAAGAGATGCATCTCTTTCTCTCTGTCGGGTTATCGAGAACTGTATTGTAGTCTGTGGTTGCTTGAACAGAAGCATGACCGATCAGATGCTAGTTTACTATGGAGCTAGAAAATATGGGCTTTGCTTTAGGTATTGGATTGTCACAACCACACGGTCTCAAATGCGTGCTCTTTAAAAAATTATTAAAAAAATTAAGAATAATAAAAATGAAGATTATTATAGCGCATATTGACACTCATAGAGAGCATGCTCTTAGCGCTTAAAACAAGGAAGAGACATGGACTACATCGATAGAACACGAGGGACGGAAGAATAAAAAACAGAACTGATGACAAACAAAAAAACAAAGATAGAAAACACAAAAAGGCAGCAAGTAACAGGAACAGAAAATATAGTGATTCTGCAGAAAAAGATGGGGAGACAAGTAGCAAGAGCGGAAGGGGGGAGGGTAAGAAGGACGAGCGTTGTGTGGACTGTGTTAGGAGTAATACTCAAGGAAGAGCTGAGTTTTCAGTGCAGATTTGAAGGATTCAGTTGTAGGAAGGTGGCGGATGTGGAAAGGGAGAGAGGTCCATTGTTTTGCTGCACAGTAGCCAAAAATCCTGTGACCATCATTATGTTGTTCTGGTGACAGGAACAGTTAGGATACGATCATCAGAGAAAGAACGGAGTTGTCTGGCCGGGATGTAAGGGATGAGAAGTTCAGAGAAATAGTCAGGGCAGGAGCCTGCAAAGAAATTAAAACACAACACAGACAGTTTGTACTGGATGCGAGAACAGACGGGTAGCCAGTGTAGAAAACAAAGGAGAGGAGTGACATGGTCCTGTTTCGTGCCTCTAAACACCAGACGTGCAGCGGAGTTCTGTACTCTCTGCAACAACAACACGAACAGATTTGTCAGGGCTTTGCCGCTTGGCAGAACACTGAGATAACATATTCAATAACAACTAAACAGATTACAACTTTAAATTCACCACGAATAGTGGGCAGTATAAAGTAAAGAAATGACTCTCAAACTGGATACAGAATTAAAGGGCTAGTGGGGAACAATCATTTTACATTGATTGGACAAAGCAGAACTAATATGCAACATACTATTTTAATAAATCTGGCGGAATAACCCTGTATCGTTCTTGAGAGGTACGCTGATAAACATTCCCATACACAGAAAGGAGTCCAAATAGTGAGGTCACGACATGAATAACATCTGCTTCCATCTCTCCTATTGCCGGAGGGCTTCACAATATAAAGATGTCGATTCCCTGTCTTGTTGTCTTTCTGTATATGTTGGTGTTATTACTCACCTCTAGAGTCGCAAAAATAGTAAAATACACTGAAGTTTACCCAATGACTAGAAAAATTTTGAAGCACTTGTCCTTTAAGGTCTTTGTCTATATGTCATGTGGTATAGTGGAAGACGATCAACAAAAGCAAACACAAGACCTACATGTTCATTCTGGTTTTCGTGCTTTTATTGGGTGTCCATGTAAATTTGATACTAAGTAGGAATTTTTATCTAGCTTACATACACTTTCATGACATTCTAAGTTTTGTTATATCTATTAAAGTCAACAATATAAATAGTGATCCAAAAGGAAAGCAAAAAACATGTCAACACATACAGACCTATTGCCCAGGTTTTAAAAGAGTAAAGTGACTTATTTCATATGTTGTCTCAGATCTTGTTGGCTTTGTGTGGGCATCTCAGTTCCTGTCGGCTGTGATCGCCAGTGAGCGGTGTTTCTGTGTCGTCAGTCCCTTCCACGCCAAGAGGCTGCTCAAGACCTCCACCATGGCCGCCATCATCGTCGTCTGCTGCATCTTGTTGATTGGCGGGATGTGCGCTATCGCGGGTCCAAAATACACAGTCGTTGACTTTTTCGACCCTTTAACAAACACTACTGAGCAAGTGTATTACGTGACACGGTGAGAATGAAAATGAGGACAAGTCATTATTTTATATCACAAGTCAGAATTCATAATTAGAACAAAACTTTAGGTCGAAATACAGAATGAGTAGCAAATACAAGTTTTATTTAGGGTTAACTGCATAAACAATTTTGTTGTATATAGATAAACAAAAGTGGTAAAAGAGAAACAGAAGTAAAAGGTAATATTCCATGCTAGGTTGCCTGAGTGTTCTGAATGATGTGCATAGAGGAAACTATCCTGTGTATGTAGGTATTCACCCAGAATATCAGACACACGCATGCCAGCCATTCTAGCATCTTCAGCTTCTTTTTCTGTTGTTAACACTAATGCTAAACGTAAACAACGTATTTGGTTTTAGAAATGAAAACAGATTACATTTATGTTTTTGTTTGGTATTTCGGGATGACAGATACATTAATATAGAAATCATCATCATCGTATTATGGACTTAAAGCAGTTTGATCAGTGAAGAAATCTGAGTAGGTAGTATGTGATTTAAAAAAATATTTTGAAGTAAATAACTACTCGTCTTCTCTATGTTGACACAGCTATTACCTGGACAACCGAGATATACTCGATGTCGTCGATATCTACGTCTACGCCACGTTTTTATCTGGATTCTTCCTCTTAGTCATCGCCATCACCACTTTTATCACCGTTATTGCTCTACGCTCAGCTATGTCCCAGCGAAAGAGTATGACGATGACGGATAGCACAGTGACAAGTTCAAAGTTCACAGGCCAATTGTCCAGTAAGGAGCTCACCGTGACCAGGATGTTAATCGGAACTTCTGTTCTCTTCATCTTTTGCTGGACACCTAATTTTGTGGTCCAGGTAATCAAACTGATATCAAAGCATGACTTCAGCTCGAAAAGCTTCCATTCTCTGCTGTTTGCATTCAACTCATTTTTTCGGGTAGTGAATACGTCGACGACGGTGTTGTTGTACTATGTCGTTGGCACTAAGTTCCGACAGTCGCTGCATGCGCTATGCACGTGTCATCCAATCACAAGACTGGAAAGATCTCACGTGTCTGTAAACTCTGATTAGAAGATTAAACAGGCATCTGTTTTTATGCACTCAATATCGCCGTTTTCATCTAGTGAGAGATAAAGATATCAGAGGTCACTGTAAATCCATGACAAAGGGACGGAATTAACTTAAAACATTCACTTGGTGTAAATTTTAAGATACATAGGTTTTGTCTTCGAGTATTAAAATCAAATGAAAGATTACGACTGTACGCGTTTTAGAACTTTTGAAGGTCGCCGGTCGGAAATTAACAAAAATAATTATTTACACAGTATATATATATATATACACAGACATAAAGTACCAAACAAGCGTATTTTTTATTAGAATATACATTAGAATGTTAATATTACTTACTATTTTCTTCTCATTTGCGGTTGTTGAAGTTACATTCCATGTCAAAGTGAGTGACAACAACGTGGTTCGATTCTTTAAAATGGCGCTCGACTATTTTCCTACGAACACTTTTGATTTCCTGCCAGTTCCAGGGAGAGAATCATGGTGGGCTATTTCCCAACGGTTTTAGTAGTTTCCTCCCTTATGTTATTTTCATTTATTCTTATGAAAGCGACTGTGGAAACTTTTTCTACTTGGTCATTATCATGGCATTTTCTGTTGGAAATACTATAAAAGTGTATTTTTAAGCAAACACAAGGTAAGCTGATTCTTTTCTACACATTTTGATCTATCATTATCAATTTTAATTGTTCTTCTATCTCTTTTCGTTAATTTTATATAATTTTTTTTTAAGGGGTAAATTCATGGTACCAGCTAGGGTTGTAACGGCCTCTCAGCCTACGTAAGCAATGAATAAAGAAAATAATATGATACACATTATGAGTTGTTTGTGTCTTGTTGAGGTTAGTGATGGCTGCTGACACTAACGACCACTGGTGTGCATTTATTCGCGCGAGTAACACTTTATACCGCCTGTCAGGAGGTAACACTGTTATGAACATGTGTTACCACCCCTGAACGTCGAAGTAACGAGGTTGTCGCCCTTGATTGAATAGCGATTATCACCCCTGGTTTGAATGTGTATAGGGGGCGTTGTTTAGAAATTGGAAGAGGAAGCAGACGTGAGAGTCTGGGAGAAAGAGGAATTTGGTACAGAGGTTGGAATTAATAGTACTGTGTGGATTAATATTAACTGTGTGAAGAAATAGCAACTGTGTGGATAAATAGTAACTGTGTGGATACATATTAACGGTGTAAAGAAATATTAACTGTATGGAGAAAGAGTAACTGTGTGGAGAAATATTAACTGTGTGGTTCCTCGATTTATTAATTTTCTCAACTGCTGTGTGATCTCTTGAGAAGATCGTAGAACTGTGTGGAGAAATATTATCTGTGTGGTTCCTCGATTTACTAATTTTCTCAACTGCTGTGTGATCTCTTGAGAAGATCGTAGAACTGTGTGGATTTACCTACTGTGGAATTTTTATTGACTTGGTCATTTGTCTGCCGTTAGACTGTCGGAGTTATTTGGTGAATGTAGGCTGTCCGTATGATCAACGCCAGAGAGCAAGACTGAAAGAGGGGAACTGTTTGCCGTGTCGACTCCTTTCCCCCCCCCCAACAACAGAAGAAGAGAGAACTTGAAGGACTTTAATATAAACTGCTTGGATATATTTGTTTCGGTGCAAACTCAGTGTAGAATATTTGTGCTGAAGTTTTCTGTTGTTATTTAGTAAAGTATAGATTTACGTTCACCCGATTAATAGAAACGTTCGAGCCCATGTGCAGGTCTTTGTATTTTGTTGTGTGAAAGGACACGTGAAGAAGGCTGTGAGGTCAGTGTGTGTTGTGTGTCACCTGTCCACACGTCCCGTGCGTTCCTGACATTGGTGACCCCGACGTGATCTGTCGTGGGTTTGTTTCGTTTGGTACAGAGTCGGGTGAAAGTGTGTCTTCGATTCAGTGTTTGTGATTCCCCTGGGACTTAGTGGTAGAAGGTTGGCAGTTAATTATTTATCTTTGAGAATTTTGCAAAGCGGTTGTACTTATTTATATTTGCTCAGTGTTTAAGTGTTACATGTTAAGCGTGGTGCAGTATCCCCGTCTCCAACTTCACGGGTCTACGGGTGTGTAAAGTTCTACCCGTAGTAAGGAATTAGCCTCTGTTTCTACTTTGCCTCTCGTCTTTATTTTCCAAGCTCACTATTCTGTGTGAAAGTGTATGCAGAAACCGAAAGTGAGAGTGGATGTTCTCTATCCTGTAGTTATCTGTCTTGTTTTATTTTTATAAAAAAAAATAATCCTGGGCCTTGCGTGTTCACTTATTAATTTATGTGAAATCATTGGATGTTTGAATAAGTTGTCGCCCTTGGATTATTTTGATGTACTCGTACGGTACTTTAGGATTGTTAATAGATCTAGAAATCTGAGTGACTAGTTTTGAACAAGTTAAGACTGCTATTGATGTTATTTTGTAACCCAGTTGCATTCCTTGAAGATAATTTTTTTTGCCTGATTGATGTTGACATGCCAGTAGCTTAGACTTATTGCAATTCTGGTTGTATTTTCTGCCTTATTAGAAGCTTAGATAGTAGGGTGCTCCCTTTTTGTAAACACACTAGAGTAATTGTGTTGGATAGGTGTTAACCATGGCTGAATCCGTTAGGGAGGTAGCCGACTTTATGAAAGAAGGACAACTGTTGGGATTGAAAGAAGAAGCCCTTACAAAGTATGTATTTCAGTGCATTGAAAGGCAGGACAGATATACAGAAAGATTAGCCAGAGAGAAAGAAGCAGAAAGATTAGCCAGAGAGAAAGAAGCAGAAAGATTAGACAGAAGCAGAAACAGGATAGCTAAAGAAAAAGAAGCTGACAGGATAGCTAAAGAAAAAGAAGCTGAAAGGGCCGCAAGAGAAAGAGAGGCCGAGCGTCAGTTCGAATTAGAGAAACTACGTTTAGAGAGAGAGACCGATTCCAGCGCGACGAGGAGTAATGGGAACCAAACCCCAAAAGGACTCACACATAAACTCCCCGCCTTCAAAGAGGACGAAGACGATATCAACGCATTTTTGAATCGATTTGAGGCTCAGGCGCAGTCCCTTAAATGGACCAGAGATATCTGGCCATTACAAATCGCCACTTCTTTTCACGGAGAAGCCCTCCAGCTATATGATAACCTATGTGTACAGGGCCCCGTGGATTATGATGTGCTCAAAAGAGAACTATTACTCAAGTTTCAGTGCACAGCCGAAGGTTACAGAGAAAAATTTAGATCGGTGAAACCCCAATCTCAAGAGTCAATGCATTCTTTTCAAGCCAGACTAATCGGATTGTTCAACAGGTGGATCGACTTATCCAAAGTCCAAAAAACTTATGAAGGATTGCATGATCTGCTAGTCAGAGAACAAATACTGCAAAGTGTATCTAGAGATTTAGCCGTATTTCTGAGAGAAAGAGATTTTCAGAACGCTAATGAAATGATTGACAGTGCTGAACGTTATCGCCAAGCACACCCCCAGAAATCTCCGGCAAGACGAACAGAAACTATCATGTTCGCAAATGTGGGACAAGCCACTCCTCCTTCTTCACCGCCAGCTCGCCCAAAGCAGGACAGACACCAATTTACTTCTCCTCGATCTTCAAGACAACGAAATACTCCTCCCTACAGAAGGAATGAATCATGGAGGACTCCACCCCACTCCCCACCAATAAGAACAGTTCCGAAGGAAGCACCAACGACCATATATGATCGAAACAGTCCTTGTCATCCTGATCGTTGGAAACCACCACGACGTTGCTTCAACTGTGGAGGACTTGGACATATAGCGAAGGTTTGTCCAAGCTATAGACCCCAAGATAACACAAATGGAAATTGGAAAAATGAGAGCAACCCAACCCCAGCCAACGTTGCTATTATGTGTTCAGTCACCGACGAGGAGGAATTGGGTAAACTACATCTGTATCCAGGACGGATTAGGGGACAGCAAGTTAAGGTGCTACGCGACTCAGGTGCAACCATCTCCGGTATACGAGCCTCCTTGGTTCAACCTCAAGACCGACTGAACGGGAAACAATCTTGTATTACCTTTGGTGGAAACGTTGAAACCTTCCCTCTAGCACGTGTTCCAGTAGAGACACCTTTCTTCAATGGAGACCTGAAATGTTGTGTCATCGAAAATCCAGTTGTCGATCTAATCATTGGAAACACGAGAGGTACAAAACGGGTGGTATTTGATGTACAAGAGAAAGAGTCAGAACCAACAGCAGCGGTTACCACACGCGCGCAATTCCAACGCCAGATGCAGGGACCTCAACCCCTAACTCTACCACCAGTTCAATGGAATATAAAGAAGAACAACCGAATGGAATTACAGCAAAGCGATTCCTCACTAGAGAACATAAAAGAAGATGCAGAAGGTCGTGAGTGTAGACTGCCGTTAGAGATCAGGGACAAAGAAATTGCTCAACTCAAGGCCGAGATGGATGTTAACCAAAAGAAAAGAGATCGATTGGCTGTACTGTGCCAACAACAGAAGTCGACCATTGGTGAGTTGAAAGAAAAGATTCATGAATTGGAGTTGAGACGTAAGCATCAGTGTGATGACCTACTGAAAGCCTCAGCAGATATCAGAACCTTCAAGGAACGAGAGGAAAGACTCAGGAAAGATCTTGATAATACTATCACAAGATTGAATTCTCTGGAAGGAAACACCGAGGCAGAAAGAACAGCTCATCTGGAAACGAAATTCAACTCAGAAAGCTTAAAGCTTCGTGTTAGAGACCTGGAAGGATCTCTGGAAGTCGAGAAATTAAACAGTGTGGAGGCTAACCGAGCCGTGGAACGTTTGACAAAGCAAATGAGAGAATTCGAACAAAGACTTGGTGATAGGAGAGAAACTCAAAAGGAATATCTGGGATTGAAACGCCAGTTAGTAGAAGACATAGCAGAGAAGAAGATACTCATTGGCATCTTGTCAAAAGATCGTGAAATCCATCAGAAGAGTTTCACAGAACCCATAACAGGGCTGGGGACAACCAAGAAAGAACAGGCATTTGTAGAGGACTCCAATGTAACACTTTTCAAGGAGTTACAATACCTACTGCTGAGCTTCGAACTGGTAGGCAAGAACAAAAGGATGAAAATCACGAGAGTTCGCAAGAAAAGAAAAACAGCAACACCATCTGCTCTTGTAAAAAAAAAACTTTAAACACACTTTGATCGCCTATCGTCGTGAACCGGATACCACAGCAGAAGAGTTGTCTAAATCTATAAAGAAGTGCAAAAAAGTGAACAAGTAATCGATATATTCAAGGAAATGATTAAACCAGATGACCTACTACATAAACATGCTAAAACAATACCCTCGACGTGCAGAAGTTCCATCAGCCCTCTTCACCTATAACACTGAGAACAGTTTCTTACCCGTCATATATGTGAGTAGAAAATTACTGGATAGAGAGAAGAGATACAGCACAGTAGAAAGAGAGTGTTTGGCCATAGTATGGTCTGTTCTGAAGCTGTCTAGATATTTGTATGGGAGACAGTTTACCCTACATACTGATCACAAGCCCCTATCGTTCCTCACATCTAATCCTTATAAGAATGCCAGAGTGATGCGGTGGGCTTTAGCCCTCCAGGAGTTTAAGTTTGATATTCAGCCGATTAAGGGGACCACTAATAAATTAGCCGATGCCTTATCAAGGGCTGAAATGGATCAAGAAATTCCATAGGGCTGTAAGATAATCTTTTCGTACAACGTAACAGTTATATTGTAGTTAGGCGAAAATGTGAACATTTTTTTTGTAGGAGGGGAGGAATGTTATGAACATGTGTTACCACCCCTGAACGTCGAAGTAACGAGGTTGTCGCCCTTGATTGAATAGCGATTATCACCCCTGGTTTGAATGTGTATAGGGGGCGTTGTTTAGAAATTGGAAGAGGAAGCAGACGTGAGAGTCTGGGAGAAAGAGGAATTTGGTACAGAGGTTGGAATTAATAGTACTGTGTGGATTAATATTAACTGTGTGAAGAAATAGCAACTGTGTGGATAAATAGTAACTGTGTGGATACATATTAACGGTGTAAAGAAATATTAACTGTATGGAGAAAGAGTAACTGTGTGGAGAAATATTAACTGTGTGGTTCCTCGATTTATTAATTTTCTCAACTGCTGTGTGATCTCTTGAGAAGATCGTAGAACTGTGTGGAGAAATATTATCTGTGTGGTTCCTCGATTTACTAATTTTCTCAACTGCTGTGTGATCTCTTGAGAAGATCGTAGAACTGTGTGGATTTACCTACTGTGGAATTTTTATTGACTTGGTCATTTGTCTGCCGTTAGACTGTCGGAGTTATTTGGTGAATGTAGGCTGTCCGTATGATCAACGCCAGAGAGCAAGACTGAAAGAGGGGAACTGTTTGCCGTGTCGACTCCTTTCCCCCCCCCCAACAACAGAAGAAGAGAGAACTTGAAGGACTTTAATATAAACTGCTTAGATATATTTGTTTCGGTGCAAACTCAGTGTAGAATATTTGTGCTGAAGTTTTCTGTTGTTATTTAGTAAAGTATAGATTTACGTTCACCCGATTAATAGAAACGTTCGAGCCCATGTGCAGGTCTTTGTATTTTGTTGTGTGAAAGGACACGTGAAGAAGGCTGTGAGGTCAGTGTGTGTTGTGTGTGACCTGTCCACACTTTCCGTGCGTTCCTGACAACACCTATAAGCTTTGATGAAGAGGGAATGTTGAGTCTGTAGTAATATTATTTGCCATATTTGTGACCACGTGGAAATACAAGTCAGAGAGGGGTGGCTGTGTAATTACTTGTATCTAAAAGGATATAAAATATAAAATATAAAAGATAGTCATGGGGTCGGAGAAGCCTCTATTATGAAAAAAAATCAAACGTTCATAGAGCTAACTACTGAAAATAATAGAAATTGCAATAACGAGAACATCTTATGTTGAATGTAAATAATGTATTTCGAAGCAGCCTTTGTGTGAACAGCTGAGAAGTAAAAATATGAAAAAGTTACACACTCACCGCTAATGTATTTAATTCACAAATACAAATACTTCATAAAGCAAAGTTACTTTATCCGAGCTAATGTTTTGTAAATCAATTTACAGAGAATGTAAATCCCACGAGGTTTCTTTCCGTTCTTATGTAAATGTAAAGCAGTGGAACAATCTCTGTGTGTGTGTGTGTGTGTGTGTGTGTGTGTGTGTGTTTAAATTAGAGGACTAGAATGGCTACATATCTGCGTGTACTGACTTAACGAAGACATTTTCGGAAAAATCATTCCACATAAAAGGGAAAAGCAGTTAAAAATCTTATATTATTTTCAAACAAGAGTATTGGCCGACGTTTCCTGCGCGCTATTTGTTTTTCCCCTAGCGGAATCTAAAAATTCGTTTTCTTTAATTCCCCAGTAAACACCATTCCAAATGTCAACTCATTTTTCCCAAGAGTATACAGACTATAAGTAATACACTGTTTGACATTTTAGTAAGTCTTTGAAACGGTGAAGTCCAAACATCACATGACTCATTGAAGTAGACTCTTCAGCTTGTCCTGGTCAGTGCTACCATGTATCGTACCCTACGTGTAGTAAGTAAAGAGTAAGTAGGAATGTGAGAAAGTACAATTATTGTGCAATGAGGTAGCAGGGTCATGGTATGAGTTCTCAGGAGTTGTGATGGGGTGTTAGATTGTGTGTCCTTCTCTAAGTATCCTCTTATTCTCGCTATAACTTTAATCTCGTCGTACCATAGCAGTTTTTCTGAGCTTGTATTGGTCTGTTAGGTATAAGCACATGTTAGTCTGTACTAAGGCAGTGTGGTTAGTAAATCAATCAGCTTCAAGCGTATGCCATGAAAAGTTTGAAGGACCGCTAAGTTTAATGAGTGTCAGGAACTATTCCATGTTTGTCAGCGCACTTACTCGATTGAGTTACAAAGATACTATGTTTGGGTAAGATGGACGCAAATGCTAATTTTCTAACACAAATGTGATACTTGCGATGACTTAGCTGAATGTTTCCCTGGAATTTCACAAAGTGAGGCAGGTAAGAGGCGCAAAATAGTGAAAACTTTACCTGGTTTATGCAGGCGTTCTATAATCTATTCCGCTGAATGTAATGAACAGAAAACTAATGAATGAATGAAATATTAGAATTCATTTTGTAGAGAAATCTTTGTAATTAAAATGAAAAGTCATGATTGCACACAGTCGTACAATTATGTTAATAGTGCTATCATAATATTGCGAAAATAACCACATATATAAACAGCTGAGAAAAGGTATACATTATCGTTTATAATTATATACTAAATTAAATATACTGGCTATTTGATTCGTGCAGTAGAGCTAATGAAGTTAGCAAATAGCAACATGATAAATCCTTTTTTATCTATATTTGATTGACATTAAATACATTTTCACTCATTCTAAACTAGACCATAGACGCACGATCAGCAAATGAAATTTAGACACTACACACCTTCGACCAATCAACCAAACAAACCTAAATAATCGTACAGTCAAATAGTCATAACTTTAACATCAAAGTCCCGCTACTCCTGGTATACAAAATATAAACCACGTTTAAAAAGCCTACGCCATACGGTATCTACATTGCAGACAGAACTAGGTAGGCTGCTTCAAAGTATAGGGCTAAGATAAGAGAAACAATGTTGTCCCTGGAGATTTTTCTTAATGAAGCACCAAATAAAAGGCCAGGCGTTGATAGACATCTTTGATGTCACACAAGCTGACCTGTTACCTTGACTACAAGATGAACCTTGAATACAAGATGAACACCAGCCATGAACTAACATCAATCACAGTCTTCCAGTCACGTGATGTTACTGCTGAGTCTGTGTACTTGTGGGATCAGTCGGTCGTCTCCATTAGTGAAGAGGTATGAACAAAGCTGGAGAAAGTGATGTTTAGAAGCGCACACGATACCTCAAACACGAATTCTAGTTACAAAATAAGTTCTATGTCAAAAGTAAAAAATATAACCAAGTGACACAATCTAAAGAAAAAAGAAAAATCAGAAACAAAAACAAAAAAAACAACCAATCTTACATCTAGATCATTCATATGCACCCCTAAAGTATTGCACCCCCCCCCACACACACACACAAATTGAAGCATACAGAAAAGAATGATATACATATATATATATATATATATATGTGTGTATGAAATGAGTATGTCTTTCTATAGATACAGGATATACATCATATATTTAAATATAGTTCCTTAGAAAAAAAGTTGAGTATCTGTGCTTACATACAAAAACCCCCATTATGATCAAAAGAAATGTCAGATATACCTAGATAAATTGTGTCAGAAAATAGTAAACATAAAGAGAGAATTGTTTAATTAAAAACAATTAATGAACTTAAACAGCGATTTAATGTTCAATTAATTATTAAAGATGTCAGTTTAGTACGAAAGTCTCATCGAAATGCAAAGCCGTATGAACTGTTTGTGTTTCAGATGCAGAAGGCAATAATCCTGTTTACAAGAGGTCTGTTTCTTGTTCCCTTTGTGCTGCTGGGTGTACCCGGCAACATCGTCAGCGCTATTGTCTTCTACAGACAAGGTCTAAGGGAAAGAATCAACATCTGTCTCTTCGCTCTGGCCATCGTCGATCTTGTGGTTGTTCTTGTCTTTTGCTTGCCAAGCTTTGAAGATCTAGTTCGCACATTTTTCCTCCCTCGTGTCTGGTTTTTGTCCGTTAATATGCGAGGTAAGTGGGTATCGTCACCAATCGTTTTTATTCGCTAGAACAAAAATTTTGAGACTATTGTCTTAACATTTTTTTTACAGTTGCTATTTTGTCGGAATTATAATTCATTTATAAAGTCACCTAATCTTATGCCTACATGTTCACTAACGCTCACCGATATAAATAATCCTGCATATGTCACTATTGCCTCTGAAAACTTGAATTGCCTTCAGGTCTGACGGGTTTCGACAGAGCATCTCGGTTGCTGTCGGCTGTGATCGCCAGTGAGCGGTGTTTCTGTGTCGTCAGTCCCTTCCACGCCAAGAGGCTGCTCAAGACCTCCACCATGGCCGCCATCATCGTCGTCTGCTCGCTCATACTTGTCGGCGGGATGTGCGCTATCGCGGGTCCCAAACACACAGTCATAGATATCTTTGACCCGGGTACTAACATCTCCATACAAAAATTCTACGTCACGAGGTAGGGATAATGTTTTTACAATGGACTTAATTAATCATAAAGTTTAAATTTTACATTGCAATATGAATCTGCTGGAACTTGTATTTATGAAGCACGTTAGCCTTGTACGAAGTCTACCCAGGCTCAGAGTAAGCCAGCAACCCGTTATCGGAAGGAATTACCGTACATAAGCAGTCACAGGGAGATGCAAAAAAGAAAGAAGGAAAGAAAGAAAGAAATCGAACGCGTATCTATTCGCATACACAGCTGAAAATAACTGCTACAGTTTAATGCACTTGTTTACCTTTGACCTTTATAGTGGCTCACTAATCTGATAGAATGCATGTCCTAGTCCCTACTCGAGCAAATAACTTTACTAAATAGCCATGTAATGACGGAAAATGTTTCTTTCTCTCTCAAATTTTAATGCAACCAAGCTGTAATATTATCACTTCTTTTCGAAACTCTTTAATTATGAAAAAAAAATAAACTTTGCTTTTTGTTCCTTTCGTTTAACTTGTCTTATGATTTGATAAATGTATAAAGAAAATCATTATATTAAAAGACATCACCGAGACACACACACACACACACACACACACACACACACACAGAGTTACAAAGGTTAACTTTACTGTCTTCCACTTCCTGTGAGTCAGGCCAATATGTGACGTGTGTATCTTTGCTGTAACTTTTAAGGATCTTCTTATTGTACTTGGTGACTGAAAGGCCAAAGTCAACCCAGACGCTGACAAAGCCATGGACAGGATCAGTTAGAGGCAAAATAGTCCCATTGAATTTTGTGTACTGAGATCTATACACCGTTGTTGGAAACGTCGAAGAAACGCTACTGCCATCTACCTAGGAAGCTCTAAAGCATCAGAACAAGAAGAAACAAAATGGATCACGAGCGACATCCTATACTTCTGTGACCAACGGAGGGTCTTGAAGAGAGAATGAAAAAGAAAACTACACAAACATGAATTTTAACATCAGAAAACGGATGTAGGCAGCTAGTGAGAACTGGATCAAGGGCCAGTGCGGAAGCATAGAGGAGAGAATAACACGATGACAACAAGAAAGTCTAGAGACCTTCATCAAGACAGGTCAGTACAAGACTTCAGTCATCGAAGACAGCAATGGTCACATTCTCACACACAGGAGGACTGTTCTGGACCGATAGACTGAATACAGCAAAGACCTTTATATCTATGTGGGAAGAAGACGAAAAAGCGGTACTCAGTCTATAAACGATGTCGTACAATTATGTTAATAGTGCTATCATAATATTGCGAAAATAACCACATATATAAACAGCTGAGAAAAGGTATACATTATCGTGTATAATTATATACTAAATTAAATATACTGGCTATTTGATTCGTGCAGTAGAGCTAAATGTCCCAAATGACCTGCTCAATAAGCGTGGGGATGAAACAACAAAAGCTCTCACTGCTCTGTGTCAAAGAGTCTGGGAACATAAAAAATGGCCTAAACAATGAACGCAGTTACTAGTCATATCCATCTGAAAACAGGAAACACGAAACAGTGTCAGAAATACAGAACAATTAGCCTAATCAGCCATACAAGTAAAGTCATACTGAAACTAATACATCATTACTACTGGTGAGGAACTGCTATCAGAAGATACGCCTGACTTCAGACAAGATAGTAATACCTGTGTATAAAGAGATATACACACATACATATACATAAGCAAAGTAAAACGAAATAAAAGTAGGTTAAATGATGGACTGACTGAATGATATATAGATTGACAGGTGAATAAATAAATTTCTTTAATGACAATATCTGACAGCCTTTTTGTGTGCGTCGGTGCCTTTGCTGATACACACAGCGGAAGATGAGCGAGTAGAGGTAACAAAATATCCTGTCGTTAAAAAGTGAACTCTCTTTGCTTCTCTCACGGAACATTTCATAAGAAAAACTCAACTCCATCATAACCCCCACTAACATCACGAAGAACAATCCCATCACGAAAAACCAGCCCCCCTCCAACAATCCTTGTTTTCTTCCCTTATGTACAACTAATGAATAACATTTGTTTACACAGATACTACCTGGACAACAAAGACAGTCTGGACATCTTTGACATCTACGTGTACGCCACCTGTCTACCTGGGATCTTCCTCCTCGTAATCGTTGTCACCACTGTCATTATCGTCATCTCACTTCGCTCGGCTGTCTTCCAGAGACAGAGCATGACGAGGGCAAAGGTCAATAGACAGGACAGCTTACAGTCCGCTGCCAGTGTCTGTAGCAAAGAGATCGCAGTGACCCGGATGTTAGTAGGGACTTCTGTTGTCTTCGTCCTTTGCGTATTTCCTCACATGGTGTTTCAGGTGACCTCACTTATAGTAGTCGACTTGAGCTTCAGTGGCAAGTACTACAACATAGTCTTGGTCACGTGGTCTTTTATTTCACTGCTTCGTGTCATCAGATGCTCCGTCAATATTTGTGTGTATTACACTTTAGGCTCTAAATTTCGCCAGTCTTTGAAAGAACTGCTACTCAGAAAAAACAACACAAAATAGATGTAAATACTAGTGCTCAGCGGTAGACGCATAAATTAAATTCGTTACTTGTATTTAGTAACCAAAACTTTAATCGCGTAACATACAAGTAAGCAGTCATCTGACTAGATTCAATGGTTGCGAGAGGATGAGATGTTGAAAATTTACCAAAGTATTTTAATTAACAAACCCTCTTTAGTCATCCTTTACCGCTTGCCGTAAAAAAGTATTCTACCTCTCGATATGCACAACCAACTGGTCAGCTTTACTTAAAGCAACGTGAAACTTTCCAGTAATAATAATGAAGTTTGTTTAGTAATATGTTATTCATTCTTATAATACTTTGTCAAAGGTGTGAAGAAAAAAAACAAGTATTTCCTTATTTTATACAATTTTATTTAAGCTCTGTGTCATTTGTTTACTCACGGCAAATTTCAAAATCGCTCCTAAAAGGTATCATCATCCAATACAGATTCTGTTGGTAGATCGCTTTCAGGTGTATCAGTCCCCGCCCATAGTCCAGTGTGAGTTTACACTCCTTCCGTGAACTACGTGATTGTTGTGACTGCTGTTAGTGACGTTGTGTTGTGGTTGTGCGTCACGTAAACTGGACCAGCGCCACGTGGAGCAATGATGTGCCATTACATTTTGTGTAAAGCTTGGAGAATCGGCAAGTCGGACATTTGAAAAGTTCAAACAGGCCTATGAGGAACATTCTTTATCCCGAGCTCAAGTTTTTCGCTGGCACAAATCATTTTTGAAAGGCAGAGAACACGATGAAGATGAACACCAGTCCGGGAGGCCTTCAACTTCGAAAACCGACGAAAACATCGAAAGTGTGAACACTCTTGTGAGATCAGACCGTCGTTTAGCATTAAGAATGTTGAGTAAACAATTAAATTTGAACGGATTTACCGTTCATCAAATTTTGACTGAGCATTTGCACATGCGAAAGGTCTCAGAAAAATGGTCATTGGCGTGAGACCAGACATTGCAGACAACTGGATGCTCCATCATGACAACGCCCCATGTCACACTGCCCTCTCCCTCACGGATCTTTCGACCTCAAAAGGCATTCCTGTGGTTCCCCAACCCTTCTATTCACCTGACCTCACCCCTGTGACTTTTTTCTTTTTGCTAAACTGAAAAATGTCCTCAAGGGATGTCGTTTCTTGACTTTAGAAAACATCTAAAAGAGTGTAATGGACATGGTGAAGACCATACCGGTTGAAGACTTCCAGCGCTGCTACCAAAAGTGGAAACAACGTCTCCATCGGTGTGTAGCTGCCCAAGGGAACTATTTTGAAGGGGATAACATTGCTGTTTGAAAAAATAAAAACTTTGGTAAAGGAAAGATCAGTCTCATTACTTTTCTATCACACCTCGTATCATTTCTTTATAGTATTTGCGACTTGCATTGTAAAATAATGCTTGAGATTTCAACAAAGGCTTGTAAAGGTAAGGTGCAAAATAAATTCATTTGACGTGAAATTCATTTCATCTTGATAAAGAGAAGAAAAAGGTGGTTCATCATCGCTTTGTTTAGTGTCAAATGTTGACGAGTGTCATTGTCTCCAGAGGGGATGTTTATACTCAGCTCTTTAAAACATCTAGAAAGCATCCTCTAGCGCTGGGCTAAAAAAAATAGTTCTTAAATCCAAAAATTAGAAAGGCTTGTGATTTCTGTATTGTGCCATGTTCTCGTTGGAGTTGGAATTAATATTGTTTTGGTCGAGATACATTTTGAAACCCTGTGACGTCTGTGATGTAGCACAGTCTTGTCTTCTTATTTGCCAGTTTTTTTCATTTATGTGTGGGATTTGTTTGCTTTGGAATGCACACACACACACACACACACACACACACACAAGAAAACAACGAAAATCTGCCTAAAATATTTTAAAATTAAATTAAATGTACAGGGTCAGTCAAAATTTTGTCAACATTAACATGAGGTGTGGCATCATCTAATCTCCTAAATGGTACTGACTGGTTCTGTGTGTTGAACGTGATGGTGAACAGGTTCTGACCCTTCTGTAAATTATCTGGCACATATGCTGTATGCTTTGTGAATAAATGGTTTTTGCTGCCATTTTGATACTGGAAAGGTAGGCAACTCGTGTTTGACTGCTGACTGCTGTCCCTTTAGTTGATTTCCTGCCTTCGTCATCTGCACTTCCGCTGTTGATAGCGCGTGTTTATAGAACTTGCTCAACTGGTGATTAAAATAATTTGATCCATTCAGCTCACAACATGTGCTTCATGTATGTAGACATGCTGACTTTGAAAAATGGGTTGTCGCCCTTTAAGATGTCTGGTGCAAATAGCCTTACAAACAAGTTTGTAATTTTTCCCACGTGTAAGGTCATGGGTAAACTAAATAAGCTGTCTTAATCAGAATTGTAAAATGAAAGAGGAATGAATGCAATAGTGGAAGGAAAAAATAACAGGTGTTTAGTGAATCATATTAGTTACATGCTTACCCTGGAGAAACCCTTTTCGTCACATGACCTGCGTGACATGTGCAGGACTGAACAGTTGCTCCAGACATGCGTGATATTATTCACGCTTGAGTTCAGTAACCTTGCCGACCAGCGGGCCAACTGATCGTCGGACGATTGTTGTGCAGTCAGGGGAGTTTTCCGTATCCATTTCCAAGGTAACGGCTACCTACTCGCGCATGTTCATCGTGAATTATACCCCCATGGGGTGGAGCTATGTAGCCTGACTGTATTCAGCCGGTACTAGAAGTGCTAAGATTCCCGGATTTATGTGCGTGTTGATCTGTCGATATCGATGAGACTTATGGAACTATAGATTGATTAGTGAAAGAAGAGAGCCAATGCATGAAGCAATGATGAAATATTGAGCAGGTAGTCTGTGATATTTTATTAGGTGTTTGTCACGGACGGGTCACATGGAGACAAGTGTTGTGTATGAATTAGCACAGCGCGGACAGGCCGAGTGGCACGTGCTGAACGAGTAACGACAAGAGCACGAGATATCAGCCTGTTACAAGTAGTAATAGTCAAGAAGCAGAGAGTGGAATAGTATAATTAGTCGTCACCCCCTAGTTCTCTACTTCCCATCGAGACATTTCGGAAGGAGTTTTCCCAGCAAGGTGCGGTAAACACAGTTTTACAGTTTATTATTTTATGTGGGACCCCAGGGTATGCTTGCCTAGCGAGCATCATAAGAATAGGGTCCCTGCTGTCCAGCCAGGCATGTCGTAAGAGGCGACTAAGGTGGACACCTCACCTAGAGGTAAATTAGGTTGTGGTAGGGCTAACAACCCCACCATGTAAAAAAAACAAGTTACAGAAACCAACACTAGAGCACTCGTTACGGATGGCGAAGGCAATGAAACACACCAGGTAACTGGACTTATGACGGATGACAGTCAAACCCGAGAGGGAGCTGGCGCCCCGATGGTGGATTTACTGAAGCCGAAGCAGAAGTTGAGGGTGGGGTGCTGGAACGTCCAGACCTTGTATCAGACTGGCAGGTTGCCCCAACTAGTCAAGGAGTTTGACAAGTACAACTTGGACATCCTGGGAGTCAGCGAGGTCAGATGGACCGGCACGGGAAAGAGGAGACTATCATCAGGACATACTATCTTGTTCTCAGGAAGATCAGACGACCAACACTCTGAAGGAGTAGCACTACTTCCCAATAGGAAAAATGAAAAGACACTGCTGGAATGGAAGCCTTATGGACCCAGGCTTCTGAGAGCAAGATTCCATTCAAAGTACACCAAGCTGACAGTGCTAGTTTGCTATGCACCAACAGAAGACTCCGAGGCAGAAGACAAGGATGCTTTTTACGATCAGCTCCAGGCAGCCACGGAGAGCGTCCGAGCCCACGATTTGTTGCTCATCGCCGGCGACCTCAATGCCAAGGTGGGAAGTGACAACACCTGCAGGGAGCATATCATTGGCAAGCATGGAATTGGAACCATCAATGACAACGGAGAGAGACTTGCAGACTTTTGTGAAGAAAACAATCTACTGATTGGAGGCACACTCTTCCAACACAAAGACATCCACAAGGCAATGTGGACATCACCAGACGGGATCACAAAGAACCAGATAGACCATGTAATCATCAACCGAAGATGGAGGAGCTCACTTCAAGATGTCAGAGCCTACAGAGGAGCAGACGTTGCCAGTGACAACACTCTTGTGATAGCCGCAGTTTCTCTGAAGCTACGTCGATCGCGAGAAAAACAGGCATGTCAGCAGAGAGTGGACTCCGGCAGACTGAAGGATCCAGCCACCAAACGGGCCTTTGTAGTGGAAGTAAAGAACAGGTTCCAGGAACTAGGGGACCAACAGGAGATGAACTTAGAGGACTTCAATCGAGTCTTACAGGAAACAGGAGAGAAAATCCTGGGCTTCCAACGAAAAAAGAAAGAACAGTGGATCAGAGAAGCGACATGGAAAAGGATAGAAGAGAGAAAGTCAACCAAGCAGAAAATCAACAACACCAGATCTGAACGTCTGAAAGAACAACACAGACAAAGATATACAGAAATAAACAAAGAGGTAAAGAGGATGATCAAAACTGACAAAAGGGACTACATAGAGAAACTGGCAGATGAAGCAGAAGAAGCAGCACGAAAAAATGACCTGAAGACACTTTTTAAAATCAATAAACAGCTAAACAACAGGTTCAAAAACAATGAGGTACCAGTGAAAGACATGAACGGAAATGTTGTCCAGGGAGAGGCAGAAAAACTACAGCGCTGGAAGGAACATTTTGAGTCAGTTCTAAACAGACCAGACCCCCATCAGCTTGCAGACATCCAGCCAGCAGATACAGACCTTGATATCTGCACAGACCCGCCAAGCCTGGAAGAAGTGACAGCAGCAATCAAGGCAATGAAAAGTGACAAAGCACCAGGGGCAGATGGAATAACAGCAGAGATGTTGAAAGCAGATGGGAATGTAACAGCTCCCATGTTGACTGAAATCTTCAGGCAAATTTGGGAATCAGGACAGATCCCCGATGCGTGGAAGACAGGGCTCATCTTCAAGTTACCCAAGAGATCTATAGATTGTTTATGTCCCCGGAGTTTTTGTCGAGTGAATGTTTTAGTACGTTCAAATCATTTTGTAGCTGAGCTATTTTTTCTTTGATTCGGCCCTGGTTTTCGTCTATCTTACTTATTAGATTTTCAAAGTTCTCACCTTGAACCTTGAACTGTTCCTCCATACTTTTCACTATTCTTTCCATGAATCCCTCGGGCTCGGGTTTAGTTCCACATCACCGCACCTTTCCAACAGAGAAGAATGACACAGCGTATTACCCGGCTACGCGGCCCTTGATTCGGCTTCTCGCAATGTCGGCCTTCTTCTGAAGAATGTTTAGTAAACAGGACCAAAACGGTCGATCCGTATTGCAGTGCTACAGGTAAAATAACCAGCAAGACCAGAAGTCAACGGGAACTTCTTCAAAATGGTACATGGTTTGCTTTGGTCATGTGACCTGGCACGTTACTTTTTCTAAGACCATCCTTCAGGGTACCTTCTAAGATAGGGTGGTACAGTGCCAGAACGGTTAGCTTCTGTCACCAATACAGTGAAGACTGGCTGTCTTGGGTTCGGTTCTCGTCTCGGGCACGCTGCTCTTTCTCTACATGTGGCATCTGTTTACAGGGCTGGCTGCCTTGCCGTGATATAACCTTAGTTGCTGGTTCGGGAATAACGCACCAGCTCCCAACTCCCCCCCTCTCCTGCTAAGATATAGTTACTTAGCAGCGATGGCGAAACTTAACAGGACAGAGGACAGCAAAAGCGTCAGCCACTCCACCAAATTCAAGCTGTGCAAGTCTCTCTTGGTGTCATTCATGTTGTACGGTTGTGAAGCGTGGACCAGGACAGAAGCGGCTGATCCAAGCGATCGAATCAAAATGTTTCAGGAGAGTACTCAGAATCTGGTACAGGGAGAGAAAGACGAATGACTTCGTTTGCAACCTAATCAGAGTCATGGTGAGTCCTCAGGAACCGCTGTTCACGACCGTCAAGCGGCGAAAACTGAAATGGTTGGGCCATGTCGCCCGACATGACACCGTAACAAAGATGGTTTGCAAGGTTACGTAGAGGAAGGTTGTCGCCGTGGTAACCAACGTAAAGGCTGGGTGACTAACGGGGAGTAGTGGACAGTCTGTTCACTAGGGTACCTTCTAAGACGGGTGCATGACCAGACCAGCTGAAGTGAGTTTGCTCCCCTACGACTGGTGAATGGAAGGAACGACAGTAAAGGAAAAAGTGGAACGAAAAAAAGGAGTGAATTGTAAGCCATCTTTTACATGCCCTGGCTTTGTTACGATTAAGCTCATCGAGTCAACAGTCTCTAAAAAATGTAAGAAGGCTTTCGAAACTTTACGTTTTATCGTTAAAATTAATTAGCAATTCACAGAGCAACAGATTTTGTTTATTCCGCCCCGTTTTTTGACTATGGGTGTCGTGTATTAAAGGATGTGACGGTTGTTTACTTGAGCTCCTGGAACAATACTGCTGCTAGAATATAATAATTTAATTGATTCAATAATTCATTTCTGATGCAATCTCTATAATTAAGCACAAACGAAAAGAGCTTGATTATAAAGTTTGCTTCGTTATTATGTTACCCTACTTATCATCTGAAATTTAGGGATGTAGAGAAACAGTGTATAGAGTACTGGTATTTCACACTCCTTTCATTTTAAATGATATGTATGACAATGGCAGCGTGTCACGAGCGCCTGTAACAGCACTTGTCTCACGTTTTATACATCGATCAGCAGGGTGTGAGCTACGGGTACCGACATCCGGATAAACATGTCAGCATCTGAACGATCCTCTAATTTTATTTTACAGAGCGGGGTGTCATGCCTGAAACGGCTGTGGATGGTAAAGATGCACTTACTGTAACAATAGATAAGGCTGCTGATATACAGTGCACGTGCACCCCAGCGTATTATGCAAAGTCACAACCAGGACATGGTCACTTAACCAAAAAGATGAAACTAACCATCAATGAGGGGAGGGGGAAAGAAAAGCAACGGTTGATAAGCCTCACTTAATGTCTGCATCAATAAACAGCAACACGCCCCTGCCTCCGCCATACTTTGCTTTATCAATCTTTATTACAGTCGAACATCACAAATCTGACACTTATGTTTTATGAAAATATATGCATTTTCTACAATAAGCGACCTGTGCTTCTCGACTTAAAATTGTTCCAGATTATACCTTTTGAAATATTACATAAAAGCGAAAGAACGGACGATAAGAAAGAAGTCTGCTCCAAATTAATCTTCTAACATCGTGCAAAAAAAAAAAAAAATAAAACTGAAAATTTGCCCCGGAAAACAATTTATGAACTAAACAGATGAAGTGAAGAAAGCTTGTGTGTGTGTGTGTGTGTGTGTGTGTGTGTGTGTGTGTGTGTGTGTGTGTACGCGTGTGTTTGTGCGTGCGTGGGTGCGTGTGTTGTGATGGGGTAGTTTGCTCGTCGTCCATATAGTTATTTTTCTGCAGACAAATTAAAGTAATAACATTTATCTAAGGTGTGAATTTGAAGGTGTTAGCCGATGTCATAATACTTTGTCAAATATGTTCAGCAAAAACAATTATTTTCTTGTAAAACAATTTTTTTACTTATTTACAATTTTTCTGAAATCCTGCCACCTTTGTTTACTTACAGTAATTTCAAAATAGCTCCTCAACGGTAATAACATCTGATAAAGAGGCTAAATAATGTCTACATTCTATTTCCTGCAGCATCATCGATGTACATTGTATAAAAATTAGCGCGTAGAAGATTCAGGAACTAGTCTCCTAAAATGTCAACGCAGGATGAAGATAAAACATGGAGGGCAGCTGCAAGGTTGCTTAGTGTGACAACAGTCAATAGTCTCAGGTTAGTCCTGGTGACTGGAGACTAGCTTGATAATGGTCCTGTACCAACAAGTTTGATACCAGCTCCACTCTGATTCACTTGTTGTGTGTAGCTCTGTGACTGGTAATGTTTTTACAACCAGTTGATGATAGTAGTGTTATTCCTATGTACAGAGAAAACGTGTAACTTTGAGTGTGTCATGTTTCTCTTGTAGAAACTCGTAATTCTCATTATTCCCCCCGCGTTTTATAATAATGTTCGACATTTCAACTAATTCTTATATAGGTGAGATGTAATATCTATGCACTTTGCACTTATGGTTGACCTCATCTACAGGTGTGAATTGTGACTTTCATGACTTCGGGGACAAAAGCGATCCAGTATAGCGGATAATGTTCTCGACTGTCACTCTGTCTACTAAACTAAAGTATTTATAGTCGAACTGAAATACAACCAACTCCAGGGCACTTAGATAATTTACCTGTACTTCTTAGCGACATGTGGTCGTTTGTGTTACTGAACTAAAGGAAATTAGTGAGCAGACTAATAGGTTGAACTACTTTTATGCACAGGAATGTAACTAAAAAATGATAGTGTTGTGCACACAGAAATCTGATTGAGTATTATGGTACACTAATGTACAGATAGTTACTAGTCTGGAAAAGAGAACTACACTTGGAAAAAAACCGGGGAAATCTATTTATGTAAAACCAAAAAGAAAACAAACCGTTGTTAATTGCAAATACTTTTACAACAGAGTCTGAGGTCTACTTATCGGCAATCGGCACGCCCTGTTACCAAGGCAACGAGATGAGCGGCGATCACAACACATCAGTTGCAAGTTTTCAATCAGGCGAAGCTGCTGCTGAATCTGAATTGATTGAGGGGAGTCAGTCGGTCGACCTGATCAGTTCTGAGGTAAGGGCAAGACTGGGTGAAGTTATTTTTTGGACACGATCGCATTTTCACGCGAACACCCACGAGCGCGCGAGCACACGCACACGCACGCACGCACGCACACACACCTCTAAACAGAATAATCCTAAAATACTGTTTAAAGAATAGTCCTATGGGTCTTTATGCCTCTTACTGAGGATTAAAAAAGTCAGCTAGAGCTACAAACCTCGAGTGTGCATTTGTTTGCCCATATGACTCACTGTAGCGCCTGTCAGAGGATACTAGCGGACGGTGGGAATGGAGAGGGTGTGTAGGGTCTGCCATCTTTCTGACCACATGGAGAGACAAGTCAGAGAGTGCTGGCTACTATTCCCATGATCTTGCTTGCATGGTTGATGACTCTGGCCAGTCATGTCTTGTCTTTGACGAGGAGTTGGTCAGACTAGGCGGCGATGATTAAAGTAAAAATACTTTTAACGAGTGACCTGCACACAGCCTCCAGCCCGCCATAGCTGACTTGGAAACCTTGAAGCTCCCTCCTAAGGTACAGTCTTTGCTGACATTTTTTTGTATATGTGGTTGGTGTGATCACCTTCTCTCCATGACTTTGCTAAGGTACTCTAAATCTGTTGTTTGAAATGTCATTCACGTACGAATTTTAAGATTAAAGTTTAGACTGCCTGAATCTTGTCTACAAATGAAATGACCGCCACATAGGAAACACACTGTTCTACAAATAGCTGTCATGGAGTCTTGGAGTCAATGGACGCCATCCCATAATAGTTTTGATGACTGTAAAACTATTGCATGCTAATTCGTAGGACAACGGGAAACGGTCACCAATGATTTTCACGAGTATATTACTTTCCTGTTACCTGTTCATATAACAGTAGTATTTCAACGTTCAGAGGCCCACTGTCGGCTGTTTATTAGAATGGACACAAGTCAGTCTGAGCGCTTGTACACCAGATGAAAAAGACAGTGACAGCCACCAAAAGACATTTTGGCAAAGAAAAAAATAGCTTTATGGAGTAATGAATAAAAAATACATTGTTAAAAGAACGATGCATACCTTTGAGTTAAAATTTAAAATAAATTATTGTGGAGGAATTGATTGAAGAAGCAGGCCATAAGTCTGATGCAAGTCTGGTCATATTTTGCGTTTGCAATTCATTTACTAACATGCAGAAACAAGTGATTAAATACAACAGAGATTGGATATATTATTTTGAATATTATATCTCAAAGTATAATTTCAAATTCACGGGACTAGGGTTCTGTACTTGTGCTATTTATTAAAGAACATGGTGCTGAGAATCAGTATCAGTATCAGTATCAGCTTATACTTACAATACTGCAGTCGTGAACCACCAGGACTACTGTCTGGTGGCAAGTACCTTAATCCTAAAGGAACTAAAATGTCATAGAAGGGTTGTCGCGTTTATTTGTTACCAACAGTTAGAATTGCTTCTCTTTTGAAATTTTCTCTGGAGATTATATACTTGTTACGAAACAAACTATATTCTCAGACCGTAGTAAATAAAGTTCCTAATCTTAAAATATTGAAATTCTTTTCTTATTGAGATCAAAAGCTGCTTAACACTAATAAGAATCAGAACAAACTACTCGTTTCTTGAAGTATAGTCTCGTAACAGTCACGGACAAAACTTTATTCTCTTAGTAAGCGGTAATGGTGACTATTTATTAAATTTCTTGAGCAGAGAGTAGTCATAGTAATACTTCATAAACCTGCTGGACATGAAGCAACGCTTTATCTCATAAATTAGGAACTGTTTTGAGATTTTATTTTTACAGCATCTATGTCTAGTCACTATGTATAGTACTGTGTACATTTCGACAATCAGAATAGCTATTTAAAACAAGAAACTTTTGAGAGAGATTAACATTTAAAGCGTTTGGCGAAGGACCTATAGAAAAATATTTGTGTGTGATTTTCTAGTATCTAAAACAAAAACATGCTATAGATTTCCCTTGTTTTCTTTTCTCAAGAAAGGAACCTCGAATGTGAGACGAAGTAAATCTTATTTTAGGAACAATAGTACACAAAGCTAAAAGCAAAGAGAGCATTCTGCATTCACTTGCTTTTCAGGTGGAGAGGAAGATAGCTCTCGTGAATGGTTTAATCCTTATTCCACTGTTCACTCTACTGGGAGTACCCGGCAACATCGTCAGCGCTGTCGTCTTCTACAAACAAGGTCTAAGGGAGAGAATCAACCTCTGTCTCTTCGCCCTGGCCATCGTCGATCTTGTTGTTGTCCTTGACTTGTTCTTCCCTTACTTTGAGAGCCAAATTCGAACCTTGGTTCTTCCTCATGCTTGGTTCTTTGCCACGAACGCACCAGGTATAAACTATCCTTCATTTTCTTGGAAAGATAATCTGTTTCTCAAAGTCTCACAAATACATTTATATCCATGTCAGGCTAGGACACGCATATTGTGATGTCTGATGTCATCCTCTCTATAATAGTTGTCTTATTATCAACAGGTCTTACTGGCTTCGTGTGGGCATCGCAGTTCCTGTCGGCTGTGATCGCCAGTGAGCGGTGTTTCTGTGTCGTCAGTCCCTTCCACGCCAAGAGGCTGCTCAAGACCTCCACCATGGCTGCCATCATTGTCGTCGGATGTTTTATTCTCATTGGTGGGATGTGCGCTATCGCGGGTCCAAAGCACACGGTCGTAAACTTTGTTGACCCGCTCACCAACACCAGCTGGGAAATATTCTCCGTGACGAGGTAGGAGCTAATGTTTTAGAGAGATGATGTGTACATTGTATACATTAATGTTCAATAAAAATTCCCACCTTTAAATATTTTAGAAGGAAGTGCAATGAGCGAATCAATTTTGTGGATGACTTCCCTTCTAAAATCAGGAAAAATTTGAGCTATACCATAATGTTTCTCTTTCACTATGTTTTAATGTCTTATTTAGCAGAATGTCATTGCGTTTCTAAGATTTACTGTGTCGAGTAAGATTGTGTACTCGCAGTTCTTGGGTGTCAAACACGATGGAAATTACATGAGGTTTGTAAATACTGACATTGCTACTGTCATAGCCGGTATCATAAGCCTGTCGTCAAGTGTTTTCCCATCTTTGTTCAAGAATGCGGTGGTGAGGCCACTTCTAAAGAAATCCACGCTTGATGTCAATGTGCTAAACAACTACCGCCCAGTTTCCAACTTGTCTTTTCTCTCTAAGATCATAGAGAAAATAGTTTTGACACAGCTCTGGGCCTACTTACAAGAGCACCATCTTATCCCACAAGCTCAGTCGGCATATAGACCCTTTCACAGCACCGAGACTACTCTTATTAAAGTAACGACAGACGTATTATCTGCCCTTGACAGTGGTGATGTTTCTCCCTTAACCCTACTGGACCTGTCTGCTTCATTTGACACTATAGACCACTCTCTGCTTCTTCACAGACTCCACACCCTCTACGGGATTTCTGGACCTGTCCTCACTGATAGGACCCAGACTGTGGTAGTTGATGGTCAGATATCTCGCCCTGCTCCACTTCTCTGTGGTGTTCCCCAAGGCTCAGTACTTGGCCTAGTTCTGTTTATCCTGTATACTAAGCCACTTTCATCATGCATCCAGTCTCACCAGGTTTCTCATCAGTCCTATGCTGATGACACGAAGCTTTACTGTTCCACTCCACCGGCTGTGTCTCACTCTGCTATTAGCTCTATAGAAGCTTGTATCAGCGATGTCAAGGGCTGGATGGTAAAAAAACAAGCTTAAACTAAATGATGATAAAACGGAAGCCCTCTTGTGCTATAGAAGAAGACATCAACCTTCACTCGTCAGTCTGCCCAATCACATCAAGGTGGGCGACAGCAACATCACCTTCACATCTGTTAGGAACCTGGGATTTATTGTCACCGCAGACATGACCCTTGATAAACATGTTACAGCTGTCTGTCAGTCTGCCTGTTATGATAAACATATTACAGCTGTCTGTCAGTCTGCCTATTATGAGATCCGTAAGATCAGTGCCATCCGTCACTTTCTCTCTACACGCGCTACCAACACTCTTGTCTGTGTGTTTGTTCTTTCTCGACTTGACTACTGCAACTCCTTGCTGGCAGGCTGCCCCTCATCCCTCATTCAGAGACTCCAGAAAGTACAGAACTCCGCTGCACGTCTGGTGCTTAGAGCAAGGAAACGGGACCATGTCACTCCTCTCCTTCGTTTTCTACACTGGCTACCCATCCGTTCTCGCATTCAGTACAAACTGTCTGTGCTGTGTTTTAATTTCTTTGCTGGCTCCTGTCCTGACTATTTCTCTGAACTTCTCATCCCTTACATCCCGGCCAGACAACTACGCTCTTCGTCGTATGACCGTATCCTAACTGTTCCTGTCACCAGAACAACAACATATGGTCACAGGACTTTTGGCTACTGTGCTGCAAAACAATGGAACTCTCTTCCTTTCCATATGCGCCACCTTCCTACAACTGAATCTTTCAAATCTGCACTGAAAACGCACCTCTTCCTTGAGCATTTCTCCTAACACAGTCCACACAATGCTCGTTCTTCTTACCCTCCCCTTCTGCTCTTGCTACTTGTCTACCCATCTTTCTCTGCAGAATCCCTATATTTTTTATATTTCTGTTACTTAGTGCCTTTTTGTGTTTTCTGTCTTTGTTTTCTGTTTGTCGTCAGTACTGTCGTTTATTCTTACGTCCCTCGTGTTCTATCCATTTAGTCCATGTCTCTTCCTTGTTTTAAGCGATAAGAGCATGCTCTCTATGAGTGTCAATATGCGCTATACACATCTTCATTTATTATTATTATTATGTTAGACTAAACGGCAGTGAACATTGAATGATTCATAACGATGAAAATGCGATAAATATACGAACAATTATAAAATTGCACACATTTAGTTGTAGCTCCTTTCAAGGGAGAAATATTCTACTTCTTCACTCACACACACACACGCACGCACGCACGCACGCATATAGGAGAATAGAGACATAGATGGGTGGACGTACATAAAATGACCTTTTGTTTCCTGCAGATATTACCTGGAGAACCAAGGAATGTTTGACACTTTTGACATCTTTGTGTACGCCACCTCTCTACCTGGTTTCTTCCTCCTCGTAGTCATTATCACATCTGTCATCACCACCATCTCACTTCGCTCAGCCGTCTACAAGAGGCAGACCATGACGATCGCAAATGACAGAAAAGCGGCCAGTATAAAGTCCCCTGACACTCTCTCATCTCGAGAGGTGGCACTGACCCGGATGTTAATCGGGATGTCAGTTATCTTCATCGTTTGTATAGCACCTAACCTTGTACATCAGGTGACCACCTTTTTCGTCCCTGACCTGAGTTTCACCGGCAAATACTTTAACATGAATTTGGTCATGTGGAGTTTAATTTCCTTTCTGCGTGTTGTCAACTGTTCTGTCAATATTTGTGTGTATTACACTTTAGGCTCAAAATTCCGCCAGTCTTTACATGAAATATGTAGACATTGCAAGGTTTACTGCTACAATACTTTTGAAAGTAAGCCGATTCGATAACTGGCTGATCGTTTAGCCTTGACATTGTGACTCTTTAGGGTGCAATTAATTTCTCCTCGATGTTAGCCTTTATATAATTCCTCAAAGGAAAAATCTAAGCCTAGGATCCTCCTAAGATGCATAATTAGAAATTCTAATTAACATTAGTTAACTCTTACGTTTCATTCATTAGGGTTTTGGTCATTAGCCTGATGATCTGATCTTGTATTGTTTATAGACAGCCAGCTCATCACAATTAGTTTCATATCGATTGCATATCAGATCACCACCTTTATCGTCCCTGACCGGAATTTTAGTGGCATGAGTTTTGTCCCGTGGAATTTAATTTTCTTTCTGCGTGTTGTCATCTGTTCATTCAATATTTGAGTGTATTCTTCCTTAGGCTCTAAATTCCGCCAGTCTTTGCATAAAATGTGAAGACATTGCAGTATTTACTGCTACAAAAGGATCACAACAATAACTAGTCAGGGCACGATTGTCTCCTGCATCTCTTCACCTACATTTGGATGACACAGAAAACTCTGAATAAACCTGAATTTAACTAATGAATTTAATATGAATATAAAATAATAAATTAATATAAAATAATAAATTAATACATAAAATGAATATAATATCAGAGAATAATCGAAAACAAAAATGCTAATCTAATTCACATCATACATTACACATGTAAAACAAGCCCCTCTTCTTCTTTTACCACTGAAGTCCTTGGTTACAGTTCATGTTGGTAGTACGTTTGCTGTGACTCATTCGAGACGTATCTGCTTACCTGGGCAGGCCAGCCGGCTCTAGACTTTTAAGAGTCTGCCGACAAAGGCAGACCAACTTTTGTATTTTTTACACGCATAAAATGCGTTGTTTTGGATAAAAATAATTAATGAATTCGATAGTTGATTCATTTTTCTATCGAGTGATCTTCTTTTCATGTCGTAGTTTTTACGTTAGACAGTAATTTTCTGAGTTTCCCCACGGTACCTGTCTTTGTTTGGAAAATGGCTAGCAAATACCCGGGGCAGAAAGTTCGACCGGCAGCTTTGAAAATTTATATTTATTAACCTACAGTAAAGACAACCATCAGTAATACGCCGTTTGAAAGAGCATTTTTAAAACATTTACTTGGTGTAAATTTCAAGATACATAGGTTTTGTCTTTGAATACTAAAATCAAATGAAAGATTACGACTGTACGCATTTTAGAAATCTTGTCGGAAATTGACAAACAAATTATTTACACAATGTATACAGACATAAAGTACCAAACAAATATATGTTTTATTAGAATATACAGTATAATTTTAAAATTGCTTACTATTTTCTTCTCCTTTGCGATTGTTGGAAAACAAATCCATGTCAAAGTGAGACACAACAACGTGTGAGTCAACATGGCGCTTGGTCATTTTCTTTTTTTCCACGTGATCACGCGTGATTCACTGCCAGTTAAAGGGAGAGAGTCATGGTGGACGATTTACTAACTCTTTCAGTAGTTACTTCCATTATGTTATTTTCAATTATGCTTTTAGAAACGTGTAATGTCACCACGAAAATGTTTTGGGATGCACTCATTATCATGTCATTTTCTGTTGGGAATACTATAAAAGTGTGATTTTAAGCAAACACAAGGTAAAGCTGTTTCTTTTTTACACATTTGTATCTATCATTATATATTTAAGTTGTTCTTCTACCCCTTTTAGTTATTTTTTATGATTTTTTTGAGAAAGGGCTAAAAACTTCCGTCCCAGTGAGTCGAATGCCCGCAGCCTGACGTCAAGGATGAGTTAAAGTCTCCGCTGTCAGGTTCTGAGCTCCAGCAAGAGAGAAACCAGACACAACAGTCTTTAGCTGCCTTTCTTGAAGTTCAGAAAGATCCGGCGCCCAGCATATGATTAACATAGAAAAGGGAAAATTAACTTTAAAAACAGCCTCAGCAAGTTTCAAATGAATTATTTACACGTCTGGTCGGCACTTCATACACAACATCCAGGAAAATTGTTCTTTTCCCTTGTCCTGATCAAGAACACAAACAGCCTATTGCTTGCTGTATATCTACAAGATATATCTACAAGATTTAATTTTTTAACCATTTTAAGTGATGAATATGAAACGGAACATTATCAATTTTTGTGTAATGTATAAAGAGACTTTGATTACAGAAACGACCAATTTCCAACTGCTGTCATTATCATGCCACTTTATAGTGATTTTATTAAATAGTGCAATATTTTTTTGTGTTTAAAATACCCAAAGGAAGGGCCACAGCTACTTAGAATAGAAATAACCTGTAACCTCATTTTATAGCTTTGAAGTTTCCCCTATATTAAATGAAGAAAAACAGAGATTTTAAGTTAGATGTGCAAAATATTAGTATTTGCTTAGTTTGCTATATTAAAGAAAAAATATTGCTTGTTTGAAATGTCTTTTTTAAATTTAAACTCTCACGCCTTTCACCCTTCCCCTGTACCCTAATCCTATTACTTTAGTGAATGTTTGGAAATTACGGGTTGTCATCGCTTTCTGCCTGTTAATTCCTGTTAAAGCATCTCCATTCTGCTTATATAAGGAAAAAATACTCAGGGTTTTTGGAATCAACATGATCAATCCACTCAAAAAGTTTCTTATCAGAGGTCCACTGTACGTAAACTTTAGACATTAGTTGAAGATTTAAGTTGCTAAACATGACAACATGACTTATGAAGTCGTGCTTGTGATTTAAATGTTTTTATAATTTTTACTAATCCTGTATTTTATGCCTGCGTTAATAATTTTTTTTTGTACTCGAGAACTATACTCCAAATATGTGTAGATTCTGAGCAAGAGCATTTAGCAAAAGGCCAAGCACAACACTGTCCACACTGACACCTGAATAAAGAAAAATTTCCAAAAAAGACACAGCTGTGCCTTGGTTATGATGCTTTAATTTTTTAATTTGATAAATTTATTGAAAATTTTGTACCGCACGACACTGAAATGATTGGAAGATCTTTATGAATACCTCGCATTAGATTGCCGCCAGAATCTTGCAAGCAGCCATTTTTACTTTTATAAACAGCAAAATATTTCCCTTAGGCTTTTGTGTCAAAATGCGTGGAAGATATGAGCAGATAGTTGTTATCTGTCTAATGTAATTCCAAAAAGTGGTAAACTAACACTAAAGTATGAAGTTAGAAGTGTCTGTCACAATGGCGAACTAATTATTATAGAAGTCAAATCTCATTCAATGATTCATATCCTAGACTTACCAGCTGGTTGTGTGTTGATGATCAACTGTGTACAACTCTGGAACATTGTTTTCAGAAAGATTGTCCTCGCTCTGTATTGGTAGCGCAGTAGGTTGATACGGGAAAGGTAGGCAACTCGTGTTGTTACTCCCGACTGCTGGTCCTTTAGTTGATACCCGACCTTCGTCATCTGCACTTCCGCCTCTGTTAGCGCGTGTTTCAACACTTACCAGGATATCGAATTACTGATCAATTATTATGCTCCACTGGTGAGTAAAATAATTTGAGCCATTCGGCTCACAACATGTGTTTCTTCATGTATGTAGACATGCTGACTTTGAAAAATGGGTTGTCGCCCTTTAAGATTGTCTAGTGCAAATAGCCTTACAAACAAGTTTGTAATATTTTTCCACGGGGAAGGTCATGGGTAAACTATATAATTTTTTCCAATCTGAATCGAAAATGAAAGAGGGATGAATGCAATAGTAGAAGGAAAAGATAACAGGTGTTTAATGAATCATACTAGTTACATGCTTACCCTGGAGAGCACACCCTTTTCGTCACACAGACATGCGTGATATTATTCACGCTTGAGTTCAGTAACCGTGTCGACCAGCGATCATCCGACGATTGTTGTGCAGTGAGGGGAGTTTTCCGTGAATTATACCCCCATGTGGTTGAGCTATGTAGCCTGACTGTATTCAGCTGGTACGAGAAATGCTAAGATTCCCAGACTGATCTGTCGATATCGATGAGACTTATGGAACTATAGATTTATTAGTGGAAGAAGAGAGCCAATGCATGAAGCATTGATGAACTATTGAGCAGGTAGTCTGTGATTTTCTTTTAGGTGTTTGTCACGGACGGGTCACATGGAGGCAAGTGTTGTGTATGAATTAGCACAGCGCGGACAGGCCGAGTGGCACGTGCTGAACGAGTAACGACAAGAGCACGAGATATCAGTCCTGTTACAAGTAGTAATAGTCAAGAAGCAGAGAGTGGAATAGTATAATTAGCCCTCACCCGCTAGTTCTGTACTTCCCATCGAGACACGCGGAAGGAGAAGCTGAGTTTTCCCAGCAAGGTGCGGTAAACACATTTTTTGTTTCCCAGGTAATTCGGAAGTTTATTATTTTTATTTAGCTCATTTCCTAATTCTTTTTATAAATTGTTAATAGCCATAGCAACTAATTTAGGAAGATTCGATACGGTTGGCCCAAAGTAAGCATTGCTTAGAAAGGAGAGTGAGGTTGTCGGTCCTCTAGAGGAGGTACCAGTGTTCAAAACCTCCACCCCTTGAGGTAGCCCCATCTTTTCTATTGGTTTGGGTATATAGATGGATGTGGAGTGGGCATTAGCTCCCAAATACTGCGATTAAGTGCTGTATGTGTATATACAACCTTGTGTGTGATCGGTAGACAGCTGTCACATCTACTGTCAGCACGCGCCGGAATAATTCATGTGTGTCTCCAGATCAGACTTATTATTGTCTGGGTGAGATACTGGTCCTCTGTGCAGAGTTGTTAGCATTTGCCACTGGTACTATCAGCGCTGTCGTATAGTTGTAATGTATATCTCTTTGATGTGAATGAGTGTGAGTTGTTATTTCTTTTTTGTTATCGTGAAGTTCCTTTTATAATTAAAACTAGACAGGACCTGCAAGAGATGATTGTTGTCTCCTTTCTGTTGGAACGAATGAACTCGTAAATGTCGGGGCGGTTGTGAGCTACGCACGCATGTGAGTGTCCGTATCAGTATATCTATTCATCTGGAACCTATTTTATAGACACCATTTAAAACTATACCCACAGTACATTATTCGTGTAATGTTTTACAATGACAAAGTGTAAAAATCACCAACTTGAGCGCTTGGTCTAACACACCTGTACACAAACACACCAACAAGTATAACAAGACTCTCTCCTCCCACACAGTTTGAAGTTACCATCGCAGTGGCTTCGATCAAATGCTGAGAGACTGCAACATGAGGTATGGAGTCTTCTCTGCAATCAGCATTCCTTCACCAATGTACATTTCTTGAATGGAGTAATTTTTAGGAAGTAGATTTCAAAATGTTTGAAACCATTTTGGATAAAAGCATATTCATTTGGTAGTGTCGCTGGCTTTTTAATTTATTAGTAACAACTTAAGTTCTAGAGATTGTACCTACAAAAGCCCTGTCGATATAAAGATATTCCTCGTGGCCTAGGGATCATAATACTCATTGTTACTAAGACACGAATGTGGATTATGAAGGGCTCTTGATTATCAGCATCTCCTCTAGGGAAGGATGGGACGATCCTCAGAATTTAGCTTTCACTCGGTTATTTTAACAATGATCAATTACTACATTCCTTTGCACTTTATTTAAGTTTCAGGTTAGGTTTATTAGGTTTACTTTATGGAGCATGCTTACAAAAGATTGCAATAATACAATTATATTCGGGTAAAAACGGTCGCGGTCAATCACGACGAACAATAACTAATCTTTTGTAAATAAAAGATGAAAATTCATGCGTCTCACCTTCGCAGAATACGAAATAACAAATCCAAAGATAAGGAAGTGAATGAAGTATATATGCACAGTAATGATTATGTTCTAGGTCTTCATGGCGCCGTGACGATAAATCAAGAAGAAATCTGACAATTTTTTTAATCGGTGTTTTACGCCGAGCCAGCAGCTAAGATTTTATCACGGCAAGGCAGGCAGCCTTGTAAACAGATGCCACATGCAGAGAAAGAACAGCGTGCCCGAGACGAGAACTGAACCCAAGACAGTCAACTTTCACTTTATTGGTGACAGGCGCTAACCGTTGGGCCACCATGAGGACGTGTAACTGTGTGAGTAACTAGGATGTAACTCTGATCTGAGGTAAAAACCACAACAAGAGGAAACAGTAGAGGCGACGGCTGTGGCTCTAGAGTTGATGCTGGGTATGTGGGGGGGGGGGAAGCTGACATCACTGACATAAACTATAAATGACTAGCTATATTGTCTTACAATTTAAACGAACTATAATCTTAAGAAAACTTAAGTTTCAACAAAACTACGAGACACTTTTATTCTCCAAATTCTGTAATTACACAAAAACAGATTAAGGGTGGCATGGGTATTATTAAGAACAGCATATGAAACCTTTATAAAAAAAATAGCTTGACAACAGAGCTGAACAAAATTGTTAAATAAATAGTAATTTTTAATATATGTATATAAAACGATTTCCGTTCAGAAGAATGCATATGTACGTGATCGTGTATATGTGTGTGTCTGTGCGCACGTACGCTGATGTGTGTGCGCTTGCACAAACGTGTACCGACATATTTTTATGTTTTCACAAACCCTACTTTCCTTCTGATTTTTACATTACAGATAACTATTTTTTCTCGTAAAACAGTTTTTACTCAGGTATTTTTTTTACAAATTTCCATCACATTTTGAGCCTTCTAATTATCAACAGTGAATGGCAATACGGCTTCGATTATTAAAAAGGCGTGGTTATTAAATCAGACGAAATGCAGGGAGAACTAAGCACCAAAATGTTAGGTAGAACCCACCCTACAGACATTAACAAGTAAATAAAAAATGTAGTAAATGTAGTAAATGTAGAGTTTATAAGAAACAAGTCAAAGGGAACATCGCTGTTCCATGAGGTCCCACCAGTCGTTCTTTCCCATGTGAGTAGGTGGCGCTGCTATGTGACTTGCTTGAAACGAAGGGTGGCAGGGACTGTGACAGAGAAAGATACTAGAAGTATGCTTTGTACTATTATACTATTATTTTGATAAGATACCGCCTAGTCTACAGTTTGTAACTATCAATAATGGTCTTAATTTTATCCCTGGACTTGGTGTGCAAAATATAAACACACGCACACACACATACAAATACATTTTTCTTCGAAAAAAATACAAAAGACAAAAGTCACGGCTGTCACATGTCCATTTTTGCATGAGTATAATTAAAGCTGTAGTTATAGAAGTATTACTAATGGTTTTTAGGCGGCTGAGTGTTTTATCCCGTAACAACAAATTGAACAAAGTTTTGAAGCACAGTCATTTTTGCACATTTCGTGTAGTCATCAGGCAAGTGGAGATTTTCTACTCGCATCTGTGATGTCCTACGCTTTGACCAGTCACACTGTGTATGAGATGACACTCGGCCAGCACGAATTGACAGACAACCGATCACGTGATGCTGCGACAAAATCTGGTTTGGCTTTGGTTGGTCAGTTAGACGAACTCATGAGTAAAGAGGTACGAGCAGCGCTGAAAACTATTTATAGCCTGTACCTTCACACACATCCACACACTTATACACACTTGTAATGAGGAGAACAGAAAGAGTGAGAAATTGAGTTCCATGCATGTCTAGTTAAGCAAAAATCTAAAAATTATTATATATCTTATTAGAGAGATAGAAAGAGACTGACAGCTAATATTTGGTTAGAAAAAGTCACTTTTTACATTTTTCTGCAGACACTAAAATCCACCCTTAATGTGATCCATTAAATTTTTTATATCAGAGCATGAAATAACTGTAAATAGCAAGCACACCCACCGTGAAATACATTTGTTTAATTGCGAGATGTGGAACAAACTCGGGTAGTGCTTAAAATCCATGGAATAATAAGAAATGTTAGAATACGACTATTTTTTAGCAATTTCCACAAAATGACTAAGATATGCACACTATTGACAACTTTTTCTGATTAACAGGTCGAGAAAAAGATCGCGTTGGTAAATGGCTTAATCTTGATTCCACTGTTGACACTACTGGGAGTACCTGGTAACATTGCAAGTGCGGTCGTCTTCTGCAAACAAGGTCTGCGAGAGAGAGTCAACTTCTGTCTCTTCGCCCTGGCGATCATCGACCTCTTTGTTGTCCTCATCCTTTTCTTGCCAAACTTTGAACGGCAGATTCGGGCCGTGTTTCTCCCATACTCCTTGCATCCCTGGATATTTGCGACATATGCACCAGGTAAGTATTAGATGACGAGAATATGACTTTTACATCAGTACCTACAATTATATATGCGATGATCGTACATATCTACATACCGCTTTAAAATACGCTATCACACCCACCCACCCACCCACCCACACACACACTGGGTATTGTTCATACGTTGATGTTGCCTCTGAAAACTTTGTCATCAGGTCTCATGGGTTTCGTCAGAGCATCTCAGTTCCTGTCGGCTGTGATCGCCAGTGAGCGGTGTTTCTGTGTCGTCAGTCCCTTCCACGCCAAGAGGCTGCTCAAGACCTCCACCATGGCCGCCATCATCGTCGTCTGCTCCTGTGTTCTTATCGCAGGATATTGTGGTATCGCGGGTCCCAAACACGACATTGAATACTACTTTGACCCGGTCATGAAGGTGACGAGATCAAGAGTGTACTTTACGAGGTACTGACGAGAAGTCTGTTGTTGCACGAAGTTCATGTCTTTTTTAAGCGTTTAGTCATCATACTTTGGTCATTTAGGTGTATACTTTAGACGGCAAACTGTTACTAGGCGTACAAAATGTCTTTCTTTTCACGAAGAGATTACCTAGAAAAAAAGTCTTGTGTATTATGGCTCTGGATTTTAACTGCAAAATTTCCATTTTCAAAGCAAAAGACTGCTTTTACATTGCTATCATCATAACTTGAATGTCGTCATCCACATCAGGAAAGTTTTCACCTAAACACTAAGCTGACACAAATATTCCACCTGCTTTATATTAATAAATAAAATTAAAATTCAATTTCTTGCAACAACCATTAAACAGACATTCAGCAAAGGCATTAAAGTCAAGAGAAAAGTACAAGCCAGGCAGAATAGAGACAGATTGATTGATACAATTAAATGTTTTTCACAGGTATTACCTAGAGAACAAAGATATTCTGGACATCTTTGACATCTACGTATACGCCACCTTTCTACCTGGTCTCTTTCTCCTCGTTATCGTTATCACCACTGTCATCACCGTCATCTCACTTCACTCGGCCGTCTTACAGAGACAAAGTATGACGAGGGCAAATGACAGTAAACTAGAAAAATTTAAGTCCACTAACATTCTTTCTAGCAAAGAGGTCGGAGTGACCCAGATGTTGATTGGAACTTCTGTTCTCTTTATAATTTGTCTGAGTCCTCATGTTGTCGGTCAGGTCACTACTTTTATCCTTCCGGAACTAAGTTTTAGCGGCAAGTACTATAATATAAATATGTTTATGTGGTCTTTAGTATCACTTTTTCGTGTCATCAGCTGCTCTGTTAATATTTGCGTGTATTACGCTTTAGGTTCTAAATTTCGCCAAAGTTTTCGTGAATTGTGTGGATTTTCTTGTGGCAAAGTCCATCAAAATAACAAGAAGTCAACGACAGTGACGTTAAAGGTAGTCAATAACTGAAATAGTCTTAACTTTGCAATAACGATTTTGCTTAATGTGAAATAACTGTGAAGCAAAGGCAATCATCATCATCATCATCATCATCATCATCATCATCATCATCATCATCATCATCGTCGTCGTCGTCGTCGTCGTCGTCATCGTCATCGTCGTCGTTGGCTCCATAATTATTGTTGGCGCTGTCTGGAAACATCTGAATGACAGGTAAGTCCAGTCCTCATTGTTCTTTTCCTCTTCTTTTTTCTCTGAACTCACTAATGTTACATACGGGATCAGCTATGCCAGTCTAAAGCAGTTTAGAATGTCTCTAATTAAGATTGCGTTTTTTCCCACCCCGAGCCACATCTTCGTGGGTGTCAATTATTTGCGAATATAATCTTGTGTACTTTCTCAGTGATTTAACGTCGCATGTTTTATTTCCGAAAGAACATCAGATTTTAAACCTTCTTCTGAGACCGTGACCCTTGAGTATTTGAAACAGTATACTGTCTCTAGATTTTTGTCCCGTTTGTCTTTTCTGATGCTACCTCCATATCAGATAATGTTGATGTAGAAGAAGCGTCTGCCAAATTTCTTTCATCGGATGTGCGACACAGAGAGGAGGGCAATACAAGAGACCAACTCAGGAGGGGAGGGTATGGTGTCAGTAGCTCGGACAGGTAACCCCATGACAATCGCAGACCAGTGTATGATAGATATACTCAAATACCTTTCAGTGGTAAGCTTTAGAGTGTTTGAAGATCTCTTCATTCCGCCAACCCGATTGTAAACAGTGTTCTGTCAAGCGTATCAATAAGGCGTGGTCTTCCGTCAATGTTTTAAAAATGTATTGTCAAAATGAATTATAACTCAAGATGTTTATACATGAGAGCTCCCTTCTTGCCAGCATAGTGAAACGATCAAAGGTTGCCTAAACTTGTTTCATTCGTGTACTGGATGTCCAAGGAAGAAGTTGGGATGTTGAACTGGTTCACTAAGCATCATTGCTCCGTTATTTTCATCAGGTAATAAAACATAAATTTCGGGACTTATATATAGCTCGATCTTTCATTTCCGTGTTTGTTGGAGAAATTTGCCCTGTCAGCTGCAGAGTCTATCCATGTGCTCCTCCCAACGCCAGGTGCCAGGCAAGGGACGACTGACTGACTGACTGACTGACTGTTTGTTGGAGAAAAATTGCTTCTGTGAATTAATATTAATTTTGCTAATCTTGCCAACTTGACTGGAATTTGAATAATTAAAAAGTTGATGTATAACGACTGTTAATTGTTTTATAATAATATAGAATGCTTCTTTGTTTTATGATACGCACTGTTCTCATTTTGGTCCTCTGTTTAAAGGTCATGCAACATGGCAATACTTTCTGTTATCGTATTGCGGAAGAATGGTTTCATGCTGGTTTAGTGCGGCAGTACGAAAATCAGGTTGAATTATTTGGTAAATTACCCTCGTTCGGCGTTGTGACTGAGGCTCTAAAATTGTTCTACAATGAGTCTTCTCATTTTCTCACTCCTTGCCTGGTCTAGGACACCGTGAAAGAAAACTCGTGTTCTGCGTAACATTACTGTCGAAGGCAAAGTCATCAGGTGTTTGGCCTGATGGTCACCACTCCCCAGAATCGTGTATTTATAATTCCGTGAGGGAGGACGAAGCTGACACAAGGAAACTTAAATTATGTGACGGGCTGCTTGTGACATACAGGTATTAATAACAGAGTCTTTTGAGAGTAATGAAAGTAATCTAAGTAAATCAAAGCTCCTCACAGACTTTAACTGTTTAACTTTGTGGGTTACAAACAATAGCCTGTTATCAAGTTCGGCTGCTACACGATTTTGCTGACAAATTGCGTCCATTGCCTAAGTGTCAGGTGACTGATATAGACTGCCATAGAATAAATCTTCTGTAATGTGCTGGGGGCTGTAAGTTCTTTCACTATTGGTTCACCATGCAGAAAATACGAATGATAAATCCTGGAAGTGTGAAATAATAGATCTTGAAAAATTAATCAAAGTAATAAAACTGGTTTTTCTTTTTGCGTTAGGCGCGTTCTGATGAGTTTTTTGGCTATTTGAAACTTTCGGACTAAAAAAAAACTATTGTGTCTACCAAACAGATCTTTCACGGGTAGGCGTGTTTGGAGAGTTGCAGGCTTTAATTAACACTTTCTGTATTTTGCCTGACCGTCTCCTGACTGTAGAATGACTTATTGTAGTTGCCCGAGAAGACGACTAATAATGTTTGTTTTAGGCAGTAATCCGCATTCTAAACGGGATTCATTTATTCATTATTCATTCATTTGCCAGAAAAAAATGTGTTTGTACCTTTTAATGTATCGGGAATTAATGCTGGCAACTTTATTTGAATACTCTAAAGTAGTTAAAGCGTGTAGGTATTCAATGACTTACTAATAAACCTCGCAATTGCTCATCTTCTAGTGCAGTCTGCTGATTATGTTTTTTGTGGTACTGGTATCTGTCGTGACTGTTGATAAAATCGTTGGCCCTTTGCCTTGAAATCTCGTCATTTCATCGTGGACATCGTGGACATTGTGGACATCAATCAATAGAGATACTGCACGATGCTCTGTAACACAATATTATACGATATTATACTATCCTGTTTACTTTATTTAGATGAACACAAATCTATAAGGGGATTTTTCTTTCCTTTTTTTCTTTTCTGAATCCCTATTTAACATTCTGTTTGTGCTACTATGGCTACAGATACAGAAAATCGTGGATTAATAAAAGACTTTAGTTTTATTGAGAAGTTCCGAGAAGGATTTCATTTACTGAAATATCAGCAAGTGCAAAATCAAAATGGCGTTTTTCTTTGTGAGAGTAACAAGTCCCTAGTTCGGAGCCGTGCACGGACCTCAAACACTTTTGTGCTTGCGTTGATTACTTACCTACATTATTGAAATGATTTGTGTAGTTTTAGGGAGTGAGTGACTGTGTTAAGAAACTTCATGGGCAATCGAGCAGGATGATAACGTGTATATCCAGAGAATAAAAATAAGCATTGGCACGTCTTACGCTAAAAGGATATATGATTTCAAAATTGAGCTTAGGAGAGGAAAGAATGGTATAAAAGAAATAAACTTGCCGATTGGGGTTCTTATTCCACGTACATTGGAGGCATAGGACTTGCAGCTAGCTGACCGATCTTATTTCTTGTACGGCGATGTGTTCATCTCGGAAAGATTTACAAACTTCAAGCCACCAAGAAGATTCATTTATAAAAAGTAGTAGCAGACAGGTCTCCAGGAGCCTCTGCTCGCCGTAGTCAAGCCTTGAGGAAGATGGTTCTCCAGAGATGGTGGCTAACGCCGAGGTAAGCAAAGAAAAAGCGAGGTAATTAAGGTGAAGGATCCGACAGGCTGTCCACTGGGGGGGGGGGACCTTCTCTTGCCGGCACGTGACCGACCCTGGGGGGGGGGGCGTCAGTTCACCCAAGCTGTGTGCCAACGTGTTTCCCCTCCGACTGGTACCTCCGCTGCCAGTGATGGGATGCAAAGAGGAAACACAAACGACAACACTGTCGTTGATACAAGAAGAACCTGTCGTGGGCTGCAGTGGTAGCGGCTATAGCTGCAAGTCGCTACAATTAGTGACATCAAACTAATAATTGTCAGAGTTCACAAAGTGTTACCTCTGCAAAGAACTTTTACAGCAAGCAGGAAGAAACACGCCTCTTCAAGAATTAGGTTTACTTTACAATATCTGCTTCTTGCAATTATTTACTTACAAGGGCGTAGCTTAAAGAAATACACAAGAGACTGGGTTCGTGTGTGTGTGTGTGTGCGCGTGCGCTCGCTCGCTTATAGGTGTGGGTTGTTATGCTTACTTTCATTTCCACGTGTAATTGCACCTTTCTAATGGTATAGGGTATTTTTTACCTTAACTTCACAAAAACCGACAATTATTTTTTCGCCTAATGAATAGCTTAGCGTACTTTTTACGATTTGTCCAAAAGTAAAAATAAAACTTTTCTTCAGCTTGTCAGTTTGAATCAGAGGACAAGCTGCGTATTGTATCAATTACTTTACATAAATATTTATCGCATTAATATGTACATTGGGAGAGTCTAAGAAACAATGGAAGCTACGAATAGAATTGATATTTTATTACACTCGGGTCGACTTGTGCTAGGGTGGCGCTGCTGTTTCCCTTTAGAGGGGGGATGCGATAGTTACTGGGAGGGCGATAGACGGTTGTCATTAGTAAGCTTTATATCAACTTGCTTTCATAGAACCTCGTCTAAGGCCTTTGACATCTTTTCAGTATTTTCAGTACATGTTCTTCCTAAACGTGAAGTGTACCTCTATGATTACTTTTGTAAGTAAGTCTTTGTGCTGTCATTATTCCGTTTTGACTTGACTATGATCGCGTGCCCAAACCTTAAAAAGTCAAAGCTTATCAGTCTTTCCTGCAGAGATTGAGGCCAGTGTCAATCAATCCTACTGATAGAAACTACTCGAAGACTGCTGGTACTCCTTAGACAAGATGTGGGGTTGAAACAGAAGCAATAGAGATCAATAATATCGTTAAGATGTTGACAGCACCTCCATAACTTCTCACTTAGCTGCGTACAGATAATCACCGTTAATTTTAAATAATCATTTTTGTAGTGTAGACTGTTGTAATGCCAACGACCTGTTGAATATATTTTGCAATTTATTTAATTTCACAGACACCTTGGGGACGGCGTAAATAATAATAATAATAGCTACGTAGCTATGAGACTGAATGTTTTTCTAGCTCTGTTACTATGCATCAACATAGTCTGTAGCTACGAACAAACATAGTCTGTAGCTATGAATCAATAGATTCTGTAGCTAAGGATCAACATAGTCTGTAGCTAGGAACAAACATAGTCTGTAGCTATGAATCAATAGATTCTGTAGCTATGGAGCAACGTAGTCTGCAGATATGAATCAACATAGTTTGTAGCTATGGATCAACATAGTCTGGACCAAAGACCAGGCCACTATCGACGTATGAGTGCAGACGAAACTTTTTCCTTAGCGGTAGTTAAATTTATGTTTTCATCCCTTTCTAAGATACACTTGTTTTTTCCTGCTGTTTTAATGCTGTTCTCACTGTCAATCTTTCTCTGACTGTTGTCCCTATCTGAACCGTGCTGCTGATTAGTGAGCATGAACCGACACTATCGGAAAGTCGGAAGCAAAATGGATATGCAGGTAACACACAAGCAAGTAGAATAGAACATTGAGAGGAACGAGGTAGTATTATAACCGGGTAGTGTTTTTAGCTATACAGGGCTTACCGCACGAGCCACATGTTTCCTGTTTTTCGATACACTTTCTCAACCCAGTAATGTTCCAGTGAAGTGTAACACTGAGACAAGCGGCACATTCCATTGACAGTTGTTTGTATTTTCCTACACCGAGAGTGCAGCACGACTGGACTGCAGCGTCTGAACATGAATGATTTGCCATAATAACATGGTATTCATGTTTGAAATGAACCAGTGATATTGTCTTGCAATAAATGTGTCTGTGTCTGAGGGTACGGTGTTGTGCATGGATCTTAATGGAGAGAAAGAGGGAGAGAGAGAGAAAGAAGCGTACATTTATACACAGAAAGACACAGTAAAACACAAATTATTGCCTTGAGGAGCACGTTCTCTTTCTTTATTTCTCTCTCTCTCTCTGTCTCACACACACACACACACACACACACACACACACACACACACACACACACACACACACTTTTACAGACATCACGAATATCAGCAGACTCCTAAAGGATACGTGGGGTGAAAGTTTTTTTTTTTAAATGATGTTCTAAGGCTGAGGGCAAAATACTATTTCCCCAAATCTGGGTGACTGCTTCCTTTCTCTGGATACCCGCCTCCAAAGATCACCGTGAGTCCAGAGAGGTCAACACCACTGAGGTCAACACCACTGAGGTAGGATTGTCCATAGATGAGCTCACATTGTGTAGTAAGCCTCAGTAAGGGGAGAGCAGCGAACATGTTAACCAGGCACATCGTGAACTCACGACCTTCACCTCATGTTGTGCATGGTGAGGTCTGTAGGTGTGTGTCTGTGGGTACTGTAGGTGTGTGTCTGTAGGTGTGTGTCTGTAGGTGTGTGTCTGGAGACTGAAAGCGAGACGTTCACTCAGACCTGCGGGTCTTGCACTATGTTTTACTTAATGATAAGAAGCAAGTCGCACTCTGCTAGTCCTTTAACTTGTCGCTGCAGATACACTCTATATACCTCCGTCTCTTCGCGTTTTTGGCAAATGACACCAAAGGTCAAGGCTACTGACAACTTTAGAACTCTTATGTCCTGACCTGACTCCGGACCTGTGCTCTTCTCCGTGACACTGACTTTTGCTGTACACCACCACCGTATCACCTAAATAATAAATCAGGCAATGGCATTCAAAACAATAGCTAACAATGGCGTGAATGATACATAAAACAATAACTAACTATGTAACATAAATATAAATATATATATGTAATAGCTAACAATAGCGTGAAATTGTCACAGAGGGGTGACATGGAGGCTAATAGCCTGTACAGCGAGGATGCCCAAATCGCACCTGGCGCATGAGTCATAGTGATTTTTTTTAGAGAGTGAGAAAAGAAAGGAGGAATAGTATTTAGTTAACTGTTGCCGGCCAGCGCTTGACTTCTCAGAGAGACACGGCAAGTGGCGAGACACTGTGTGTGGGGGAGTGAAGGCTGCGTCTTCATAGAAAGGCGCGTTATTGTGTTTTTGTTAGCAACTTGGATTATTTTGTATAAGGGAAATTTTTCCTGTATTTTTTAAATAGAGACATGGATTTATAAGTATTAATAATTTCTTTTGTTGTAATTTTGTTATAGGCGCAGTTAGCATGGAATGGAGTTAGCATGGAATGGAGTTAGCATGGAATGGAGTAAGCATGGAATGGAGCTAACATGGAATGGAGTTAGCATGGAATGGAGTTAGTATGGAGTTGTATAACGCCTGTTCCGAGAGACGGCGTCAATAAAGAAAAGGTTGGGTCGCTCGTCCCCAAGAGACAGCGCCATTTCTAGTTCAACGTCTGACCCCGAGAGGCAGCCTTTGTGGTATGATGTTGGGTGACTCGTTCCGAGAGACGACACCATATTAAGAGAAGCGTTTGTGGAGTAGAATATTTGTTTGTGAATCATCGAAGAGTGACTTTGTGCCTGGTTATAGACTGGTTGATATTTAGATACCTTAATATTTCTTTTAAGTATTTTTGCCATATTTTGATCATTTAATTAAATGTATATATGTTTAAAAAGAAAAACAGAGTTGTTTTGTTTAAAAGAAAAAAAACGCGCAAATGTCCAATCGTTAAGTGAACGCAGAGGCTGTGACAGTAATATACATAAAACAATAGCTAACAACGGTGTGTATGATACAAGAAGCAATAGCTAACAACGGCGTGTAATATAATAAAACAAAAGCAATGACGTGAAGGATAATGAAACAAAAGCAATGACGTGTAATATACATAAAACAATAGCTAACAACGGTGTGTATCATACATGAAGCAATAGCTAATGTTGAAATTTACTCACAAACGCATGATTGATTCTCACTGGCGTGGGTGTTTGACAGAGAACAACAGTGAATTTACACACGTGAAAAATGTACTGGACCTTGTCCTACACTAACTCCTTTATAAGGCTTTGTGATTTACAGGACACAGTCAATTAAGAAATCATTGCTGAAGTACATGAAGTGCTTTCTTTTATCATCTTTGTTTCCCTACTACAACCTGTGCAGATCAACCCCATAGGCCACTTTTGTCTCGACTGGCCTCCGCATAAAATTCGCTTGTCCACACTCTTCTCCACTCATTCTCCACCGGTCGTTTTGTAAATGCGCAAGTTTTTTGCTAGTGAGAAGATACGAGAAAGGACAGGGCCACATATAAGAGGGTTCTCTTCAGGTCACATATTTTACTAATGATTGGGTAAGACACACTCCTACACATCACCAGGCACAGACACAGAGAAGCTTGCAATAGAAATGCTTCTGAACACCAGCTGCAGACAAAGGGTTAAAGAAGACATTGCATGATAAAGAAGTGGAAGGGAAATGGTGGTGGCTGTGACTGACAGTCGTTGCTACCGACGACATAAAAAGAACAAATGTTACAAAGTTTACTAAAATAAAGGAAAATACATCTTCGCAGGAAAAAAAATCACTCCACCATAACTGTTTCGTATATCATTATCTGACGAAGATATATGTCCTTAAAAAATATCTTTAAGCCGGAGATAAGGCGTCTCTTCAAAAAAATTCTCCAAAAGCTAACTAGAACACAACAAAAAAAAGGTTGTTTTTTCAATGATTGTATGAAAGACGGAGAAATATTGAACATTTATTTATGTGTTTTCAACAGCGTGCATGCGTCTGTGTTTGTCCGTTTGCGCGCGCAACAATGTTTGAATATTCGTTACTTTATTTATTTTTATTTTCCTAACTAAATATATGCTATTCCACGCAGCATTAAAAACTATTTTTATTACCTTTAAGACTGTCGAATTTTTATTTGCGAAAACATTTTTGTGTTTTGTTTTGTTCCTTTTTCTTTTTTACTTTCCATTTCATCTTCCTCCATTTATACACCAGTAAATATCAATGCGTCTATGATATTCAAGTGCATGATTATCCAATTAGTGAACTACATATGTACTCACTACTCTTTCCGGAATATATAGGACACAAAATGTGCGCCTTGGAGAAAATATTTAGCCCATGAAAAAGAGCAGCACGAGACTGATTCACTGGTGTCGGGTGTTTATTGTAGTCATGTGTGCTGCAAGACACTGTGTTCAGAGAGTATGTACTGGGTATGGTGTGTATCCTAGCCTTATATCCCTACATTCTGGTTAGTTAGGATGCAGCCTAGTCATTATTCATTAGATCGTCGTTGTTGTTTACCCCTTTCTCCTACAACTAGTGTGAGCGAAACAGAATAACCACTCGTTAGTTGAAACCAGTCAAGGGATTTCATGAATGAATGAAAGAGATCGCTGCGCTACTTACAGATCATCTAGTCTTTGGTATGCTGTCACCAAAACTAAAATAAATAATTATGTGGTTCATTTAAATTACTTCTTTCGTAGTAATAACTTAAAATCCCATCAAATCATGTAGCCGTTGTGTCAACTGTTTGCTCTTAACTTAACTGCTGTATTTAAATAAAAATTTTCCTTAAAATAAAGCCTTCATTTTTTGTAGTGTCTCGGTACCTTTCTGGAAGTGAAGCAATAGTAAAAAATATTGAATTGTTAGTATACATATGTCGCACGAAGTCACTCACATTGCATGTATTGGTAATGTACTGTACAGGAAGTTTGGATTTAGCAAGTTGCCCACAGCTGCAATCTTCAGAACTTTCACTTGAAAACCGTCGACTTACTTTGCCCTTTGCACACGTTTGCCATGATGGTCAGACATTTGATGACCTTTGCCAGGTTCACATTAAACTTTGAAAACATAAAAACATGTGAAATAAAAGTGTATGAACAGATAATCTTTAAAACATAGTTTGTTTATGTCACCAAGTAAGGTAGGATTCATCAACAAGCGGCCGTGATGTCAAACACTGTGACATATTGCCGAAGCTGTGAGGTGAACGCCGACAACAATGTTACCGATCTTATGTCACGTGATGTCTCTGTCAAGTCTGGCGTTACTTTGTGGGGTCAGTCAGTCGACCCCATTAGTGAAGAGGTGAGAGCTGGAGCAGGTGAATGGGGCTTAACTATAATTCATTTCAACTATTTCTACGGGTGGGCAGGAGTGTTGACGTGTGTTTGCAGTCGCGATTTCATTCGAAGGAAATGTTACTCATCAGGTTTGTGAGTAACGGGGAGGGGATGTTTGAACAAAACTATTACAGTGCACTGATATCGGAGGAGAATAACAATTGTCTTTTTATAACGGGGCATGGCGCAGATGAACGTGAATGCAACGAACATTGGAGAATATAATTTTTGTCCTAGTCTCATACTTAACTACTGAAAGACATGATTATTTCTGTCTTGCAATTAACGGGTGGGTGGCTGAGTTACGAGACTGTCGGGCTTAATAAACATGTCTTATGAATAAGAGCTTTGCATGTTAAATGGTCTGCACTAATGACATGCACTTATTTGTTCATTAGCTGGCGAAACACATCACATTTTCAACTGGCCTGTTCCTTGTTCCACTGTTGACTTTACTGGGAGTACCTGGAAACATTGTCAGCGCTTTTGTCTTCTACAGACAAGGTCTAAGGGAGAGAATTAATCTCTGTCTCTTCGCCCTGGCCATCGTGGATCTCTTTGTTGTTCTTGATTTGTTTTTCATTATGTTTGAAAATCAGATTCGTGCCTTATTTCTACCTCATGCCTGGTTTTTCGCTACCAAAGTCCCATGTAAGTGCAAACTGTTGTCTACTTTACTTGTCAACCGCTGTTTAAAGGCTTATTCTCTAGAATGTGTAGTCTGCAGTTTCTTTCTTTCTTTCTTTTCTTTCGTTTTCGTTTTCGTTTTGCGTTGGCCCGGTAAAATACACAAAACCCAGGCCAGGTGACTACACAACAAATATAGTGATAACGGAATGGACAACAAATCAATACATGATGGTGTTTACTTACCGATTTTAATGTGTAAAGAGAAAAGGTAAGCTGTTTGAATTCGCTCACAATAAAACTTTAAAACCTTTCTTTTCCGTTTCTCTCTAATGACTACATCAGACATGTTAGCCGTGTTATTTGTTATATTTGTACTTTGTCTGTGTTAAAATGTTAGGGACTGCTGATTTCTTACATTGTTGTACTAAATAAATTTAATTTGAATTAAAATAACCTTAAACTGATTAAAATAGTTAAACAAATGGACATTTTGGCATGGGGGCCGGTCCAAAGATGTCCGCAGGCCGCATCAGAATTTAAATAAAGTTACAACTTACAAACCAATTAGTGAAACGATATTTTTCACGCTTTAATTATTTTCAGGTCTTATAGGTTTTGTTTCCGCATCTCAGTTCCTGTCGGCTGTGATCGCCAGTGAGCGGTGTTTCTGTGTCGTCAGTCCCTTCCACGCCAAGAGGCTGCTCAAGACCTCCACCATGGCCGCCATCATTGTCGTCTGTTGCTTTATAATTGTTGGTGGGATGTCCGCCATCGCATGTCCAAAATACACCGTTGCAGACATTTTTGATCCAGTCACCAACAACAGCAGAAAAATGTTTTACGTCACCAGGTGTGAATTATGTGGAATATTCTAGCACATATTTTGTATTTCTAGAAATGCTTGGTTTACTAGTAACAACTTCAACGATGGATAGTTAGAAGGCTGTTTGCACTCACTGTTGCTAGAAGCCTGTAGACACTTCGTATCGCACGATTTTCCCCACTTATTCAAAAAATTATAAAAAAAAACTAACTAAAAGAGTTAGAAGAACAATTTAAATAAATTCAGAAAGATCAAAATGTGAAGATAAATAACAGCCTGACATTAAGTTTGCTTGAAAACACACTTTTATAGTTTTACATACAGAAAAGGCCATGATAATGAGCTCACAATTTATTCATTAGGCGCTTTCGCTAATCGTACATGAATGAATACATAAGGGAGAAAACTACTGGATCCTTTAGGAATGTTCGACCATGGATTGCCTCCCTTCAACTGCTTTAAATTTCAGCCAATCACAGTTTTCGCTTTACAGAACAAAAAATAAAATGTTGATTTTGTGACACGCCATTTTGAAAAATTTGCCGCTCACTCATTTTGACAACCGCAAATGAGAAGAAAACAGAAAGTAATATTTAAATTTTAATGTATACATTAATAAAATATATGTTTGTTTAGCACGTTATGTTTGTATAGATTGTGTAAATAATGTTTTGCTAATTATGAAGCTTACCTAATTCGATACAGTAACGTACAGTAATGATCTTTTATTTGATTTTAGTACTCAAACACAAAAACTATGTATCTTAAAATTTACACCAACTGTTTGTTTAACAGTTTTATACATTTCTGTCTAAAATCCTTGAGAAAATAGTTCTCAAGCAACTTCTATCCCATCTGAACTCTGAAAACTTGATTTCTCCATCACAGTCTGCTTATCGCCCTTTTCACAGCACTGAGACTGCTCTGCTGAAAGTGACAAACGACATTTTGTCTGCTCTGGATAGAGGTGACATCTAATTTCTCACCATGTTAGACCTGTCTGCTGCCTTTGATACCATAGATCACACTACTCTCATTCACAGACTCAGTTCTCTCTATGGCATCTCAGGCTCCCCACTCAGCTGGTTTCAGTCATATCTCTCAGATAGGACTCAGTCAGTTATAGTGGATGGCTGCGTGTCTGCACCTGTGTCTATTCACTCAGGAGTCCCACAAGGCTCTGTACTTGGTCCCATCCTCTTCATCTTATACTCGAAGCCACTTACCACTCTAATTCAATCTCACTCTATATCCCATCAATCTTTTGCTGACGACACCCAGCTATATACCAGTTGTTCTCCTTCTCAGGCTCACACTACTATCCAGAGCATCCAAGATTGTATTTCGGATGTTAGGCTATGGATGACCCACAACAAGTTAAAGCTAAATGACGGAAAAACAGAAGCTTTACTTTTTCCAAAGAGGAGAGCCAGGGTTTACTCTTCTCTGCCTGTTTCTGTTCGGGTAGGCGATGCCGATGTTCCTTTTGTAACTTGGGCACGTAATTTAGGTTACAGAATGTCTGCTGACATGTCTCTTGATAAACATGTCTCTCACATTTGTCGATCTGCATGCTATGAGCTCCGGAAGATCAGCTCCATTTGCCATACTCTGTCCGTCTCAATCACCAAAATTCTTATCTGCTCGTTTATTCTGTCTAAACTAGACTACTGCAACTCTCTTCTTGCTGGCTGTCCTCAATACTTCATTGATAAGCTTCAGAAGGTCCAGAACTCAGCTGCTCGTCTCGTTTTTCGGACTCGCAAACATGATCATGTCTCACCACTTCTTCGCTCTCTTCATTGGCTACCAGTTAAAGCTAGAATAGACTACAAGCTCTCAACTCTCTGCTATGGTTTCTTCGCAGGTCACTCCCCCAGCTACTTTAATGAAATCTTGTCTGTCAAAACTCCTGCCCGAAACCTTCGCTCCTCATCAGACTCCCGCATTTTATCCCTCCCTCTCACAAAGACAGTCACATATGGACAACGGATGGTCTCCCTTTGTGCTGCTCAGCAGTGGAACTCTCTACCACATCACATTCGCCACTCAGCCTCTAAGGCCGCATTCAAACGCTCTCTTAAAACATATCTTTTTACAAAGTACTATTCCTGACTTGTACCTCATCTTTATGTTGTCCAGTGTCCCTATGTGTACCTCACTGTCTATTGGTTGTTATGTTTCTTTCTATCAAATTGTACTGCGCAGAGAGTGCGATCTATCTTATTCGTGATTCTGCGCATTATAAGTTCGCATTATTATTTATTATTATTATTAGTATATACTTTTGATAATAGGAAATCTGAAGCATGGGATATAAGGATAGACGGATATTGGATATGTGAGTCAGAAGTCTGGGTAGATGAATAGTTTGCTGGATTTTTTCCCGTAGCTACTACTTAGAAAAGAGAGATATTATGGACTTCTTTGATATCTTCGTTTACGCCACCTGCCTACCTGGGATCTTCCTTCTCGTTATCGTTGTCACCACTGTCATCACCGTCATCTCACTTTACTCGGCCATCTCTCAGAGACACACCCTGACGAGGGCCAATGGCAATAAACTGGAAAGTAAAACCTCAACTTCCAGACTCTCAAGCAAAGAGGTCACGGTGACTCGGATGTTGATTGGCACTTCAGTTCTCTTCATCGTCTGCTTATCGCCTAACTTTGTGGTTCAAGTCACCACCCTTATAATACCCGACCTGAGTTTAAGCGGCAAGTACTACAACACGAAAGTAGTCACGTGGGCTTTGACATCCTCTCTTCGTGTCGTCAACTGCTCGGTTAACAGTTGCGTCTACTACGTTTTAAGCTCGAAATTTCGTGAAGTGTTGCATGAACTCTGCTGGTACTGCGTAAGGAACAGACGACAACTAATATACACCAGCAACAAAGGAGACACAGATTTCATTGCACTTAGATGAACGAATCAATTCTTTTAAAGAAATCAAGAGAATGTATATCAACATGCTTCATAAAATGCCGCGTCTATGATACATTCGTTGAAAATGAATGATTCACAATGCCAGTGATCTTATGAAATTTTTGGCGTTTTACTTCAGAGGAACAGAACAAGTACTTTTGACAAAAACAAAACCTACATCAGTTACAAAATCTTTCAATATCGCCTAGACTGCGACTGTGTCATTGCGATTACGTGTCTGTAATTTTCTTTGTGTATGAGTGAGTGTATGATGTACATGTGAGCGAGTCGATTATATGCAAATATGGAAGCGTGGTTATTGATGATTTAGTTTATGTATGATTTATGTAAAGCGCTATCAGTAAATCGTTGAAAAGGCGTTATATCAATCCTTATTATTATGATTATTATTATTATGATTATTATTATTATTATTATTATTATTATTATTGCCAATACATATTTTAAAGAACATATATTTTTTCCGTTGATTCCTCTGCAATAGCTTAGTATATACGTCTTGTATAAACATCTAGAATATACTATATTTTTATAGTTATGTTTTGATCATGTCATAAAAGCTTGGAAATTATCCATTTTATCACCAGGCATATGGTCAGATACTACTGGTCGTAGAGGGGTGTAATTTAATTTGATGATAATAAGATAATAAGACCAACGGTATTAGTCGCACAACACAAGAACACATTTGAACTTGGTGTTTGTCCCTGTGTTAGACTGTACCTAGCTTTAAGCTCTCGGTTAAAAGGATGTAAACTAACTGGTCGGCTGGTTCGTATTGTATGCAAAGTTCTTTATCCTGACATGAATTTACTTCTGCAATCGCTGTAGACCACAAACTGTTTGCTCAGTCAGTCCTTGACCGGCACCTGAGGTTGGGGGGAATCACATGGGTAGACGCGGCAGCTGACAGGGGCCGCCACTCTTGCCTATTGCGGGTGATAGTCAGCAGGTCCTGTACAGGACGACCAGTCCAGTCTTTGATGTTTATAAGTCAGTTCTTTCTCTGACCACCGCGGCGTCGGCCGACATCCAAGGTGCCTTGAAGGATAGTCTTCGACAAGGTGTCGTGCCGGGTTACATGACCAAAGAAGACCAGCTTACGTCACTTGAGTGTTTGTATGAGATCTGGAGCAATGGAGCAGCCTCCTCAGGCTGCCTGGATTCTCCTTTCCGTTTCGGCGAGCAGAGTCCACGTGTCGCATCCGTAGAGCAGGATCGTCACTACCAGGGATTTGTACAGCCTGTACTTGGTAGTGAACCTTATCTTGTGGCTATGCCAGATCCTGTCTAGTCTAGCCATTGCTGCTGTAGCTGTAGTGATCCTGATGCGGATATCTAGCGTGGAGCTGCTGTCTTTGGAGAGGGTGGCTCCCAAGTATTTGAAGCTGTTTACCTCTTGGAGCTGTACCCCGTTCATTAAGATCACTTCTTTGCCGTTGCCATTGATTATAACTTTTCTCTGTTCAGTGCTGGTCTCCATTTCATATGCATTTAAGGTGTCTGTCAGTCTGTGAGTGAGGTCTTGCATGTCTTTCTTAGTACCTGCTAACAGATCTGTGTCATCTGCAAAGCGTAGGTTGCAGATCGGTCTTCCACCAATTGAAATGGAAGTATGATGGTCGTGAAGAGCTTCGAGCATGTTCTCCAAAAGGATAATAAGCAGCACCGGTGATAGGGTATCCTTGAGATACCAATACTTTGGGCGAAAGTAAGGTCCAATTTGGTTATTCAGCGGTAATATATTCATTGAACGATATGTTTGCAACAAAGAACCAAAGACCAGGGTTACATTTCATAGAGATACAATAGCTACTTATTTACTGGCCCCTTGGATAAATAAGGTCATATTGTATTTTATTGAGCTGTAACCCACTAGCAGACCTAGAGTAGCGGGCATAGTTGCAAAATAGATTAAAACCTTCAGAGCTTATCTATGGGGCACCAAGACGGAAATGTATTATATACAGACCTAGTGTCAAAAGAAATGTGGAAATAAGCAACGATGCAAAATTACAAATAAAGAATTCAACAAAAACTTAATATTGAATAAAGAATAGAGCTGAATTAGAGAATAGATGTAGTTTTGTTTACAAAGAAACTTTTAAAAAGTTTTTAGTGGCTACGCAATGCATTCCTATACAAGAAATGATGGAGCGTTGTCTTGGTGTTGTAAAGGCTATAAATTAGTCATTAATAAATCATGAAAGTTTCAAAAATTGTTGGGCTCTATATGAGTTGAATTTCCCTTTTAATACCTCATAGTTACAGCTTTGTTGACTAGAGTATCATTCAGCACACAGAAGGTAACTTGACTGTAAGTGAGATACAGGTTTGACACTGTGTCCCTGTCAGCTGTACCTGAGGCTGAATGAAGTCCACAAGTAAGTGAAGTTCTCGGTACAGCAAAGAAACCAGTCATAATGCGACAAACAGTATTACATATTGTCTTTCTTTTCGTTTAGCTCTGCACATCTTTGCGTCTCGAGGAAATCTTTATCCCTTCTCCTTCCTAACTTTCTGAAAGTCAGCTTTAGTCTCTGGTTCTCGACATCAGCAGCAAAATTACTATTCTAGATGAACTGCTGACTAGCTGGGTTTTTGACTGAATGCCATTTGTCGTCGATTAACGAATTGGTGTACATGTAGTGTACTATTTGTTGTTTGTTTGTTCTGGAATTTAATTCTCTATATTTTATAATTTTCGCTTAATGATACATTTAAGAAATAGCTTATGAAATGGTATTTATTTTTCTTTTTATAATAGAGATTTAAATTGTAGATCATAATATGTAAACGTTTCAAACAAATTTATTGACGGTTGTGTGAGATCTTATCACTAATTTTGTACTGCAGTCAAAGCCCAAACTAAAAAATAAATCATCTATTAAATAAAGTACCGAAGTCATATTTTGTCATTTTCATGAATGATTAATTTTTAGAGTTGTGCTTGCGGTGTGAAGTACGATAGTTAAATGAAAGAGAATTCAAAATAGGGATAAAAGGAGAGCTAGAGAAAGAAAGAGGGAGATACAGGGTTACTGAGAAATTAAGTGTGAGGGAAAAATACCGGCTAAAAGATATTAAAGATACCGTTACTCACATGAACCGCACTCTTCATTCTTTGGCGGGATACGCTTTGCAATAAGAAAGGCAGTAGTAGACATAATGAAGACCATTCACCATGCAAGCTGATGACTTTCAACAGCAAGTCAGAGAATTTCGACCTCTAATACTAAAGGAGAATGCTCAAACGTTGCAATCAATGGAGGAACTGACACTGGAACCAGTTCTTACAAAGCACCTCTCAGATGAAGAACTCCAGCAACTTGTCACTCGGCCCTCCATCAGTCAGATACCTGGCCACTCTCAGGGAGTCCAACACTGTGTCAGGACAGTGAGTAGGGCATCAAACTTAGTCTATGGGGTGGATGCAAGGGATGGTTACATTCCAGCTGCCATCAGGTCAAGAAACTTTATGCCATTTCAGACTAAGCAAGATTTTCGTTCAAAGTGTAACAAAACCGGTGCCGGTAGTGTTTATATTGTCTGACGGTGAAAATATTATCAGAAGCTGATCTTTTCTTGCAGTTATTAAATACAGCGCTTTTGACAGAAAATAAACATTGAGTTTAAAAATAATATTCGTATGTTTTTAGGCAGAAAAAGGAAGTCCTGCTCATTGCAGATTTTTTTCTATTCATTTTTGAACTCAGCATAGCTGGTTGTACAAAACCCCAAATGTGCCTGTTGATCCGTTGCAATTCATTAGATAACACTACACTCTACTGTACGGTATGAGGACCTCAAAGAGGAATTACTATTGAAGTTTTTGTGTACTGAGACAAATCAGCATGAAAGAGCAGGTTTGAGAGACGGAGTGTATGTCTGTGTGTTGTACTCCCGTCTTTCTGAAGGACACTGACATAAACTGTGCTGTTCACTCGCTGGCTGTAAAAGGTCTTAAATCATCAAAGAAAAAATGGAAAACAACATCTGCAGGTTAGGGCTGCTGAGGTACTTTAGTCTCAACACCAAGTCAGGCGCACGGAAAATGGGGGTGAGCTTAGAAGACGGTAGGTTAATGTTTATAAGCACAACTGGTAGACATTGAAATAATTTTAAGCGGAGTTAAATCGTAAAAGATTGTAGCTTTCTGATACTCAGGATCAGCCCTAACAGCAAAAGACAACTCAAAAGGTTCATGACCAGACTTGCCAAAAGAGCAGCAAAGACGGACGAATTCAACAAATAAGAGAAACATTAGTTTGCCGAGCAAATGAGGATAATTATGAAAGCTACGACCATGACACCTTACCTCAAGCAGAAAATAAAATTAACTGGCAGGTGTATGAAGCTCCCATGAAGAGAGCACAGGAGAAAGGCAGATTATTATTGGCATTTGCACACATTCGTGACATAAAAAAACAGTTTACTTATTGGACACTACGACAAAAAATGTCAAAATAACAATAGTGTGCACGCCAGTACAATAAATACTCGTTAGGCTTACCCTCACACGGTGGTATTGACTGACAAAGACACTGCGCTCTGACAAAAATAAATAAAATTAATTCGAATGTGTTTTATAAGGGAAATTTACCTTAAATTATTTACTACAGCATAGGACACATATTTTGTTTTTCCCAAAAGTATATTCGAGACTTAGGTTCTTTAAGAAGATTGCATACAAACATAAGCACTGGTGTGTGTGTGGGTGTGTGTGTGGGTGGGTGGGTGGGTGTGTGTGTTTGTCTTTCTGTGTGTGTGTTCAAATTTAAATTTTAGTTCTTTGTAATTTTAACGGAAAATCATGGTATTTTGCCAGGAGAACAGGTTTTATTTTCAGAACAAGTAATTATTTGTTAGCCAAAAATGTGCATTTAATTTGGGGATTTTTTTACACTTTTCAGATGAAAACGTACATCTTCGATTCTCTCAATGCTGTTATTTTCAATTAAACAAACGTTACGACATACACACAGTCAGGCTCATTGTGTGTGTGTATATATATATATGTCAATGTAATGTCTGGAGGGAGATAAGTAGAGCAACGAAGAACAGCTCACTATTCATTTGTGTATAATCAGTCCTTTCCATCCTTGTGTTTGTGGCGATACATCTCCAGTGTTGCTAGGGAGATGGACTTCAAAATCTTGACCTCAAATTGTACTGACACATAATCCCTAGATATAATTTAACAAATTACAAAGACTTTCCTGAAATGTGGCTTTGGTGCACTTGAACTAACAGAAAATAAGAGGCTGCACTACGTGGCGAGATATTTACTCCATGATAATTAAAGAACGAAAGTAAAAATAACAGAGGGTCTTTAACATATTTGACTTGTAATTTATTAGACAAGACCCGTATGTAATGTCATCAACCCAAACCTGTTGTCAGGACGTAACAACCGTCAAAGCCCCTCAGCTACGTGACGTTACTGTTACGTCTGCTTTGTGGGGCCAGTCTGTCGACCACGTGAGTGAAGAGGTAAAAACAGAAGACAGGCACACACACACACACACACACACACACACACACACACATTCATTCATGCGTACGTGCTCGTGGACAAACTGAAAGAGTGTAGGTTAGAGAACAGAAAAAGGAAGAATTTGTTTCTTCTAACATAAGTGTTGAGGAAGATGAAACACTTACTGTAATTTCATCATTATTCGATCATCAATTTACTTTATCATCGAAAAAAATCAAAAAGGTGTCTTCCACTGTTTTGGAAGACTTTCTTTATGCTCAATACAAGTTATTCTGTTTACAATCAAACAGCATTAAGATAACACAATGTATGTGAATACAACAGGAAACTTGAGAAAAGTATGTAAACTAGCTTTCAGAAAGCTGCAGACGATCAGGATTATCAAAGACTACCACAATTGATTATTTGTCCCAGGTCAAAGACAAGATAACCCTTACACTTCGTCTGTTCTCGATCCTGTTGATACTGTTGGGAGTACCTGGCAACATTGTCAGCGCTGTTGTCTTCTACAGACAAGGTCTAAGGGAGAGAATCAACCTCTGTCTCTTCGCCCTGGCCATCGTCGATCTCGCTGTGGTTCTTGCATTCTTTTTCCAGCTGTTTGAAAGTCAGATTCGGAATTCATTTCTACCTCATCTCTGGTTTTTCACCACCAGGGCTCCATGTAGGTGCAAATAGTTGGTTAGTCCTTGATCGCTAACTGTAATTAACCCCTTAATTTACTAAACGATCTGCTTATAGGCTTGTTTGGTCTTTAATCATGACTGTACACGGGTCTCACTTATTCACTTTTTTGTCTCTCTATTTCTCACATACTCATATGCACACGCATGCGCGCTCACACACAAAGCATAGGTATGCGTATCACAGGATTTAATTGTTCAAATTAAATACTATTGTGAACAATATTTTCAGGTCTAAACAGTTTCATCTGGGCATCGACATTCCTGTCGGCTGTGATCGCCAGTGAGCGGTGTTTCTGTGTCGTCAGTCCCTTTCACGCCAAGAGGCTGCTCAAGACCTCCACCATGGCCGCCATCATCGTCGTCGGTTGTTTCACACTTGTCGGTGGGATGTGCGCTATCGCGGGTCCAAAACACACAGTGGTAGATATGTTCGACCCGTTGACCAACACCAGCAAGGGAACACTCTACTTCACCAGGCAAGTCCTATAGCATGGCAACTATATTATGTAGATATGTTTTAGTTCCAGGTAATATAAATACAATCTGTTGTCTAACATTCGCTTTGAACAGATTCACTGACAGAAGGAGAATTGTGATTGGAAAGAGTTCAATAGAGATGTAGATTTATAGCGAGAGTTATGAATGGTTGGCTGCCTGTCATCTTGTATTAACATGTTTCTTATCGATTGAATCATTTCACACAGATACTACTTGGACAACAAACGTATTTTAGACATCTTTGATATCTTTGTGTACGCCACCGGTTTTCCTGGGATTTGTCTCCTTGTCGTCGTCGTCACCACTGTTATTACTGTCATCAAACTACGCTCAGCTGTCTCCCTACGAAAGATTTTGACGAAAGCAAAGGACAAGAAACTGTCCACTATAAGCGTCTTAAGCAGAGAGGCCACAGTGACCCGGATGTTAATTGGCACCTCTGTTCTCTTCATCATTTGCCTAACCCCTAACTTTGTGGTTCAGATTACATCTTTTATTGTACCTGCACTAAGTACAGAGACCAGGTACAGAAATCTGAATGTGATCCTGTGGTCTTTCATCTCCTTTTCTCGTGTTGTCAACTGTTCTGTCAATGTTTGCGTGTATCACATCTTAGGATCCAAGTTCCGTAATGTTTTACATGAAATGTGTGGAAATTGTTGTTGTATAAAACAAAATATGTCTGGGCCTGACGATAATACATTTTTGACACAAAATACTGAGAGAACAGAATGCTTGAGCTGTGTTGTGTCTACAATCACATGATATGTCAGATAGCACATTAGTTAAAGCAATTAGTTTTCTAGAATACTTTGACACATAAAACAATTCAAGCATTAGCTTGATTATTTGTTTAGATATTACACATGAAATGTCTGAGTACACCCTGTTCTTGTGTTTTTTAGTCGCGTGTGCACAACTCACATTTATGAAGCAGCAGCGATGTTATCTGTGTTTGAGGGTCCAGTTGGTTTTGTGAGAAGCTAAACTCAGCGAGACAAAAATAAATAATAATCAAGTGAGAGAGAGTACTGCTGCTGGGATTATGCAACATTTTCACATATTGTCTTCAGGGTACTACATTCTATTAATATTATTATATAAATATGTTTATCTTTACTAGGCTATTTAATGTTGTAATGTTTTTGCAAGAGGTGATGTTGTTGTACCCCACTTACCACCCCACAAAATATAAACCTTAATATAAAATCTGTCATTGTCTTCACATAATATGAAATTATCTGCAACTTATAGCAAACGCTTATTCATATATTATTTCTACGGGTACAAAGTATAGTATTCGAAAGTCACTACTTGTTTTAACAACAAATATATAACTGTAGGAAAGAAAAACGAAATTGAGTTATGCGTAAAAACTATTTATGGTGTAAAACTACTGCAGTAACTAGCACTTGATTCTTCTTTTATGGTTTGTTTTGGTAATATATCTAGCTGTCGTCGTTAAAATTCTTATGTTTGTTTTGGTTTCTGTTTTTTTTTCTTTTGAAGTGGTACATGATAAAGCTAAGGCCGTTTTTATTCTAATTTTTGTTTCGAGGGTCAAGCATAGACCTTGCAGGTTGTGGGTCTGTTATTGGTTGTGCGATTCTTGAGGTTCACTACCTGGTTCAAATAAATCGAATAATAAATTTTAAAATTCTATCATTTAGTTCGATACAGAGTATTGCTGCAATTGACATATCCATTTTATTATGTTTGAGAAAAAGAATAGCTACACTGAGACCCAACTTCGAGGATCAGACGAATTTAGATTGGGCAGATGTATTCAAAACAGCAATCAAAAATTGTTAAAGACAAGGGGAACAAGAATAAACATGCGAACGTGAAAAAGCAATTTTTTGTTGTTGTTGTTGTTGTTGTTGTTGTTGAAGTCAACCCATGTTTACTGTCATCGTGTTAATGATACATAGAAAAGACTAGGAGCAGAAAAAGTTTTGTATTGATTTCTCGGTTTTTGTTTGGAAAAAAATCATATAGGTATTCTTCTTAACTTTCAAAAATTAGACGCTGTATGCTTTAATCTTAGAGTGACATTTTGTGGTTTTTATCTTCCTGCCTTCAAGAAACAAGATTTTCGTGATCTCTAAACCACCTTTATCAACAGCTCTGATTTAAGAGTAGATGGCCGCCAGGAAGAGACAGGACACATTTGCGACCTTCTTTATGAAAGTTTCGAAATGTAACGAATGCCAGAGGCACACCATGATTACTATTACCCAAAGAAAACATGTTTATTTGCTAGTTCTGTTCATGTCTAGTTTTACCGTTTGTAAAAAGGACTTGGTAAAAGCCCTTTTCTCAACGACTTGTTTACATCTATGAGCATCTGGTAATGGCGATGTCGCGGGTGAGAGAGGGGTGTGTAATGACGCTTACAGTTTTAACCCCATAGTCCCTCGCCAAAAAGTCTTTGCAAAAGGCCAATAATCTTGGGCAGAATTCCTCAATTATCTCAGCAGAAACAGACTTAAGGATACCGAGACACTCACAGGAACCGTGCTCGTCAATCGCTTGCTAAAAATTCTCTAAAACCATTGAAGAAAAGAAAAGGAAAACACAATCTACAGATGATACCCGCTCAGTTAAATACCTCATCACCATGTCACGCGCATACGAAATGGAGGTGAACTCAAAGGAAGTAAGGTCGTCTTTAGAAGGGCAACATCTTAAAACCACTTTGACTGGAATTAAAGGTAAAAGATTGTAGATTTGTGACACCTGTATCAACTCTAACAAAGAAAGACAGATAAAAATTGTTGAGAGAACAGCAGAGACGGACACAACAAACTATCGCCAAACAGGAAGATTGGCTTGCTGACCAAACAAACACTCTATCTCAGTCTGGTCATTATTCCTCTGTACGGTTATGAAAGCTAGGACTATGATGCCTAACCTTCACCAAAAAATAAGATCCAATGGAAGATTATCGAGCTCACGTTGAGAGTACACAGGAGAAAGACGGAAGATGGTAGTAACTGGCACACCCTTGACATAAAATAACAATTTACTTATTATAAACTACAAAAAATAGCAATAGTGTCCACACCTTTACAATAAATACACGGTGGGTTTAGCCCATCCCGGTAGTATTGACCGACAAAAACACTCCTTTCTGACAAACATAAATAAAATGAATACAAATTAAAATTTTTAGGGATGTTGGCCTTTTATAATTTGCTGCAGCACAGGAAACAGAAAACCGTTTAGAAGATTGCATATGAATATGTGCGGTTGTGTGTGTGTGTGTGTGTGTGTGTGTGTGTGTGTGTGTGTGTGTGTGTGTGTGTGCGTGTGTGTGTGTTGACAGAAAATCATAGTGTTTGAATCGAGAAATATTCTCATTTTAGATATTTTACAAAACAAGTAATTTTTGTTTGCTAAATGAGTGTAGGATCATATTGGGTGTTTCGAAACTATTTGCCAAATTAAGGTATGAACACGATTTTGATTTTCTGAGGCTGTAATTTTCCAATCAGCGAACACACAGGACTACATACGCGTATTTAACCTTCTACAGTATATATATATATATATGCAACACATGTTCATTGAAGCCACTAACGGTAGCTGTTTCTTCTTATATGGTCTTAGATCATCATTGTGTCTCAGGCGAAACATCTGTGGTATTGTCAGAGAGATGGGCCTCAGGTTTAGGCCTTGTATTGTACTAATACTTAAGGAGGGAAACAATAGAAAATTACAAATAATCAGAAGGACCACATCTTCGGTGTGCTTGAAATGAAAAAAGTAGCAAAACAAATTAAAAGGCAGGAAGATATTTAGTCCTACGATAATTAAAGTATAAAGCAGGTCACAAACTAAAGGAACAGAGGGTCTTCGACATTTTTGAGTGAAAGAGTGATTAGACAAGGGTCGTCTGCGATGTCATTAACCCAGACCTGTTGTCAGGACAGAACATCCGTCAATGGCCTCCAGTTACGAGAAGCTACTGTAGCGCCAGGCTTTGTCTTGTGGGGTCAGTCTGTCGACCCTGTGAGTGAAGAGGTAAAAACAGAACCTAATAATGAGGAACACACACACACACACATACGCACACACATACGCACACACATACGCACACACACACAAACACACACACAAACACACACACACGCACACACACATACGCACACACACGTACGCACACACACATACGCACACACACATACGCACACACACACACACACACACACACACACACACACACACACACGAAAGTACGCACGGAGTTACGATCACGCGTACACTTTGGCGTGCACGCTCACGAACAAAATAAAAGAGTGTGAGGTTACAGAAGCTTTGAGGAAAAGTGTGAGAGATTTTTGTTCGTTAAAGAGAATATATTCGTCATTTGAGCATAATTCAAACATTTACTTTAACATCGAAAAAATTCAGAAAGGCGTTTACCAAGGTTTTCCCACTGTCATCAATACAAAAAAAAGGCTTTGACAAAAAACTAGATAGAATCGCAAAATGAAACAAATTTTATTCACACTACTGGTAACGAGAAAAAATCTCATGGAAATTAGCTTCCAGAAAGCTACGACAAATCAGGTTTTTAAATGACTAGCACAAATGTTTGTGTATCAGGACTGTGAGAAGATAGCAGCTGCACTTGGCCTGTTGGTTATTCCTTTGTCACTGCTGGGAATCCCCAGCAACATCATCAGCGCTGTCGTCTTCTACAAACAAGGTCTAAGGGAGAGAATCAACCTCTGTCTCTTCACCCTGGCCATCGCCGATCTCATTGTTGTCCTTGAATTGTTTTTCCAGCTATTGGAAAATCAGACTCGAGATTTATTTCTACCTCATCCCTGGTTTTTTACCACAATTGCTCCATGTAGGTGCAAATAGTTGTTTAGTTTTGTGATTGTCATATGAACAAAACCCCTAAGTCTTAAAAATATTCCATTTTTATTGCTTGCCTGCCTGGTTGTTATTAGACTTACTTGGGTTTCAAGCATGCTATCAGGCGGGGCTGACTCACTTGCTACCTAACTCTGACAATGAAGGTATCAAAAGAAAGCTAAAAACATGTAAACGTAACTTATATCTAAGTATATAATTTTTAAAATATTAGCATTTAGAGTCAGGATTCATTTGTGATGGCGGACCACACACACGCATATATATATATAGAGAGAGAGAGAGACAGACGCACATACACATTGATATACGTTTAACAAGATTTATTTGTTCATATTTCAACATTTGTAAACAATCAACATCTTTAGGTCTAAACAGTTTTGCCTGGGCGTCGACATTCCTGTCTGCTGTGATCGCCAGTGAGCGGTGTTTCTGTGTCGTCAGTCCCTTCCACGCCAAGAGGCTGCTCAAGACCTCCACCATGGCCGCCATCATTGTCGTCTGCTGTTTCATACTTGTCAGTGGGATGTGCGCTACCGTGGGTCCAAAATACATGGTTGTGGATCTTTTCGACCCGTTGACCAACACCAGCAAAGAAACACTATACACCACCAGGTAGGTTGTAATATTTTGGTATCTAACATTTGTATTATGGCAGATTGTAGGTGCAGTGAGACTGAACAGACGTTACATTATCAGAGAAATTTATGGCTGCATGAAATGTTTTGTTGACACTCGCTTTTACCTATTGATTGATTTATTCATTAAACACAGATACTACCTGGACAATAAAAGTCTTTTGGACATCTTTGACATATTCGTGTACTCCACCTGCTTCCCTGGGATTTTTCTCCTTGTCATCGCTGTAACTACCTTCATTACTGTCATCAAACTACGCTCGGCGGTTTCTATTAGAAAAAACTTGACAGCAAAGGACAAAAACCTAAAAAGATTCAAGTCCTCCCTAAGCCTCTCAAGCAAAGAGGTGACAGTAACCCGGATGTTAATTGGGACTTCTGTTCTCTTTATCGTTTGCTTGACTCCTAACGTTGTGGTTCAGGTGACATCTTTTCTCGTACCTGACTTAAGTGTAAGTGGCAAGTTTAGAAACCTAACTGTGGTCATATGGTCTTTTATCTCATTTCTTCGTGTTGTAAACTGTTCTGTGAATTTGTGGGTTTATTACATTTTAGGCTCTAACTTTCGTCACGTTTTGCATGAAATGTGTAGAAACTGTTGTTGTCTGAAGCAAAATAAACTTGAAGATAATTTAGTTTGTACATAATTTACTTAAAGAAAAGAAAATCATGAATGCCATGAAGTGTTACAAAAAGAATTGTTTTAAGAAATTAGTTTTGAAGAATATTCTGAAAAATTGTTTTGAAGCATAAAGTTTACTAATTATCAATATTTTTGTGACTTCTCGGTAAAATGTAGTATTGTGTTTTTGAGTAACAGAGCTATTATTTTTCTGCTTTAATTGTTATATGATAATCGAGCTGGTCTGTGAGAAGCCAGCGATAGGCGACAGAACAACCAATAAAGTGACATTTGGTGTTGCTGCTGGAGTTGTACAACATTACATAACACGGACAGAATGTCCTCAGGGTATTAAGTTCAAAGATTTACTGTATCTGGTTTTTCGTTGTTATCACTTTAAACCCCGTTCGGTACCATATTGTTTACCCAATAGCTGAGGTTGTTATGGCTCCACCTTATTATGAATCTATTTTTATTTTATTGTGTTCACGTGATTATCTGTAACTAATTTACATATTGGAGGGTCATTACTAGAATTCAATTTGAACATAAGATCTTTCATTAAAGGACTGTGGTTGTAGAGGGTCATATTAAGCTTTATACTCAGGTTCACTTTAAGTTACTCGCAAAAGACAATTACCATGAAAAAAACAAAATAACAATTAAACATTGTAAAGTACAAAGAATGAAAGCAAGAAAAAACATGAATTAAAAAAGCAAAGTACACAAAATTTGAAGTGTTTTGTAGAAGCCGTTTTTTGTATGATATCTTTACCATAGTGATTTGAAATTTATATTAAGGGGCATGAGGAATTTTTTAAAATCGATATTTAATCTCATCTTTTTTCACATTTCACAGCTCTGATTCAAGATTAGATTGTAGCCACATTTAGGAACTGCTCTGGTGGTGTACACGGTCCCCTCGACACCTGGGAAGTTAGGTGGCAGGGCACAAACACAGGGACTGAAGCGCAAGAAGGGCAACTGTCCACCATGAATGGAATTTGAATGAGTTTTTTATCCATTCGAAATTCTTTCGCTAATGGCATTTGTACTTATGGTCACGCAGTTGTCTAAGTACTTGACTACTGAAATTTGTCTTATACAGACAGAAGATAAAACATTTCGCTACATGGTGTGACGACAATTATTTAGGGTCTGATGACATGCTCATTAAAGTTGAGCTCGTAAGAAGAGTAGACAGTTACAAATATTTAAGTATAACTATAGATGATAAACTTAACTGGAAATGCTCGTGTTGATAGCGTTGTCAAGAAAGTGTATAGCCACCTTGACTGTTTGAGAAAACCTAGTTCTTTTTATATCCGCCAAGAACTCTTGTAACTAATCTACACTTCTGTAATATGTAGGACTATCCGACTATGACTTTTGACCTAGTGTGCCGGGGTGGGAGACAGAGACACTATATCACAAGCTTCTGTACAACAAACTGACTACAATTAGCCGATGACTCTCATCCACTCCGACAGGAATTGGACAACAGACGCATAGACAGAAGTGATTTAGAGTTCCCCAAGCCAGAACCGCACGATTTCTGCACTCTTCTATTCCAGAGACAATCTACATATATATATATAGCCAAATCATGGCGATGAAACGTGTTTGAGTGAAGGTCCTCATACTGCTGGCTCCCGTTCCTGGACCACCTGGTCATTCTTGTTTTTTATGTGTATGCTTATAGTTAGTATCATACTCGAAATGTCTGATTTTTAATATAATAGTAAAATTAGCACACAAACAATTTCCTGAAAAGTATTAATAAAGATGTTTTGTAATTGTATTTGTCGCATGCCAAAGCATACTTCACAAGCATAACGACATTCTTTGACATGGAGCTCACAAGTGTCGTCGGTGTTGTGCTTATAGAATCATCACGGTTTGTTCATAGTTCAAGTGCTTATGATCACAGTCATCGACTGTAGGTCCGTAGGATCATCGTAGTTACATTCATAAAGTCATCATAGTCAGGTTCATAGAGTCCTTGCGATTATGTTCAATGCGATGCAGTGATGTTATCTTGATAGCCATCGCTGTTGTGTTCATAGTCAGAATGGATATGTCCATACAGTCATTGTGTTTCTTATTATAGAGCGGACATGTCTATAGTCATATGGTCCATTTTTTTAAACTTTCATAGCATTAGGATGGTTACGCTTATAGGTCAGCATCTTTATGTTCATATATAAAGAACTGCTATGTTCATAGTCTGTGTGCTAATGTTCATGATTAATTCGTCGTTGTGTTTATAGTGTCGTTGCCTAGAATTTTTGTCATTATAATTGAAAAGACATTGAAGACATCTTTCTGTCGACGGCAAAATCAGATGTCCTTGGCATTTTTACCATTTGGTCTACTTATGAAAAATATCCTTGATTGACTAATGTTCATTTTTGTTATGTCCTATCTTTGCTGGCAAAGTTTTACCGCCAAGAAATCTGACAGATTTGTTGGTTCGAGTAGATCTTGTCTATTAACCTGTTTCTTCTAGACCGTTCGCCGCCAATTAACGGGTTATATCAGATTTATCTGTTGGTTTTAATGATTTTTTAAAATAATCTGTTACTTTTATTGCACTTACTTGTACGTTGAAAAAGTTAAAATTATTCCGTTGCACTGAGGTGGGCTCAGAAAAGAGTAAAATCCTAATGAGAGGACAGCTGACATCAACACCAAAAGAGAAGAACGCAGCAGCTTTCCAAAACCTGTAATGTAATATAATAACCACGAGTGAAAAAGGTCAGTAACAAGAATCAGGACTGGACTGGCTCAAGGAATTAAAGAGAAACGGTAATCTTTAATAATTTTAATTGTCTATACAGTATTTAAATGTGTTCTGCCATACGTGTACAACATTTGCGCTATTCAGATGTGTATTGTTCAACATTGTAGTACTTATGCTTATCTTGGTAAACATGCATTGAACAAACAAAAGTTAATAGATAAATAAAAATGGAAACCCGTGCTTGCTGTCTGACCGAGAATCCTTCAATAATCCGGTAATCATTGGTCTGTACAACTGCAGGTCGAACCCCGGCTCTTAGTCTCGTGAAGACTGAGGCTGTAGTAGTAGCAGTGCACCGATGTTCATGCCTATGGATACCACAGGTTGGGATGCAATGAGGTTCAGTTGAACAATTGGCTAAAGAGAAAATAACTTTGGAGACTGCAGTCTAGGAGAATATGAGAAGCAATGGTGTGTCTGTAGCACATGACACACACACACACACACACACACACACACACACACACACACACACACAGAAAACACAGGAAGAAGATAAGGCAGGGACGATCACCCCTGTTGCGGCGGCACTACATATCACAGTTAATTATTATAAAGTCCCACATTAATTACAGCAAACAGGTCTTTGAACTTAACTCACTATTTTCTGTATCTGACAAAGACAAACCCCATGACAAAAAAACTATGATAATAAAATAAAAATAAATACGGTCGGTGAGATCTATACGGACTGCAGATAATTAGTACCTATTAGAGTTAAATAAAAATATGTGAGCCAAAGCTTTAGTAGAACATAATTTGTATTTTGCTCTAAGTTTATCTAAGACCTCACTCTACTCTGTGTGTGTGTGTGTGTGTGTGTGTGTGTGTGTGTGTGTGTGTGTGTGCGTGCGTGTAAAGTCGTGTGCTGTAATTTCCTAATTTTCCCAGAAAATATTACATTGCTTGATTTTATTCATTCAATTTTTCATTTTAATCAATTTATAACTATTTAGCAGCAAAATGTTTTACCTCATTAAATATTTTTTCATCTCTGCTCCGTCTTATTATCAATACATCTTTGTTTTCTTAACTCAGTAAATTCAGACAACGTGCAAGACTATATATGTATATTCACTCTCCCCCGTAGTCGTTATATATGATGCATGTATACACACACGACATATCAGTTTGACAGCCTGTTGATTGTAAGACAAAACTGTGTGTCATGTTGAATCACTGGAATTAACTTGTTACTTGCTTGAAGGTGATGTTGCATGTGCTTGTGTGTGGTATATATTAACAGGTGGTCTTACATGTTACTATAAACCTTTTGTCTACAGCAAGCATGCTAGCATTGCTCCTAGTCCTTGCTTTGAGTCAGGACAGAGCTTCCAATGCTTTTCACAATATTCTCCATGTATTATTATTTTGATTTAGCCGTTTTCAGCGACTAGAGCAGTTCATCTTGAAACCTCTATGTTAGGTCTCGTCACTAAGAGCTGGTACAATAAAACAAGAACATGCAGATGTTAATAAACCCATTCCTTGAAAATTGTAATGTTTATGTGTGTTTGAGGCAAGAGAAAATAGAGATCTTCAAACACTTTGAGTTACTGAACGCCATTTCTCAAACAATAGCAATGTCAGGATATTCCAGTTAGTGTTCTTATTCTGAAATCAGATAATGTAAAACGTATGTAAGACGAGCACATGCAATTTAATTTAAAAAATATATATGGTGTGATTTGTCGTGAGTTTCTAAACTCTAGCAGAACTATTTCCTTAAACAGATTTTCGATAAAGATCCATTTTACTTATAAAATCTGCGTCACAAAAAATGATGACAAGATGTTTTGTGTTCTTATCAACAACACAAAGTTAGCCAATATTAAAGAGTTGTAGCCAATAATCATTAAAAAAAACAAATCTGGCTTTTAACTTATCAGATAAAGTGATACAATAAATATCTGTGATGTCACTAACCTCGGCAAGTTACCGGGACATATCCGCCAGAGATCTCCTGTCACGTGATGTTACTGTCGATCCTGGGTTCCCAGTATGGGGTCAGTCTGTCGACCCTATTACGGGAGAGGTAAGGAGAGGATGTAAGAACGCGGCTTGTCAACACACACACACACACACACACACACACACACACACACACACACACGGAATACGTCCAGACACGCAAATGTCACAGTAAGAGAGAAAGAGAGAACTGTGATGAAATGAGGGGGTGGGAGGAAGAGAGATTTAATGTCTTGCACTGACTGATCTGTTGTTAAAGTAATTTCAATATCACTGTAAAATTAATTTACTTATATTTTTATTCATGTTACCAGTATAATGCATAAAGTCGCTTACTACCGTTAGAACAATTTCCATTAAGCTAGTGGTGATTAATTACACCGATGAATACGATCAGCACAGAATACTGAGCTGAACTTGAGCAATTTGACATTTCTCGTCTCTTCCATTCGAGTTGTCTTCATCTCTCTCTTTCTCTTTCTCTGTGTGTGTGTGTGTGTTTGTTTGTGTGTGTGTGTGTTTGTGTGTGTGTGTGTGTGTGTGTGTGTGAAGCTAACGGATAACAGATAACATAAAACAACACAAAGAAGGAATAGTGAGAAATATCTAAACCAGAAGCTGTAGATTCTTAGATCACCGGTGACATGTTCTTTGTGCATCAGGTCAAAGAAAAGATTATTCTTGCCATTCGCATTTTCTTTATTGCGTTGACACTACTGGGAGTACCCGGCAACATCGTCAGCGCTGTCGTCTTCTACAGACAAGGTCTAAGGGAGAGAATCAACCTCTGTCTCTTCGCCCTGGCCATCGTCGATCTCATTGTTGTGTTTGGATTGTTTACAACCCAGCTGGAAGGTCAGATTCGGGATTTATTTCTACCTCATGCCTGGTTCTTCACCACAAAAACACCATGTAGGTGATTTGTTCTGAATACTCTATGCATCTAAAGTTTTAACTATTAGTGCATGTAATCTGTATCATTTTGTCTGTCTCTCTGTTTGTAATTTCCGTTAAGATAATAAAATCTTGCTATTTTCAGGTTTAACCAGTTTTGTGTGGGCGTCCAGATTCCTGTCGGCTGTGATCGCCAGTGAGCGGTGTTTCTGTGTCGTCAGTCCCTTCCACGCCAAGAGGCTGCTCAAGACCTCCACCATGGCCGCCATCATCGTCGTCTGCTCCTTCTTACTTGTGGGTGGGATGTGCGCTATCGCGGGTCCAAAATACACAGTTGTAGACATTTTCGACTCTGTCACTAATACCAGTAGAGAAACACTCTACTTCACCAGGTAAATTGTAATATACTGCTGTCTACATGATGTTACATACATTTTATTTTTCATATATATATATATATATTATTTCATTTAGTATGCCTTAAGATTTATAGCAACAAGCTGTGAGAATATGAGATTGGATGAAGTGTTTGGGACTTGATATAATTTACATAACATAGTTTCCATCATTAACTAATATTAAATAGAGGGTTAGATGTTTGGAATAGTGAATGGTTGGCTGCATGCATTGGTTGTTTGACTATTTACTAGTTCGCGTCCTTTCATGAGTTTTTGTATTAACTTTACACAGATACTACCTGGACAACAAAAGTATTTTGGTCATCTTTGATACCTTTGTATACGCCACCTGCTTTCCTGGGCTTTTTCTTCTTGTCATCGTTGTCACCACTTTCATTACTGTCATCAAGCTACGCTCGGCTTTTCCCCTAAGAAAAGTCTTAACGAAAGCAAAGGACAACAACATGAAAACTTTCCATTCCACCCTCAGCCTCTCAAACAAAGAGATGACAGTAACCCGGATGTTAATTGGAACTTCTGTTCTCTTTATCGTTTGCTTGACTCCTAACTTTGTGGTTCAGGTGACATCTTTTCTCGTACCTGACCTGAGTGTAAGCGGCAAGTTTAGCAACCTAACTGTGGTCATGTGGTCTTTTATCTCTCTTCTTCGTGCTGTGAACTGCTCTGTGAATTTTTGCGTATATTACATTCTAGGTTCTAACTTTCGTTACATCTTGCATGAAATGTGTAGAAATTGCTTATGTATGAAATAAAGAACACTTTGACGATAATTAACTTTGGCTACAATATACATTTTTAAAAACCCAGCAAGAATCATTCTGTATCTTTGATGTCGTGAAAACGGACGTTTTGTTTCAAATAATTTGTGTTTCTAGAATACTCTTACACAGAATTGTTCAAGCATACACTTGATTAATCATCTAAATGTTACCTACGTGACTTCTCAGTACACTGTGGTCTGTTGTTATTTTAGGCAGGTACGCGCAGCACTTAGCTTTGTAACTCTGATGTTTCTGTTGTTGCCTGAGCATATGAGAATCGAGCTGCTTCTGTGAGAAGCTTCAGACAGTGTGACCAAAAAGTCAGCCAAGGGCATTCATTACTGCTGGAATTGTACAACATTTTCACAGGTTGTTATCAAGGTTTTAAATTCTAAGATCTACTGTGTCTATTTTGTTCTTATCGCTGTCACATCTTCACAGCCGTTCAATGCCATATTTTTTCCGACAGTTCTACTACCCCTTGAACCAAAAAAATCTTTATTATGAAATTTGTCTTGCTTTCTTTATACGAGTTTATCTGCAATCTATCAAAAAAAATTCATTCATGTATTACAACGGGTACAAATTAAAGTTGAGCATGTAAGGTATACTAAAGTCAGTACTGTTTTTAAATTTCAAAGTACAAAGTGTATGAGATAAACAAAATGATAGTCAGCTTCGCCGGACAATATCGTGTAAAATTGATTACAGTAAATAGAACTATTTTTGTTTTTTGTTTATTTTAGGATTAAATCTAGTCGTGATCGTTTACATCTATATATTTGTTTCTTTGAGAGCAGTACATGACAAAGCTAAGGCAGTTCTTAATCTAACGACAGGTTGGGAGCCGAACACAGACCTTGCAGGTTGTTGGCCCTGTGACTCCTGGGCTGTAGTAAGCTTGTGGTGATGCAGGTTTGATACCTGACTTGAATAAATCGCTGAATCTATTTTATCATTCTATCGTCGAGGTATATGCCACGTATTGCTGCAGTTGGAGAATACATTTCATTAAGTTTGAGGTAAAAGAATCGCTACCTAAAGCGCAACTTCGAAAATGACAACGAAAAGATCCTCCCCAAATTGAGAATCGAGTCCAAGAACTTCCAAATAAAGATGTGGCTAAACAGTCCTCAAATTAAACACTTTATCATGGTTAAATTCACCTTCACTATTACAGAGTATTGAAAATAGCATTTAACAATGTAAAAGATTCCATAAAAAAAGCAACGTAAGCAAAAGATTTTTGTTGAAACCAACTGATGTTTAATGTCTTCAGGTCAGTCATTTATATCAAAGGGAATGACTGAAAAAGTTTTGGAACGATTTCTAGTTTATTGGAAAAATACTAACGTGGCATTCTCCATAATTTTTTGGAAAAGATGATTGATGCTTTAATGTGTTTATTATGAAGCTTGCTTTTGAAGTTTCATCTTCCATCCTTCAGATACCGGAGAGTCCATTTATGTGTACGTTTGAAATGAAGTTTTTCCTGTCTCTGTGTTTTCCTATTATGAGGGGCAATATGAATGTGTATACTGTTGAAATAAAAGTTGTCAGTCTAAGAAAGACCATGACAAAGATGAACTAAAAATATTGGACCAGACTTTCTCCTTATGCAGCAACAACGAGAGAGCGCAATGTAGAGAAGTAGAAACAAATCTACTCGGGTAAATAACAATGAGTCACTTTCCTGTTGTAAAGCTGAAATACAAAGGAAATGGAGAAGCTTGGGATGTGAAGTCGTATCGGTAATTTTTCAACACTGCTCATGTTTGCTGTCAAGCAGCCGTTATGAAATTATCAATAATAAAAATTAGGTAGGTGTAGGTCGTCACATCTATTTTCAAAATGCTTTGTAGGGAAAAGATTGACACGTATTTTGTGACATATTTTGTATAAAAAATACAGGATGGAGATAATAAAGATTGTTGACCTTCAGTTTAAAAAAAAAAACAAACAGAAAAACTGTGGCTCAGGATCATTTGTCCCGCGAGCCAAGAAAAGGTGTGTGTGTGGGGGGGGGGGGAAGAGGAGGTTGGGAGGGGGTGAGAGGACTAGTCCCGTCGGAGACAAGGCACAAGATACATCTTTAGATACAATATTTAAAATAAAAAAAACCTCCCGTGTCATTCTAACAATTTATAAATTTACAACGATACAATTTTTATCAATTTCATTTTTCAAGTTTACTTACAGAAATGTCACACTGTACTTTATTTGAAAAATACCAACAAAATAGAGTGGTGTCCAACAGAGCAGGACCATGGGAAACATTGATTTTGAACTCTAAAACCAGCCATATAGTCGGTATCTTTATTCATCAAGGAGGATAAGAAAAGCAGAAAAATAATTTCCGAGCCAGCTTTTTCAACATTTGACTGAAACTTTTTAGATGGAGAGAGCGAGCGAGACAGACTGAGAAATAAAGAGTACGAGAGAGAGAGATATATAGACCTGCAAATAGCGTAAAACTCTGATGAATGCGTACTGTTTGCTTGTGTGCTGGGAAATCACTAAAATATAACCACTGACAAGAAGGAAAACAATATATGCAGCAGATAGTTTATCTATTTATTATAATTTATTAACATATTTATTATACTCGTAATAAAACTTCAGCAAAAAAAATCAGATGAAGATTAAATGCCAGTTGGATCATCAGAAAATAAACTCATGTTTACAACTGAGACTAAATAAACATCAAACGAGAAAGAGATAGCGGCTTCCTGATACTTTAAATATTTTAACCGTTGAAAGATCAACACAAAGAATCAGGAGAGCACTTGCTTAAGAAACTAAGGAGAAACGGGATGATCTTCTGTTGGTGCTTTCAATTGTCTGTGCAATATTTAAGTGTGTACTACCTCTAGTGTACAACGTATGTCCCTTGCAGATGGGTATTGTTTAATATTGTATCACTTTATTTTAGTTTATACCAATACATACGTTGCAGAACAAAATACGTAACAAATAAAAAGGAATTGAAGCACTAGCTTACCCTCTAACCAACAAATCTACAATACTCCGGTAATTATCTGGTTTTCTACTCGCAAAATGTCGGACCCAGGCTCTTAAATTGGAAGGGACTGGATTGTCAAGATGAATTTTTGTTTTCGTTAACTGTAATTTGATGTTGATGCCTGTGGATACAACACATCAGGTTAAAAATATTTTGCTGCTAAACAATAATACATTTTTGTAAAGATCGAAGTAAAAATGTGGATCTTTACCGCCAGGTGATGTCAGATTTTCTGGAAAAATAAAGAAATTACAGTTGAAGAGCGAACGACTTCAGAGACGACATTCCAATGGGATCTGAAAAGCAGGACCGTGTCTGTAACACTGTGTGTAGCACCGTGTGTAACACTGTGTGTAGCATTGTGTGTAGCACCATGTGTAGCATTCTCTGTAGCACTGTGTGTAGCACCGTGTCTGTAGCTCTGTGTCTGTAGCTCTGTGTCTGTAGCACTGTGTAGCATTGTGTGTAGCATCGTGTCTGTAGCACTCTGTGTAGGTCTGTTTCTGTAGCACTGTCTGTAGCATTCTGTGTAGCACTGTGTCTGTAGCACTGTGTGTGTAACACTGTGTCTAACCCACTGTTTCTGTCGCACACACGCAGGCGACAATAAATGTGTGACAAGGAAGCTCACCCTTGTAGCGGCGTTAATTATTATAAAATCTCACAATAACAAATAAATAAAAATAAAGTTCAGTGCAGTTTCCTTCGGTATATTATTAACAAACAACGACACACCTCTTGACAAAAATAAAATGTAGTAAGTCTGTGTTTTGTGATCTTCACGGGCTGCAGATAATTAGTAGCTTGTGGACTGTAGTAGTGTATGTCAACCAATGCTGTACTAGAACACAATGTAGTCTCTAGCAAGTGTACGTAGCACAAAGTCTACTGGAAAGGATATAATTATACTTTCACGTGAAGCGCGCGTGTGTATATATATATATATGTGTGTGTGTGTGTGTGTGTGTGTGTGTGTGTGTGTGTGTGTGTGTAAATAAGCTGTAATTTCTTTATTTCTCAGAAAATCTTACATTGCCTGGTGGTATAGATACACGTTTTTTCGATCTTTACAAAAATGTACAATTATTTTGCAGCATAATTTTTTTAACCTTATACTATGTTAATTTTTTTCTCTGTCCGGTCTAATTATCAATACTCCTTTGTTTTCTTCAGGGAGTAATTTCAGAATCAGACGACAAACAGGACTACCTGTGTATATATATATCCCGGTAGATTGTATACATAGATTAATAGAAAACATGTCAATATAACATGGGTGGTGATTGTAAGACAAAAGAGTCACGAATATTATGTCAGGGAATCGCTTGAGTTAAATGTTTACAGGTGTTGGGGTGATGCTGTCTCTCCTTGTGCCAGGGACGATACATTGCTGGTTGTGTGTAGTAGATACTAACAGTAGGTCTGACATGATGTTACTGTGATACACATTTGTCTTTAATCTATTGCACACAGTTTGTTAGAATTGCTTCTTGTCCTTGGCTTGTATCATGATAGAGTTTACAAGGTTTTAATGTAAACAGTTTTTGAAAAATGTTATTTTTATTGGAATCTGTCGGAGAAGAAAATACAGAACTTTGAATGCTTAGAGTTACTGGAAGGGAATCATAAGTTCGCTATTAATAATCCATTTAGGAAAATAGTTCTTCTAGAATATAAAGTTTAGAAAATTCCTATTTTTCAAATAACCTAATAGACTTAAATCAAGTCAATAAATGACAAATAACGCCCTATAATTTTCTTAAATGTATGTATTTGGCTGATACACTTTCTCCATTAATCTTTTTAAAAAAATATCCTGTCATTGTTATACTACACACAAAACATACTTAGGTATCAAGATATTTTGCTCTCTTATCAGTACAACATAAAGGTAGACGGTATCAACTAGCTAGAAGCAATAATCGTTAAAGTGATACAAGAGCCATCTATGACGTCACTAACCTCGGCAAGTAACCTGGACATAACATCCGCCACATGTCTCCAGTCACGTGATGCTCTTGTCGATCCTGGGTTTCCAATATGGGATCAGCATGTCGACCCCATTAGTGAAGAGGTGAAAAGAGAACATGATATCCCGTTTTGTAAACAGAACACACACACACTCTCTCTCTCTCACACACACACTCTCTCTCTCACACACACACACACACACACACACACACACGCACACACACACTCTCTCTCTCACACACACACGCACACACACACTCTCTCACACACACACACACGTACACACACACTCTCTCTCTCTCTCACACACACACACACACACACACACACACAATCTTCTATCTTCTGTCAAAGTGGAGTCTTTGTGGTATGAAGGAAGTTTGATCTTGTGTAGTGTAAAACGCAAAAAAGTAAAGTTTGTAAAACCTACAAATAACAAAAATCATTACAGAAAGGGAATAGTAAGGAAATAACCAGATAGACATAAAAGCTTTAGATTCTAAATAGCTATCACCGATCGCATATGATTATTTTATATCAGGTCAAAGAAAAAATATCTCTTGCATTGCGGTTCTCCTTTATTTCGTTGACACTACTGGGAGTACCCGGCAACATTGTCAGCGCTGTCGTCTTCTACAAACAAGGTCTAAAGGAGAGAATCAACCTCTGTCTCTTCGCCCTGGCCATCGTCGATCTTATTGTTGTGTTTGGATTACTTTCCACCCAGCTGGAAGGCCAGATTCGGGATTTATTTCTACCTCATGCCTGGTTCTTCACCACCAAAGCTCCATGTAGGTGAATTTTTCTTAACATTACCTGCATCCATAGCTTTAATTATTAGCACATGTCTTTGTTTATAGGTTACTTTTAAAATGCTATTCAGGTATTGCTGAAACACGTCCGCATGCACTTGTTCACGCCCTCTCTCTCTCTCTCTCTCAATCTCACGCGTGTGGGTAAACACTCACACATTCACTTGTTTATTGATCCATTCGTCTCTTGACTGGTTACTGGTAGTTGGAGGGAACACGAACAGACGCGGCAAATGACAAGACCCACAACTCAGTCCTGCTTTTATCGATGGTAGGTAGGTAGGTAGGTCCCACATGGGGCAAGTAGTCCGCTCCTTTACAGCCATAAGCCAGTTCACCGTGGAGTCAACCTTCTAACAATGAACCTTTAAACACAATTTTCGCCAAATATTGTGCGGGGTGACAATAGCAAAGCAGACCAGCTTAGGCCCTTTGGTTGTTTAGAGTAGAGGTTCGTGGTGTGCTAAGAGTACGGCGACTGTGCTTTGTACAATGTCACTGGTTTTATCATCCTTGTACGCGATCCAGAGCAGCCTTCTTATATACTTGTTTGCGAATTCCCCGCCAAAACACACAGACACACACACATATATATATATATACGCGCGCTATGCATAGTCAGATGTAGTCTTGCATTTTACAACATTAACTTTCTATGTTAAATTTTGCTATTGTCAGGTTTAACCAGCTTTGTGTGGGCGTCTAGATTTCTGTCGGCTGTGATCGCCAGTGAGCGGTGTTTCTGTGTCGTCAGTCCCTTCCACGCCAAGAGGCTGCTCAAGACCTCCACCATGGCCGCCATCATTGTCGTCTGCTCCTTCTTACTTGTGGGTGGAATGTGCGCTATCGTGGGTCCAAAATACACTGTCGTAGATATGTTTGACCCTGTTACCAATACCAGTAGAGAAACACTCTACTTCACCAGGTGGATACTAATTTACTGTCTACATTGTATAGATATTTTAAATTTTAACATGTAATATATTTATGCCATTTTGTATGAATAAACAATTATGGATGCAAGCTGGTAGCAGATAAGTCGAGATTTTAAAAAAACCAAACAAGCCTTGTAAATGGACAGAATGCGGGAAAAGGGAATATTTTATTAAACAATAAAAATATTAGATGAATGGTCCGATGGCTAAAAGTTAGGCTGGCTTTTGCATTTATTGTTTAACTTTTAACTCGATTTCTTCCTTTGATGAGTGCTATGATTCGCTTCACACAGATACTACCTGGACAACAAAAGTATTTTGGACATCTTTGATACCTTCGTGTACGCCACATGTTTCCCTGGGATTTTTCTCCTTGTCATCGCTGTAACCACTTTCATTTCTGTCATCAAACTACGCTCGGCCGTCTCCGTAAGAAAGAGGTTGACGAAAGCAAACGAAAACCCGAACAGTTGCAAGGCCACCCTTAGTATGTCAAGCAGAGAGATAACAGTAACCCGGATGTTAAGTGGGACTTCTGTTCTCTTTATCGTTTGCTTGACTCCTAACTTTGTGGTTCAGGTGACATCTTTTCTCATACCTGACCTGAGTGTAAGTGGAAGGTACAGGAATCTGAACATGGTCATGTGGTCCGTGGTCTCATTTCTTCGTGTTGTGAACTGCTCTGTGAATTTTTGTGTGTATTACATTTTAGGTTCTAAGTTTCGTCACGTTTTGGATGAAATGTGTAAATCTTGTTATGGCCACATGAAGCTTGGGCAGGAAAAGATTAAAGACAAGTCATCTGAACCTATTTTGTAACTAGACTGTCTTGAAATACAATGGAAAACGTTGGTAAATTGATCAGTTTGATAAAATATTTTGAAATATAGAATTAGGCATGAGCTGAATTATTATCACTATTATCTATATTTTACCAGTTTCAAGTCTCACAATAACATGTTTTTAATTGTTTTAATTATCTATGCGCAACACGGAGCCACGTGGTGTGCATTTCTCGATGTTTCTCTTATTGTTTGTATGCGTAGACCCTTCCTAATCGGGCCATTAGGGATGACTGTTTGACTATTTCTGGCAGTGTTGATGTAACGGTTCTATAAAGACTTCGCCAGAATTCCTCATCTTTATCCTGCTAGGAAATGGCCAAAGTGTTGAGTTAGTTCTGTGAGTAGTGACAGTAACACGAACGAGCGAGAGTGTGTATTGCAGGAATTGTAATACTTGATCATGAACAGAGAGGTCAAAAAGCATTTTAACAGTTACGATGTCTACAGAAATAAAAAAGATTAGGGTGTCAACAATAGCAGAGAGACATAGAGACAATCACAAAGTAAAAAAAAACCCCAAGATCTTACAATTAAGGCTGGAAGAAGGTTACTGTGAATATTTTGTATAAAGTTGTGTTTTGAGTAAATTTTACAGAATAACAAGTTTGTTGATATCGCATTTGATAACATTGTTTTCCCAAGTGGTGCTGCCGTTGGACCAAAACAAATAAAAAATAACCTTATTATGAGTGACAGCGCCCTAGTATTTATGCTATATATCTACCACTCAAATAAATACGGGCTAGAAATTATGGTCAAGCATACACATGATCCTTCTGTAAGTAACTGATTTTAGGTCCCTATTCATGAAAAAACCCACACGCGTCTGAATGGTAAGCGATATTAGTTATGATCAAACACTCGATGTTGTTGAAAATTTCTTATTCTGGAAAATATTTCGTTCTTCTGTTTTGATTTAATTGAACTCAATACCGTTGTAAAGAGCTTCACATTTATTTTATTTAGCACAGTGCGTGACAGACCTATACTGATGGCAGTTTGGGGAGGAACATAGGTCCGTCAACGACTCATGAACGGTTGATAGTTTTGCAATTCTTGTGATTCAGTGCCTGGTTCGCATCGATCGCCGAACCTGACCAGCTTACAATTCTATATTTGCAATCACGCTAAGGTTTTCCAGCAATTACCACCAATTAGTAAAAGAATCGTCACTTTAAGACCCACACTCACGAGCTAGACCTGATTATATTGAGGAAGAAGCTCGAGGCCTATCGCTCTGAGTTCCTGGTCTTAGAACGGTCACGTTAAGCAGAGCACTGAGGTTAACATGAAGTGAGATCCGATTGGCCACTCACTTTGAAATATAATAAAAATATTCATGAAAACCATAAAAATTAATTAAAATATTACAAACGTAATGTTGGAAATAATGAAACACACTGTGCACAGACAATCATGGGAGTTTCAGGCTAAAGCAGCCTCATTGTGAGATGACTAGACTTTAAAATACCTTCAACTCAAACTGTAGATTTTTAATGGAAATATTTATGTTGACAGGCGTGTGTTATCAAAGTGGATGGTAGATGGTAAGAGGCAGTACATACATGTACCGTATATCATAAACTTTTATAATAACAGCTTTATACCCAGCTTTTAGCTTATCTACCGAGGTACTAAAGACGAAGCTATGCGATCTTTTAATCTTAATGGTAAGCAGGCGTAAAAATAAGTATGAGATATAAGCATTCATCGCCAGCATCTTTCTCTTCTTACGTGTATACGTGTGTGATAGTGTGCGTGTGTGCGCGTGTGCGTGCGCGCGAGCTCCCCACACCTCTTGAAGGGTCTCTTTAACACAATAAGCTAACTTGATAAAAGGGACTTCGCCGAACTTTAAAAATATGTCTAGAGAAAAAAAACCTGGAAATCACTCATGTTGCTGTAAATTGTAGAGAGCTGCTGTAAAACCTAGATTGCTGCTATTAATAGCCTGTATCTGTACATCATTTGTGGCTTTGTAAAGTAAGCTTCAAAGTTAAAACTTTGCCTGTATCTTTGCATTTGAATATATATGTATTATAAACTCGAAACACAGACCTTTTTGTTTCTGTTGATCCATTTGTTTACATTCAGTTTTCAACTTTAAGTCACGTGGTGCATTGACCTCTAATGTCATTAGCAGACGCCATGGACGAGGTTTATCTCAGTTTATCTCTGGTTATCAATGCTACAAGGTGACCACAGTCCAGGTAGCAACATCTGTCAAAGAACCCGTTGCTGCGTATTGATACTAGGTCTTCCTTATGTCGATTGGATGTTGTCAGATTCAAGCCGAACAAATACAGCTTCACCATTGTTGCTCTCAACATCTGTCTTCCCAAACCTATTTACTGACACGAACACAACACTTTAAATTACGAACAGCCTGAAAATTATTTTCACATTAATTTTAAAAATATATTTTAAAAATAGTTAGAATTGGCGTTACTCGAAATGGGCAAACAAAGGGTTTTACTTGAACTCGTTATCTATTTCAATAAGCGAATATACCTTGTCTGTCATCTTGCACAGTTATTAGCAATTTGTGTGTGTGTGTGTGTGTGTGCGCGTGTGTGTGTGCGTGCGTGTGTGTGCGTGTGTGTGTGTGTGTGCGTGTGTGTGTGCGTGTGTGTGTGTGTTACCTCCCGCAGATTGTAGTCTAGAAAAACAAAATAAAAATATACTAAGACTGTGAACAACATTGATTTATGAAATTCTTTTGTAACTGTTGACGAAGGTACCATATTCTTAATGAAATATATATTTGTTTAGAGGTAATTATGTCTTCTTACAAATACTTGCGACTGTTCCTTGAGAAACGCTCATTTAGAAGATTCACTTACTTCAGCGATGATGATATTTTTCTGACCATTTTGAAAATATATGAAATATTGACAGTTCTTAACAATTATATTTTTTGAAACGTTTCCTGCAGCTTAGCGTCTTTCAACAATGTTTCTCGTCAAATATATAAAGAAATTATTTTACAGGTACAGCCAAGCAAATCTATAGTCATACTATTGTCTCACCCCCCTCCCCCTGCCAAGAAAAATCTCTAATTAGCGAGATGCTATTAAATGTTGTAAACGATTAAACCAGGAAGAATAAATACTACATGCCATGTGATTTACTTGAGAAAACACCAGACTTGTGAACAGTCGGTCCTTTTGCATTTTATTTCCTTATTCGTACTCCTTAGCTGTTGTGTTTTCTATATTATCAGGTTTTTGTGTGCTATCATGCAGAGGACTGTAGTCTACGGATACCTCTTAGAGTGTAGTGTGTAAGACATCAGGACATTATCTTAGTCGCAAATTAGATGTTGGTTTTTGAAGTAAATTAGGTGTTTCTGATGAGAAGAAAACTTTTCATTGGAATTTTTAATAAATATTATATGCAAAAATTTTGTACATTTTGAGAACAAAAGAGACTGAGCCACGGAAAACAAAATCAGGACCGGCCCTCGTCACTGGAGCCTGTAGCTGGTCTCCCGTGCGTAGTGATGAGAATATGGAAGCCGACTGCCAGACTCTTCTGTTCACAGTACGTTTACCTTCCATCGTTGCTCTGTGAACAGAAACTCTTCCAGCCACTGGCCTGAACGAGTAAACCGTTTAATTTTAAACTCAGCAAACGCTTAAGTGAAATTTCATCCATGATTTGCGCACTTTGTTTGCTTGTTTTTATTAAACAAGGAAAGTAATGTACAGTCTGTAAATTTTTGGCATTACATTTAAAACTTCTGATAATAGAAACGATTTCAGATATATATATATATATAGGTACTAATGGATATTTAATTAACTTAAATGAAGTAACTAGGAAAAGTAGGAATAGTAACGTTAAAAGATACTGATCTTATAGAGAGTCAGATAAACTCATATACGGACGTCTTCGACTTGTAATTTCCGGCCTGTTACCAAGGCTACGAAATGAGCTCCTTCAGTGAAGTCACATACGACTCAGGCCTCAAGTCACGTGATGTTACACCCGAGTCTGGTGTTGCTCTGTGGGAAAATCCAGTCGACCCCATTAGTGAAAAGGTAAGAATGGTCCTGGATATAGCAGTAGACGGACGGACGGACGGACGGACAGAGGGCAAAGCGTCCTGAAATAACCCAATGCAAAGCCGTATTTATCATAATTATAACAAATAACGTCTATAAAAATTATAATCAATGATAAAAAACAAGCTTATAAAAAGAAAAGTTTTTTCTTATAAAAATATAAAAAACAAGCTTAAACTAAATGATGATAAAACGGAAGCCCTCTTGTGCCATAAAAGAAGACATCAACCTTCACTCGTCAGTCTGCCCAATCACATCAAGGTGGGCGACAGCAACATCACCTTCACGTCATCTGTTAGGAATCTGGGATTTATTGTCACTGATGACATGACACTCGATAGACATGTAGCAGCTGTCTGTCGGTCTGCCTATTATGAGCTCCGTAAGATCAGTGCTATCCGTCACTTTCTCTTTACACGCGCTACCAACACTCTCGTCTGTGCGTTTGTTCTTTCTCGACTTGACTACTGCAACTCCTTGCTGGCAGGCTGCCATGACTACCTCATTCAGAGACTCCAGAGAGTACAGAACTCTGCTGCGCGTCTGGTGCTTAGAGCAAAGAAACGGGACTATGTCACTCCTCTCCTTCGTTTTCTACACTGGCTACCCATCCGTTCTCGCATTCAGTACAAACTGTCTGTGTTGTGTTTTAATTTCTTTGCTGGCTCCTGTCCTGACTATTTCTCTGAATTTCTCATCCCTTACTCTCCGTCCAGACAACTACGCTCTTCGTCTGACGACCGTATCCTAACTGTTCCTGTCACCAGAACAACAACATATGGTCACAGGACTTTTGGCTACCGTGCTGCAAAACAATGGAACTCTCTTCCTTTCCATATCCGCCACCTTCCTACAACTGAATCTTTCAAATCTGCACTGAAAACGCACCTCTTCCTTAAGCATTTCTCCTAACACAGTCCACACAATGCTCGTCCTTCTTAACCCCGCCCCCTTCCCTCTTGCTACTTTACCCATCTTTCTCGCAGAATCACTATATTTTTCTGTTCCTGTTACTTGATGCCTTTTGTTTTCTTTTTCGTCAGTACTGTCGTTTTCTTTCGTCCCCTTTGTTCTGTGTCTACTTAGTCCACGTCTCTTCCTCGTTTTAAGCGCTAAGAGCATGCTCTCTATGAGTGTGAATATGCGCTATAAAAATCTTCACTATTATTATTATTATTGTTATTATTATTATAAAATAGGGTAAAATATTGGGATTTTTATTTGCTACCAAAATAACATATTTGAGTCTTTCACTATCTTTTATTTCAGATTTCTTTTTACACACTGTACAAATCACTATGCAGGTGACGAAAGCATCCCACTATCCCACTACTTATTGTGAGAATGTATCACAAGTTAATATAAAAATATTTTCCTAGTTCCTACCCTCTTGCTAGTGAATTGACAGTAGATGACATTTAATCTTCAATTGTGAGACTGGTACAAATTGTGGATGCAACTGATCATCAGCATCGTCTTAAATTTGTTTACTAGCTTGGGAAGAAGATTGCCCTTGCTACTGGGCTTTTCCTTATTCCACTCTTCACTTTACTGGGAGTACCCGGCAACATTGTCAGCGCCGTCGTCTTCTACAGACAAGGTCTAAGGGAGAGAATCAACCTCTGTCTCTTCGCCCTGGCCATCGTCGATCTCATTGTTGTCCTCGATTTGTTCTTCGCTTACTTTGAGAGTCAGATTCGCGAATTGTTTCTACCTCATGCCTGGTTCTTTGCCCCAAAATGTCCTGGTAAGCGTTCCTTTTTTGTACAGCGATTTTTCTTGGTGACTACAAAAAATTTGAGTCTTTAAAAATGTGTCTAAAGTTATCGTAAAATCTACATCTGTGTTTAGGTAATGCTTGCTGTCATAAGTTGGTAATGTAATACTTGTTAGGATCCATCTTTGTCACGACCACCGCGCAGTGTATCAGTCACTCAATCCTTTCAATACATACATGGAGCCTGACAAATACGTGTTCTTTCACACAGAGTAAAAGAAAAGAATGATTTGTCTAACGAATCTCTCTGCTTTACTAAGTATGAATAGAAGAAGAAAACAAGAAAAATACACAAATGAAAAGTCAGTTAAAAAAACGATTCCTACATCCAGATTACTTTAAAATAATAAAATCCCTAACCTTTGAGTCCTGGCTGTCTGAATATCTACAAGAATACCTACTCACCTAATCGATCTATATACTCCTAAACGCCCTACTCAACAAATTCTTCTTTTAATTCCTACTCTACTTGTCTTTCCGTCCTAAGCCTCTCTCTTCTCCTACCTGACTACTAACCCCTTGCTCGCGCTCTCTCACGTCATTTCCTTCACTTTTTTTACATCACTCATATACGTTATCCGAACATCTGACGTCATTCACGCTCTTTCGTTCTTCCACATTAATCATTATAAAATTTAAGCTTAATCAAACGATACGATCAATAACTAATAACAATGATACCTGACATTCTTCGACTCCAGGTCTAATTGGCTTCGTCTGGGCATCGCACTTTCTAACTGCTGTGATCGCCAGTGAGCGGTGTTTCTGTGTCGTCAGTCCCTTCCACGCCAAGAGGCTGCTCAAGACCTCCACCATGGCCGCCATCATTGTTGTCGGTTGCCTTATCCTTGTTGGAGGGATGGCCGCCATCGCGGGTCCAAAACACACCGTCATAGATGTTTTTGACCCGGTCACCAACACCAGCAAAGAGATTTTCTACGTCACCAGGTAGTAATAAATGTTCCTGGACTGCTGACTCTATTACATGTCGTGTCACAGATAAACTCAAATTTCAGGAGTTTCGTGAGATTCTAACCAAGAACGGGTGGGGGCAGAGATATCGTTTTATTTTTGTCATACTTTACAAAGCATTAAATAAATTTTACCCTTATTCTTGCGTCCATGATTCATTTAATGTTTAACTTCACTAGAAAAATAGTTGTCATGTAACATGGCATTCTCACTTTGATAACAAACGACAAAAAGAAATAATTATGACTATTTGGAATGGAGCAATACAGTTTTTGAAAAGGGTGGCAGTGCATATTATACCATTGCCGCAAGTTCATAAATCAAGAGGCATTGACAAATTAACACGTTGTAGTGTGCTGCACATATATCAGTTTGAATATTCCCAATAAGAAGATTAAAAAAGACTTTTTGTTGAGAGAAGCGATACTAATGGGAAGGGAGAAGACTGTTTGGCTCGTGATTAAGGACATGTCGGCGTCTCTCGCTTCTTTACACTTTCTATCTTGTATTTGTTTCCCTCTACCCTTTGAATAATTCTTTTATTTGAGTTATATCTCATCTCACTTACTTTCCTTTTCGTGTACTTGTGAGTCGATACCCGTTTTGTCGCTGTCTTTTGGAGACCTCACCTCTGTAGAGAACCGTTGATTGTATTTTGGAATTAAAAATAGTAAAACTCCTCATGTCTCACGCTAACCAAACATTGACTAAAAGCATACAGATAAGCTCGCAGGTCATTAAACACAGGGACTGATAAACAGATAGTTTGTTGATACAGATATTACCTTGAGAACCAACATATTCTGGACATCTTTGACATCTTTGTGTACGCCACCTGTCTCCCTGGTGTCTTCCTCCTGATTATCGTCGTCACCACTATCATCACCATCATCTCACTTCGCTCAGCCGTGTCGCAGAGACAGAGTATGACGAGGGCTAATAACAGTAAACTAGAACATTCCAAGTCCACTGGCAGCCTCTCAAACAGAGAGATTGCAGTGACCCGGATGTTGATAGGAACCTCAATTCTCTTCATCGTTTGCTTAACGCCGAATTTTGTGGGACAGCTCACCACCTTTTTTGTACCTGACCTGAGCTTCAGTGGCAAGTATTACAACATGAACTTGGTTATGTGGCAGTTGATTTCACTGCTTCGTGTAGTTGACTGTTCAGTCAACGTCTGCGTGTATTATGCTTTAGGCTCTAAATTTCGCCAAAATCTAGGTGAAATATTGGGTTGTTGCAATGGTCAAAGTCTTAAGAGTCAATGTGATAGTAATGATGTCCATACAGAATCAACTACAGTAAAATATGATGGACTGACATCAGCTTCTCATTAACCAAACCGTGAATCATATCGTTTTGACATTTTATCATTTATCATCACATTAACGACAACGAAAAGCGGCTAACATGCAAGTAACTTTACTGCCAGTTTTCCAGCTAATTTTAGTCTGTTGTCTAACATTATCGCAATATTTTTAAAAAGACTAAAATGATAGTAATATATATCAACGACCACAAGTTTCTTGCAGATTTGTTACGCTTTAAGGATATCAGTTCTACTTTGAGACAGAAAGGACAATGTTTACAACCATGCATACGCTATGGTGAAAGAAAAGCAATATCATTTAAATATCTCAAAAATGTGTTTTAAAAAGATGCGAAGAAGCGGTAAAGAGAGAAGACGGTCACCGTTCTCACAAAATGCCTGTCCCGCGAAAAATAAGGAACTAATCACCCAAACGATAAAAAAAAATTGGTAAAGAAAATTATCTGTGTTAAAATCTTCAAAAATGGCAAGAAAGAAAGTAAATACGTTAATACAGAAGATGATAAAGAAACGGGTAGTCGATTTATATCTCACACTATTATATGCCTTAAACATCAAATAATAATACCAAATCATTCACAAACGGAGTGTTTATTTAAGAGAAGGCCCTCAAATGGTGCCACATATCGATGACAATACAATTACCTTTGTTCATGTCACTGGAATAAATGAAGACTGTTTTAAGCCTCTGGTCAGCTGACATCAGGCAATAAGTACTTTATGTTAATATTAAAGTACATGCCAACTATCCCGTGTTTACTGTGACAGCAAACTGACTTTAAACATTTGATGTGTTAGACAATTTAGTGTTGTTCAAGGAATGAATTAAAAAAATTCCTAATGTTGCTTTATGAAAAAGTATCTTTTAACAGACCATTGAATGCTTTAATATTTTTTCAAACTGTCTGCGTTGTCCATCCTTAGGCGAGTAGCTTTTGACTGTGATACTCAGTTATCACTGAGTGTGACTAACAAACACAACATGACGATGATTACAGAAACTCAACTCTAAGAAACAATGTTAAGCCTGAATACCTCTGACTACGAAGTGCATACATTTACATTTGCAGAATATTACAATGATCTAAGACAGTCAACTTGATGGAACAGACTGGATTAATTTAAATACCTCTGACAACGAAATGTATGGAGTTTAAGGCTGCTACGAGCTCGATTATTTTATTTTCACTTTACATTTCTATGAAAGTTTCCTCGAAGTTTTGCAAAGTGCAAGTTTCAAAGGATTTAGCCGATATAATATCACGATTGTAATCAGGGAGAGTAAAAAATCTTGAAGAATATAAAATAATGATTTGTGTCTTGCCCCTATTGAATGTATGATGGTCTCTTTAATGAAGGACACGTAGATAAGACGCACTAGACAAGGACTGCATGAAGAAGAACTTAATATCAGTTACTACACATTTCATGCTTTCCTGCCACAAGAATATGCAGTGCTCACAACCTAAACAGCAATAACAGATGGTTGAAACAGCTGTAGCTATGCATCAACGAATGATTTCGATGACAGACCCTGAGTACTTGACACTAACCAGAAGAGAAATAAAAGTAAACTTACCTGGAACAGGTCCACTAGTCACAAATGTCTATCGTATTTGTGGAAATATTCAAAGAAACAAAAACTCGCCCATAAAACATTTGTCCTCCAAAACAGTCGCAAAGTAACACGTCCGTCTGACACTGTCAAGGGGGTTAATGAATCTGAAATCGCAACACAGAGACAAGCAAATATGATGTGAGATACAAGATGAGGAGGAGGAGGTTGGAAAGGTGAGAGGGGAAGCAATCAACGTGTCTCGTGGAGATCATTGGCACGACAGAGCAAGTTGTTAGACACTTTAAACGTTCCTGTTAAAAGCGATGATCACAGGGACAAGCGAACAGAACAGCGATTCAAAAATCGTTTAATTCCCTAGGCCACTTGATGTTTTTTCTAGCAACTATTATTGAGGCGTGAAACACGCCTAGCAGGACAATGATCGATGTAGATTAGACTGGGCTCAGCTGCGGAGAATCTCTTAAGATCTGTATCGGTAGCAAAGTTCAAGGTGTACTAAGACCCTTTCAATCTGGACACTGCCTCTGGACTGATGCTGTTTTGTGGAAGCTGTTGGTATCACGCACAACTGAGCTGTCTTATACATACACTCCTAACAACATCCACCTCCCCTCCACAGCAGCAATTATAAATAAAAGCTACGCGTTCAATGCAAAAAAAGAAAGAAATTATCCATCATCTTGTGGTCCTTCATCGACTTCATGACTGCCACTAAACGTGGGAAACTACAGAATCCAATCTGACAGTATGCACTTTGTTATTTAGTTGTTTTTTTTTAATTTCAAAGGTCACAACCAAACTTTATCGTACTAAGGAACGTGTCAGAAACTAAAATTTGATCTTCAACACCCTTTATGCAAACAACATTCAGTTACAATCCTCATCTACCAAGCTTGACCAAATAAGTAAATATCATTCTCCTTTGAGTCACAAAATTAGAAGTGTAAAACGAAAAGGATATATTTCATCAAAAATCTTTAGTAGGCAAGCTAAACATTAGCAGTAGCAACATAAATGTAGTAAAAATGGCAATATATTTTGTGAGGATACATTACTTACGTTTAAATTAAAACTATTTTGTAAATTTGCATTTTAAATACAAGGATTTATTTCATTTTGAATTTAAAATAAAATCCCCACAAATTGTTTGATTCATGTTGAACTTCTCAAAATCAATTCTGGTATTTCTATATAGATGATGGCGCCAACATCTTCCTGAAAAAAAACTAGACAACCAGGGAGTTGTACGGGTGCTTAAAAGTGAATATTTTATCAACTTTTCCACTTATGTTCCTCATCTACTTGTAGCTGTTCCTACTTCTGGCCTTCTAATGGGATGTAGAGAGTAAGTGTAAAGAGAGAGAGAAAGTATGTGTGTGTGTGTGTGTGTGTGTTCGAGTGCAGGTGCGTTTGCAGTCTGCTATACTGTCGTTCTCTGTTTTTCCTGGTGGAACATAAGGTTCCTTACAGAGCACAGCTGGAAGTGACAAACAATGTCGCTGGAACTGTCGACTGTAAACAGCTCCGAGGTGGTAGTGGGTGTCACCCGACTGCTACACAACAGTCGCTGCGTGGTTCTAGTGGACATAGCGTCGCACGATCACGTGGTCAAGGACGTGGATATCAGCAAAGAGGTAAAAATATTACCGTGTTGAAAACGATATGCTGAAAGCAGGTAAGACAACTAAGTACTCAAAAAGGTATGGAAGACAGAAGACAACGAACAATAGTGTGAAAAAAGGGAGAACTACAGCAATATTTACAAAGAGCCTGATAATAACCTCGTCGTTCGCTTGTTTGAACTACACGGTTGCAGAAACCCACATGGACACTTCATTTAGTAAACTGTATCTTGACTAGCTTCGCCTCCCACAAGGCGTTTAAATTCATTCCGTTTAAATATTTCTGTGGTGGAGCTATTTGCATTTCCTAAGCTTATATCTCGTCTAAAAGCAGCTCAGATAGTTGTATTTGTAAAATATCCCCTTTAGGTAAAAGTAATTATTATGTACACATCTCGGTGCGAGACAGGCTCAGTTCTGGATTATCATGACTTTCTCCGCCGGACTGGTTCTCCTTTCATCCTGTCTGGGTATCCCTGGCAACATCCTCAGCGCCGCGGTCTTCTACCGCCAGGGTCTGCAGGAGAGGATCAACGTCTGTCTCTTTGCTCTTTCCCTGGCGGACCTTGTGGTTGTAGTGTCGATCTTCCTGAACTACAGCGAAAACCTGTACAGGCAATTCGTCGGGCCTTCCTGGGTCATGGCCACGTACTTACCTGGTGAGTGGTTAACAGTTTTTAGTATTCACATGATGTTACAGATCTCTTTTTTCTCTTCCTATGTTGAGTAGTTTGCTTAGTGCTCTTGATTAAATCAGAAAGGTATCACGAATATTTAAACTAATAATTGTAATCTGACTGAAATGTATAGTGCTTTTTAGTAGATCAGTTTCAAAAACGTGAACCTTAGCGAGGGTTATCTTTAATTTTCTTCTCGTCCTCAACGATTTTAGCCCTGATGTATATACATGCCCTTACATTGCCATGTCAGGCAGAAATCAATGGCTGTTGCTGGTTGTACTGACAGGTATAAATGGAACGATCTGGGCTTCGCAGTTCCTGTCGGCTGTGATCGTCAGTGAGCGGTGTTTCTGTGTCGTCAGTCCCTTCCACGCCAAGAGGCTGCTCAAGACCTCCACCATGGCCGCCATCATCGTCGTCTGCTGCGTGGTGTTGATTGGAGTCCGGTGTGTTGTAGCTGGCCCCAAGCATACCTCTATCTGTGTATTTCATCCAGCCACAAATGTGACCGAAGAAATTTTGTCTGTAACTATGTAAGTTACTACGAATACCTAATGAAAGTTCTAGGACAACTTTTAGCGGAATTAAGCGATAAAACATTTAGTAGTGGGAATCCTAAATAACACAGAACAATGAAGAAACATAGAAAATAATATGATGTGGTAACAGATTAATGATTAAAGACTTTGTATTTAGTGGACAGATTTCAAAAGATCTTCTCATTCAAACAATCGTTTTAAAGTGGAAATCTATTTCCTACTTATGCTCATGTTAAATGGCATAGCTCCTTATAGATGCTGACATTTGTCACATTCACACCTGTTTCCCGCCTCATCAGGTATTACATGCAAAACAAAGCTGTGATGGACTTCATCGAACTTTTTATCTACACTCTCGCCCTGCCTATTGCATTTCTGGTGATTATTATCCTGACTACCTCAGTTACCACCATCACACTGCGGGCGTCGCTTGCTTGGCGACAAACCGTCGCCTCCACAGTCACCAAGACCTTGATGAAGGCCCAGCCAGACGACCAGACAGAGGAGAGGATTTCGAGTAAGGAAGTCAGGCTTACGTTGATGCTAATCGCCACTTCTGTCATCTTAATCATCTGTACAACACCTAACATCGCTTTCCAGATTGCGGTATTCATTGAACCCAACCTTGGCCACGGCGGGCCATATTATCGGCTGAACTCAGCTTTGTGGAGCATCGTATCATTCTTGAAGGTGTTCCACTCCTGCATCAACTTTATTGTGTATTTTAAAATGGGATCCAAATTTAAGGATATCCTAAAAAAATTGCTAACGTGTCGAAAACCCAAAAACTAAAAACAAGTAAAGCAGAATTTTATTTCTTACTGTCGTAAGTTTGAAAGCATTACCAATCGAGATCTCTTAGAGAAGTAAACACTATTTGCTTTATGTAAATACTTATAAACTTTTCGGGAATACCAATCCAAGGATAGTAAAAGCTATTCACCTTAAATGGCTTGATGATAATTCTAGGATTGACAAAAAATTCTAAAAAAAATACTATAAAATGAGAAATTGAATGCAGCGAACACTGTGGCTCGCAACACTGATATAATTTTAGGGTAATTTCAAGCCGATGTTGGAATTAATAGGCGCTGATAATTTGTCGCTGGTGGTAATACTCTTTATACTTACATACTTAAGGTGAACGCATCTACCTTTTCAAAACCTTTCGTATCGAGACTCTTAAACATGGTTAAAGTCAAGCCTGTTTTCGTAAAAAATAAGAAAAGTTAATTTGGTTGGGCAATATCTCAGCCAAAAGACAAGCTCCTTGCACTGAATCCACGAAATAGTAACAAAGATGTAGAACGAAGAACAGTGCCCAGTAAAGGGAGATCACTGCAGATCTTACATTTACAACTTCAAAAAACAAGTGTTGAGGACATCAACAGAAAGTAAATCATGAAGCCGAGCCACTCAACCTGTTAGGCGAAGGGACATAACTTTATAAAAGAGCTTACAGAGGTATCTGTGTATAGTCCCTATTTATAATATCGTCTATTACTTATCAAATCTTGATGACGATGAATAATAAAAACAGAAATGGAGATAGGTTGTTGAGTCTTCAGTCTTTTCCGAAACATGGATTATCTGAGACGTCTGAAATTTCTAAAATAATGAATTTGTGAATTCTTAAAACAACTGAATAAAGCGAAAAGAGTAGGAGAAAATACGTCTTCCCACATCAGATCAAATTCAGCAATTTCATAAGTTTGTCACGAAAAGATTCTTCGCCAAGTCCGCACAGTGACAGCAGGTTCTGTACAAAGCTGCCCCGCGGTAAATAATCTTATCAGTTACTACTGTATTAAAGTTTCTCAGTTATTACGCCCCCTATTTATAATGATAACGTACCTACTCCACTAATAGAGAGCAAATTTGACAAATATGTAGCAAACTTTTCATGCCTAAGAGAAAATATAATTTTGTAAAGTTGACTTTTATTTTAAGAAAAATATGAAAATCGATGTAAGAATCAACACGCACATATAACAAACGTAGGAGGACGCCTTCATTTGTTAACCGTCACGAGTCTCGTAGTGAGCAGGTACCGTGAGAGTAACGCGAAACAAAATAACCAAAAACAGTTAATAAAAGCTATACACTAAAAAGTGTTAGATGCTATTTTCGGTAATTGATTCACATGACAGTAGACGCCCGTCAAATGTGGCCTCTATCATCTGTGCTGTTGAACATCTTCCTGTAGAACATCACGCGTATAACCTCCACGACGATGACACTTCAATTTTCATCGGCGGAAGGGCGCTTTGCTATCATGATGATAGTAGACACTAACGGAGAACTACAAGTCAGCAGACTGACAGACATCATGCTCACATATTGAATGGAGACAAGCACTGACCAGGTTAAAGCCATGGTCACTGGTGACGACAAAGCAGATGTTCTCCCAGGAGGATGGCAACAATACTAGCGGCGATGATTAGACTAAGCAAGGTCTGTCGCTGCCATTACACCAAGCTTACTACTAAGTCCAGTCCATGCAAGGCCCTCGCAGTACCGATCCTGCTTTAAAGATGTGAAGCACAAGCTGTGCTTCCTGATAGGGAGAGGACAACACAGGCTTTCAAAACAAGTGCCTCCGGATCTTTCACAGGGATCATAAAACCAATGATTTCACAAAGCACGGTCTAACATCAGTCGGACACCAGGACTTACTATTTGTCGCAATCTGATCTGGTCTTACCACGTGTCTCGGCCAACACTTTGTCGAAGACTGTCTTTCAAGGTACTTTTAAGGGTGGCTGACACCCGGATTGTCAGATAAAGAACTGAATTGCAAACATGAAGGAGGAGACTGGTCGTCCCGTGCAGGATCTGTTCACTATCTTCCATGTCAAGCATGAGTGGGGGGGTTGCCTGTCAACTGCTGTGTCTATCTGCTTCCTCCAGCGATCGCTACCAGTCAATGGAAAGCTGACTCTAGACAATGCACTTCATATGTGTATTCCATCATCGCAATTTTACGATACAAGTGTGCAGAATGTAACAGGCGGATGATCCTTGAATAATAAAACACGCACGCCCCCCCCCTTCACACAAACACACACACACACACACACAGATAAGCGCAGACACACAGACAGACTCGAATCATGCACAAACAAGTGTTGGCAGTGCGCAGGCCTCTCATTCATCAGTAGCTCAGAGATTTGTCCCTAAACAACAATGGGAAAATTGTACTCAGTAGAAAAAATAGAAAACAAAGGACGCTAAAACATTTCAAATCAGAACAGTTCGCAGGTTCTTTCCTTTGATCTGTCTCCTTCTATTGTTTAAATGCATTTTTAAAAATAAAAAATAAAGTAAAAAATAAAATCAAAACACAAATAAAAAGACAAAGACAGAAAAAATGTTTACAAACTTTAAAGTCAATAACAGGAGTTGAGAGAAAATATACTAGGAGTAGACATGCCACAAGAAGTAGACAGTCAAATAACTGACACTTTTTCTAGAACTTCCCGAATGTGTTTAAACACCAATTTAAGTGATTAGGTCAAACAGAACCTCAGTTTGTCAGTTTTAAAAATAAATTTATGTTGGTAACAAGTTAAATCCAATTCACTGTTATGTCGCTTTTAATATAAACTTCTTTCGTATTATCAGGGATTAGCTGTAAGTCTAAAAAAATCTTCTGAAACTGATATTATAATGTTATATATACGATATAAGTTCAAAACGACATCAGCTAATGTTATATAAGTTTTATATAACTAGGGCTAATATAATTTTACAATGGTGTGGTGAGGTGAAACATAGTATCAGTTAAATCTAAATCTTGTTTAAAAGAAAATGTTTAATTATTAACTTATTTATTTCCACCATTTAAGGTAGAATATTAACACCCACACACATAAATGTTTGCCAGTCGAATGTAAGATACTAACATGTAAGAGGTTTACATAATAAGCCAGGTCACATTTTAAAAAAGTATGTCCACATTACAATGCAAAAACCTGAAAACAATCATCAGGCTCAGGGGCCATGATGTGCGGTAAGCGAGCTAAACCAGCTACGGTACTGGAAAGAGCACTGCTACCACAGAGGTAGTTTTTTCTTTACACGCAAAGATGACATTCACCGTTTATTCTACCATGCGGGTGATAACTGTTTACCCAAGATATCACTTTACACCTTATCACCCAGTGTTTACTATCTTCGTACAACTGTACTTTGTCTTTAGTAGCTTTTGTCACATCTCCGATGCAAGCTGTGGCAATGTGTTTTGTTGATGTATTACAAATGAAGATGTTGTCAGGAGGATACCATGTGCCTAATCTAATGAGTATGGGCCTCATCGTTCATCTCACAAGCGCAAGTTGCCGAAGGTTTATTTAATGATGATAACCAAAGCTTTACTTATTTATCGTTTTTTGATGCGAACAAGTCGTGCGGTGTTTACCTAGAACATCCGTTATGTTGTGACATAGAGTAACAAGAATGATGACTGTATCAAACAAGGTCTTTAAAATAATGCTTTTCTGAAAGGGTGTTAGAATTAAATAACATACGAGCGATATTGTTTCAACGTATTATTATATTTTACCAGTGAAAAATGTGGGGAAACCCAAGGGACCTGATCTGAGGTGAGTGCAGTGACCAACATAGTCTTAAAATACCTACCAGCTAATGGAGGGTAAATAATGAGACAGGACATATTGGCGGGGGGGGGGATGAACAGAAAGCTGTGTATTAGAAACAATATGCAGTTTCTGAATGATGAATGCCTCTGGAATGGTGAACGTAAGTTGTTTTAAGTATGCAAGTTTTCTTGAAAGACTACTGGATTGTAAATGTGTTCTAATGACTTAATGACTAATAAAGTTCAGTGAGTAACATTCTGCTGGAGTTCTTCAGTTAGCTAAAAGTTATACAACGTTAGCTAACTCATATACAGTCCGAGCTGTGTAGTTTAAATCTTTCTGTGAATTTGTACACGTGTAGCTAGAGATTGAAAATGGGGAGCTCACCAAGATTTGGGGAAAAAAGGATCGTGTACTAAGGAAACTTTTGCGCCTCAATTTGCCCTTTATGGAGCAATTTTTTTAATCTGACACTGCAAGAAGACTTTCAAATGTATTTGATATTGTTTACTTAAATTTTTGTGACTTCTTTTCTTAGCTAAGAAGTAAGGGTATATTTCATACAGCTAGAAAGTAACCACGCTCAGTCACGAAACTCAATGCTTCTAAGAAATGTCAATCGCAATAGACCTGTTATGCATGCACTAACAAAGAACTGCAAGATCTTACCAACAGACTGACAGACGGTACAAACGCATATAGAATAAAGACAAACACTGAGAAAGTCATGGCTATTTCCAACGGCGTAAGCAGACTGTTACTCCCAAAAATTCACTCGGTCCATTCGGTGCCACACTATATCCTCTGTGCATTTGAATAGTATGAATGAAGGCTGTTTTAAACTTCTGGTGAGTTGACAACAGAAGAAAATATTTTCTGTCGATATTGAAATCACTTGCAAAATATTCCGTGTTTACAGCAAAATGACTGTCTGCATTTGTCTTGTTCGACAGTTTACAATTTTTAAAGGAATAAATTGAACAGTTTCTCGTGTGGCTTTAGTTTCAATTTTTCTTGTAACAGAAAGAATAAATGCGATATTTTTTTAGAATATTGGTCTGAGTTGTCCATCGTGAAGCAGGTAGCACATTACTGTGATACTCAAGCTTGTCACCGACAAACACAATATTACAATAATTACAGAAAGTCTACTCAACATAATTTACAGAAACTCAACATGACAGAGATTACAGAAACTCAACTCAACATAATCATTACAGAAACTCAACTCAACATAATGATTACAGAAACTCAGCATGGCAATGATTACAGAAACTCAACTCAACATAATGATTACAGAAACTCACATTGACAATGATTACAAAAACTTAACTCAATGAAATAGAATCGATTAGCTTGAATACCTATGACCACAAAGTGCACACGTTAACAGCTGGAAAAATATTACAATGATCAAAACATTCAACTGGAATAAACCTGATAAACCTGAACACTTCTGACGGCGAATTGAATATGTTTACAGTTGTTACAGGTTTTTACTTCAGGTTTTTGTAAAAATGCCCTGGATTCTTTGCAAGTGTCCAAATTTTAAAGGAAGTGCGAATGCTGTGCTGATAATTCAGTGAAATGTTAATGACGAATGGATTTAGTCGGCATAGCGAGCGGGTCGGAGTCAGAAAAAATAAATTTTGATGACTTTTGAATATTTACTTGTCGTTTTTCAGCATTAATGGAAGATGCTCTCTCTCTCGCTCTCTGCTGACAGATACTTAGATAAGACGCACTAGACAAGAACTGTACAAAGAAGAAGCTGGTGTCAGGCACTACACATTTCCTGCTTTCCTGCAATCAGAATCTCAACTACTACCTAGTAGTTACAACATGAGACTATTCTCCCACATTACTATAGCTTCGTCCATCGCCATCAACTGTAGACAGTCCTGCCTGTTGTGGGCTCTGCCCAGATAGCATTTAAACATTTTATAAATGTTTTATTAATTTTCTCACGAAATATTTGAATAATGTTTGCAGAAAAGGTGTTTGGAATTTTTCATGCCCATCTAAAAATGTTTTATTAACGTTTACATTCAAACTATTTTAAAAACTTATTTTCTAGCTTTTTAAAATGTTTTATAAACATTTTCCTGAAATACTACATTTTCCTACAAATAATTGTCACAACCTCGGGAAGCGTGACTCTCTCTCTTCCAATAACATCCATGGGCCAGACAAATACAGGTTATTTCGCACAAATAAATTTTATCTACAGATACAAAACATGTCTTTCACTCCTCAATCCAATTCAGCCCCTTCTCACATTGACAATGATTACAAAAACTTAACTCAATGAAATAGAATCGATTAGCTTGAATACCTATGACCACAAAGTGCACAATGATCAAAACATTCAACTGGAATAAACCTGATAAACCTGAACACTTCTGACGGCGAATTGAATATGTTTACAGTTGTTACAGGTTTTTACTTCAGGTTTTTGTAAAAATGCCCTGGATTCTTTGCAAGTGTCCAAATTTTAAAGGAAGTGCGAATGCTGTGCTGATAATTCAGTGAAATGTTAATGACGAATGGATTTAGTCGGCATAGCGAGCGGGTCGGAGTCAGAAAAAATAAATTTTGATGACTTTTGAATATTTACTTGTCGTTTTTCAGCATTAATGGAAGATGCTCTCTCTCTCGCTCTCTGCTGACAGATACTTAGATAAGACGCACTAGACAAGAACTGTACAAAGAAGAAGCTGGTGTCAGGCACTACACATTTCCTGCTTTCCTGCAATCAGAATCTCAACTACTACCTAGTAGTTACAACATGAGACTATTCTCCCACATTACTATAGCTTCGTCCATCGCCATCAACTGTAGACAGTCCTGCCTGTTGTGGGCTCTGCCCAGATAGCATTTAAACATTTTATAAATGTTTTATTAATTTTCTCACGAAATATTTGAATAATGTTTGCAGAAAAGGTGTTTGGAATTTTTCATGCCCATCTAAAAATGTTTTATTAACGTTTACATTCAAACTATTTTAAAACTTATTTTCTAGCTTTTTAAAATGTTTTATAAACATTTTCCTGAAATACTACATTTTCCTACAAATAATTGTCACAACCTCGGGAAGCGTGACTCTCTCTCTTCCAATAACATCCATGGGCCAGACAAATACAGGTTATTTCGCACAAATAAATTTTATCTACAGATACAAAACATGTCTTTCACTCCTCAATCCAATTCAGCCCCTTCTCATTTTCCCTGATTTTCTCACGTCACACATCTCTTGACATCATCCATACGTATTGAGACAAGCTGACACTTCAGTGTATACTCCACTCTTCTTGTAAGGGTTTTCTATGTTGCGTGTTCATATTATGAATGTAGATACATGTGTATGAATAAACATGACCAGAATGGTTACCTAGTGCTTTCGCTATACAGTCTCACATTTCTTTTCCTGAATTATCAGCGAATAGTACGCACACAGGGCACTACAATAGGGTACAGAACTACCCCAGATAGCATTGAAACATTTTATATGTTTTATAAATGTTCTCACGAAATGTTTGAATAATGTTTGCAGAAAATGTTTTCGGAAATGTTTTTCTTGCCCATCTAAAAAATGTTTTAGTAATGTTTACATTCAAACTATTTTTAAACTTATTTTCTACCTTTTTAAAACGTGTTATTAATATTTACCTGTAAAACTTTTAATAGTTCTGTCACAATCTCGGGAAGCATGACTCTCACTCTCTCTTCCAATGACTTGCACGCGCCAGACAAATACGTGTTCTTTCATACAAAAAGAATAAAATGACTTGCCTGTGCTGATCTGCCTACTTTTACTAAAAACTAAAAGCACACAAAATAACATAAAAAAGAATTCCCTAACGAAGATCTTAGCCCAATCCAAACACCATCCATAGGCATTCAGACAAACTGACATGATTCTCTCACGTCACACAAACTAAATCATTCACGCGTTCTATATCGGAACTCACCTACTCATTAAAGGGGGAACAAGCGCGGTTTATAACTACTACACTATAATAGGATCTAGCATTCGGGTGTGGCAACATAAAGTGACTTTTAATTTAGAATGGAGCCATCTGTTCAAGGACTCACTTGATATTCTGACTGTAGTTGTTATCTTCAACGTTTTACCGTATTCTACGAAGGTTTACTAAGAAAACGGTGAGATAATAATCTTGTTTTTGAATCGAAAATTATCTTCTCCGAGCATTATGAAGGAAAACAATCAAACGTTGCGTCAACACGAAGTGCATGGCGTGTAACAGTTTTATGAGATGACTGATTTTACAACAGTTATCAAATCTACAAATCTATAGTACCAAAGAAACATATATTTTATTAGAATACACATTAGAGTTTGAAAATTACTCTATAGTAAGCATCTTTATTCTGTTCTATAGCTTCCATCCTCTGTGGTTACTCTCATTCAACCATACCTTGTTACCTCATACATTTTACGTCATACATTCTTCGGCATACTCACTGCATCATAATCCTACATCAAACATCTTAAGAAGTTTTTGGCAAATGTTTAGATAACATTTATTTAACATTTTTGATTAAATGTTATGTTTCCTACCATTTTAAAATGTTTGCAAAATGTTTCAGTTTTAAATGTTTCTTCGGTAAATGTTTCTAAAATGTTTCTAAAATGTATCATATCAAACTTTTACATTATTACAACCATGTTAGCGTTTTTAAAACGTTTATAAAAAATGTTTCATTGTTATCTGGGAGGTTCCTCTGTACCAGTTTGTATTTGGCATGCTCACTGTTTGGGATGACATTAATAAGGAGCTGGTTGCACAGACATCAGGGAGTTAAACCTACTATTTTTAAATGTATTTATTGCTAAATGTCCAAGAAAGCCCACTAACCTATACTCACTACTGAGACGTAGAGCAGTTCCACTTCACTCCGATTATGAATGAGCAGATTACTCATCAATATAGTGAGAAGCGTTATACAGAACGCCCCCCACCCTTTCTTAAAACTGCTACCTACGGCTGATAATCACTCAGAGAGCGAAGTTTTTGCTGGAACACGAATAAAGGTCATGACCACCACTCTAACCTAAACTATATACTCTTGAATCACGTGACCCCCTGGAAACAATCCAAGTCCACTGGCAGCCTCTCAAAGAGAGAGATTGCTGTGACCCGGATGTTGATAGGGACGTCAATTCTCTTCATCGTTTACTTAACGCCGAATTTTGTGGGACAGCTCACCACCTTTTTTGTACCTAACCTGAGCTTTAGTGACAAGTATTACAACATGAACTTGGTTCTGTGGCAGTTGATTTCACTGCTTCGTGTAGTTGACTGTTCAGTCAACGTCTGCGTGTATTATGCTTTAGGTTCTACATTTTGCCAAAGTCTAGGTGAAATATTGGGTTGTTGTAACGGTCAAAGTCTTAAGAGCCAGTGTAATAGTAATGATATCCATAAAGAATCCACTGCAGTAAAATATGATGGACTGAACATCAGCTTCGACATTAACCATACCGTGAATCATATCCTTATGACAATTTAGCATCACTCGTTAACGCCAACAAAAAGCGGCTAACATGCAACTAACTTTACTGCCAGTTTTCCAGCTAATTTTAGTCTATTGTCTAAATAATTATCGGAATATTTTTTAAAAGACTATAATGATCGTAATATTTATCAACGACCACAAGTTTCTTGCAGATTTGTTACGCTTGAAGGATATCAGTTCTACTTTGAGACAGAAAGGACATTGTTTACAACCATGTATGCGTTATGGTGAAAGAAAAGCAATATCATTTAAATATCTCAAAAATGTATTTTAAAAAGATGCGAAGAAGCGGTAAAGAGAGAAGACGGTCACCGTTCTCACAAAATGCCTGTCCCGCGAAAAATAAAAAACTAATTACCCGAACGATAAAAAAAATTGGTAAAGAAAATTATCTGTGTTAAAATCTTCAAAAATGGCAAGAAAGAAAGTAAATACGTTAATACAGAAACAGGTAAAGAAACGGGTAGTCGATTTATATCTCACACCATTATATGCCTTAAACATCAAATAATAATACCAAATCATTCACAGACGGAGTGTTTATTTAAGAGAAGGTCCTCAAATGAAGCCACATATCGATGACAATACAATTACCTTTGTTCATGTCACTGGAATAAATGAAGACTGTTTTAAGCCTCTGGTCAGCTGACATCAGGCAATAAATACTTTATGTTAATATTAAAGTACATGCCAACTATCCCGTGTTTACTGTGACAGTAAAACGACTATATACATTTGATGTGTTAGATAATTAGTGTTGTTCAGTAAATGAATTGAAACAATTCCTAATGTTGCTTTATGAAAAAGTATCTTTTAACAGACCATTGAATACTTTTATATTTTTTCAGACTGTTTACGTTGTCCATCCTTAGGCGAGTAGCTCTTTACTATGATACTCAGTTATCACCGAGTGTGACTAACAAACACAACATGACAATGATCACAGAAACTCAACTCTAAGAAACAGAGTTAAGCCTGAATACCTCTGACTACGAAGTGCATAAGCTTACAGTTGCAAAATATTACAATGATCTAAGACAGTCAACTTGATGGAAAAGACTGGATTAATTTAAATACCGCTGACAGCGAACTGTATTGAGTTTAAGGCTACTACGGGTTGGATTATTTTATTTTCACTTCAGATTTCTATGAAAGTGTCCTCGAAGTTTTGCAAAAGTGCAAGTTTCAAAGGATTTAGCCGGTATAATAGCACGATTGTAATCAGGAAGAGTAATAAATCTTGAAGAATATAAAATGTTGATTTGTGTCTTGCCATTAGTGAATATATGATGGTCTCTCTGATGACAGACACTTAGATAAGACGCACTAGACAAGGACTGCATGAAGAAGAACTTAATATCGGTTACTACACATTTCATGCTTTCCTACCACCATAAAATGCAGTGCTCACAACCTAAACAGCAATAACAGATGGTTGAAACAGCTGTAGCTATGCATCAACGCATGATTTCGATGACATACCCTGCGTACTTGACACTAACCAGAAGAGAAATAAAAGTAAACTTACCTGGAGCAGGTACACAAGTCACAAATGTTTATCGTATTTGTGGAAATATTCAAAGAAACAAAAACTTGTCCAGAAATCATTTGTCCTCCAAAACATTCGCAAGGGGGTTAATGAATCTGAAAGCGCGACACAGATACAAGCAAAATGATGTGAGATATAAGATGATGAGGAAGAGGTTGGTAAGGTGGGAGGGGAAGCAATCAACGGGTTTCGTGGAGATGATTGGCTCGACAGAGCAAGTTGTTAGACACTTTAAAAGTTTCTGTTAAAAGCGATGATCACGGAGACAAAAAAACAATTGGTGTTTTTTCTAGCAACTAGGAGGACAATGATCAATGCAGATTAGACTGGGCTCAGCTGCGGAGAGTCTCTTAAGATCTGTACCAGTAGCAAAGTTCAAGGTGTACTAAGACACTGCCTCTGACACTGGACTGATGCGGTTTTTTGGAAGCTGTTGGTATCACTCACCTGGTCTCTATTCGTATATATATATATATACTATGTTGTCTCTGATGGTGTTGACCGACTGTTGATAATGTCTTCAATTTCATCTTTGCTGTAGTGAGACGGTCATGAAGGTTTTCCTACATGATATGCTTCAGATTGTTGTAGAGTTAAAGGATGTCCTCTGTTGTCTAGAAAAAAAACTGTATTAATGTATTGCTTATAATTGCAGCGCTGCTTAAAATCTTGTAAATCTCAAAAGCAGGGATCGGAGAGACCCTCTTCTGTGTACAATGTTTTAATCACAGTCTTTCATCCCCTCAACCCTCTTAAACTCCATGAAGTTTGTAACAGAGACTTTGCTGATGCTGGACGTGCATTTCAATCAGTTGCAGAAATGGTGATCTGGTTCTGTCGACGAACATCTAGTTTTCTCATCTGCTAGCAATTACTCATATTTGATCCTAAGATCATTGTTACCAAAGCAAACTACAACTGAGCTGTCTTATACATACATTCCTAAATACTTCCACCTCCCCTCCACAGCAGCAATTATAAATAATAGCTACACGTTCAATGAAAAAAAGAAAGAAATTATCCATCATCTTGCTGCCCTTCATCAACTACATGACTGCCACTAGTTGGTTTTTTTTTCATTTTAAAGGTCACAACCAAACTTTATCGTACTAAGGGACGTGTCAGAAATTAAAATTCGATCTTCAACACCCTTTATGCAAACAGCATTCGGTTACAGCCTCGTCTACCAAGCTTGACCAAATAAGCAAATATCATTCTCCTGTGAGACTAAAAGAAAAATAGTGTAAAAAGAAAAGGATATATTTCATCAAAAATCCTTAGTAGGCAAGCTAAACATTAGCAGTAGCAACATAAGTGTAGTAAAAATGGCAATATATTTTGTGAAGATACATTACTTACGTTTAAATTAAAACTATTTTGTAAATTTGCATTTTAAATACAAGGATTTATTTCAATTTGAATTTAAAATAAAATCCCTACAAATTGTTTGATTCATGTTGAACTTCTCAAAATCAATTCTGGTATTTCTATATAGATGATGGCGCCAACATACTTCTGATAAAAACTAGACAACCAGGGAGTTGAACGGTTCCTTAAAAGTGAATATTTTATCAACTTTTCCACTTATGTTCCTCATCTACTTGTAGCTGTTTCTACTCCTGGCCTTCTAATGGTATATATAGAGAGTAAGTGTAAAGAGAGAGAGAAAGTGTGTGTGTGTGTGTGTGTGTGTGTGTGTGTGTGTGTGTGTGTGTTTATGTTCGAGTGCAGGTGCGTTTGCAGTCTGCTATACTGTCGTTCTCTGTTTTTCCTGGTGGAACATAAGGTTCCTTTCACAGTGCAGCTGGAAGTGACCAACAATGTCGCTGGAACTGTCGACTGTAAACAGCTCCGAGGTGGTAGTGGGTGTCACCCGACTGCTACACAACAGTCGCTGCGTGGTTCTAGTGGACATAGAGTCGCACGATCATGTGGTCAAGGACGTGGATATCAGCAAAGAGGTAAAAATAGTACTATGTTGAAAACGAGATGCCGAAAGGAGGTAAGACAACTAAGTAATCAAAAACGTATGGAAGACAGAAGACAGCGAAGAATAGTGTGAAAAAAGGGAGAATAACAGCAATATTTACAAAGAGCCTGATAATAGTTAACGGCTACCTCCATAACCTCGTCGTTCGCTTGTTTGAACTAGACGGTTGCAGAAACCCACATGGACACTCCATTTAGTAAACTGAATCTTGACTAGCTTCGCCTCCCACAAGGCATTTAAATTCATTCCGTTTAAATATTTCTGTGGTGGAGCTTTTTGCATTTCCTAAGCTTATATCTCGTCTAAAAGCAGCTCAGATAGTTTTATTTGTAAAATACCCCTTTTAGGTAAATTAATTATTATGTACACATCTCGGTGCGAGACAGGCTCAGTTCTGGATTATCATGACTTTCTCCGCCGGACTGGTTCTCCTTTCATCCTGTCTGGGTATCCCTGGCAACATCCTCAGCTCCGCGGTCTTCTACCGCCAGGGTCTGCAGGAGAGGATCAACGTCTGTCTCTTTGCTCTTTCCCTGGCGGACCTTGTGGTTGTAGTGTCGATCTTCCTGCACTACAGCGAAAACATCTACAGTCAATTCGTCGGGCCTTCGTGGGTCATGGCCACGAACCTACCTGGTGAGTGGTTAACAGTTTTCACTATACTAATGATGTTAGGGATCTCTTTTTCTCTTCCTATGTTGAGTAGTTTGCTTAGTGCTCTTGATTAAATCAAAAAGGTATCACGAATATTTAAACTAATATTTGTATACGTTAACCAATCATATTCTGAAACCAAGATTACTAAATGATGTTTCATTTCATCTCATCCTTCTACAAATGGACGAAAAATTTTAAGAAGAAAACAAATTCAATTTCAGTTCAAGGAAATCCGACTGATAATACAGTGCTTTATAGTAGATCAGTTTCAAAAACGTTAACTTTGGCGAGGGTTATCTTCAATTTTCTTCTCGTCCTTAACGATGTTTGCTAGTCCTTGCCCTGATGTGTATACATGCCCCTACATTACCAATTAATCAATCAATCAATGCTCTTTGTGCTAGTTGCACTTAAGGCCTCAACCAGAGCCCGCCACTGATGTCGATCGGCTGAAACTCGCTCCAGGCAACCCCATGTCCAGTCCTTTCCTTTCATCTCCATTTCCACTGTTCTTCTCCAGGTTTCCTTTGGGCGGCCTCGTTTTCTTTGGCCGTCTATAGTCCATCGTAGGGCGATTCTGGATAGGTCTGCTGTCTGCTGGCGAAGCACATGTCCAATCCATCGCCAGCGCCTTCGTTGAACCAACGTGGTGATGGATTCCGTTTCAGTTCTTCGGTGGAGTTCTTCATTGGTGATGGTGTTTGGCCAAAAGATGTTAAGTATGCGCCTGAGGCATCTGTTTTGGAAGACGTCAAGCCTCTTACCGATGTTTTTGGTCATCTTCCATGATTCTGATCCGTAAAGGAGGGTGCTGATCACATTCGACTTGAAGATTCTCAGTTTGGTCTTCTGGCTGATGTTTTTTGCCTTCCATGTGCTCCTGAGTGAGGCGAAGGCCTCGCTGGCTTTTGCCAGTCGGGCTTGAATCTCCACCCTCGCATCCCCGGTGTTTGAAATCTTGGACCCAAGATAGGTAAAACTGTTGAGTTCCTAAATCTCTTCTCCACTTAGTTTGATGTTTTCTTGGACTCTGCGTTCACTCTCATACTTTTCGTTTTCTTTGCGCTGACCTTCAAGCCAAGGTTTCCAGCTGTTTCTGAGAAGGCATTTGTTTTCTCCTGCATGTCTTGGGGGCGGTGTGACAACAGGGCAATGTCATTGGCAAAGTCCAAGTCTTCCAGGATTCTTGTTGCTGTCATAGTCATGGTCCATTTGATCCCTCTCCTCTCTCTGTCGGTGGAATTCTTCATAGTCCAGTCCATGGCCAGGATGAAGAGGAACGGCGACAGAATGCAGCCCTGCTTCACCCCAGTCTTGATGTTGAAGGGGGCTGTGAGCTCCGTGTCACAGACCACCTGAGATTTGAAGTCGCTGTACAGCATTGCAACGACCTGTACAAGTTTTGCAGGGACTCCATAATGCCTCAGGATCTTCCATAAGGACTCGCGGTGAATACTGTCAAAAGCATTCTCCAGGTCGATGAAGTTGATGTACAGCGGTGCGTTTCACTCATTGCTCTGCTCCAGAATCTGACGCAGAGTGAAAATGAGTTCAGAGCAGGATTGCCCAGGGCGAAATCCTGCTTGCTGGGGCCGGTGGTCTTTCTCAACGGTTGCCGTCAGTCTTGACAAAACAATCTTGCTGAAGACCTTGCTGGTGATGGAAAGAAGTGTTATACCCCTCCAGTTATTACAGTCTCCAAGATCTCCTTTCTTGGGTACCTTGAAGATAAGCCCTGTCTTCCACGCATCAGGGATCTGTTCTGATTCCCAAACTTGCCTGAAGATTTCAGTCAACATGGGAGCTGTCACATTCACATCTGCTTTCAACATCTCTGCTGTTATTCCATTTGCCCCTGGTGCTGTGCCACTTTTCATTGCATTGATTGCTGCTGTCACTTCTTCCAGGCTTGGCGGGTCTGTGCAGATGTCAAGGTCTGTATCTGCTGGCTGGATGTCTGCGAGCTGAGGGGGGTCTGGTCTGTTCAGAACCGACTCAAAATGCTCCCTCCAGCGCTGTAGTTTTTCTGCCTCTCCCTGGACAACATTTCCGTTCATGTCTTTCACTGGTACCTCATTGTTTTTGAACCTGTTGTTTAGCTGTTTATTGATTTTATACAGTGTCTTCAGGTTATTTTTTCGTGATGCTTCTTCTGCTTCATCTGCTAGTTTCTCTATGTAGTCCCTTTTGTCGGTTTTGATCATCCTCTTTACCTCTTTGTTTATTTCTGTATATCTTGTCTGTGTTGTTCTTTCAGACGTTCAGATCTGGTGTTGTTGATTTTCTGCTTGGTTGACTTTCTCTCTTCTATCCTTTTCCATGTCGCTTCTCTGATCCACTGTTCTTTCTTTTTTCGTTGGAAGCCCAGTATTTTCTCTCCTGTTTCCTGTAAGACTCGATTGAAGTCCTCTAAGGTCATCTCCTGTTGGTCCCCTAGTGCCTGGAACCTGTTCTTAACTTCCACTACAAAGGGCCCGTTTGGTGGCTGGGTCCTTCAGTCTGCCGGAGTCCACTCTCTGCTGACGTGCCTGTTTTCCTCGTGATCGACGTAGCTTCAGAGAAACTGCGGCTATCACAAGAGTGTGGTCACTGGCAACGTCTGCTCCTCTGTAGGCTCTGACATCTTGAAGTGAGCTCCTCCATCTTCGGTTGATGATGACATGGTCTATCTGGTTCTTTGTGATCCCTTCTGGTGATGTCCACGTTGACTTGTGGATGTCTTTGTGTTGGAAGAGTGTGCCTCAAATCAGTAGATTGTTTTCTTCACAAAAGTCTGCCAGTCTCTCTCCGTTGTCATTGATGGTTCCAATTCCATGCTTGCCCATGATATGCTCCCTGCAGGTGTTGTCACTTCCCACCTTGGCATTGAGGTCGCCGGCGATGAGCAACATATCGTGGGCTCGGACGCTCTCCGTGGCTGCCTGGAGCTGATCGTAAAAAGCATCGTTGTCTTCTGCCTCGGAGTCTTCTGTTGGTGCATAGCAAACTAGCACTGTCAGCTTGGTGTACTTTGAATGAAATCTTGCTCTTAGAAGCCTGGGTCCATTAGGCTTCCATTCCACCAGTGTCTTTTCAGTTTTCCTTTTGAGGAGCAGTGCTACTCCTTCAGAGTGTTGATCGTCTGATCTTCCTGAGAACAAGATAGTATGTCCTGATGATAGTCTCCTCTTTCCCGTGCCGATCTATCTGTACTTGCTGACTCCCATGATGTCCAAGTTGTACTTATCAAGCTCCTTGACTAGTTGGGGCAACCTGCCAGTCTGATACAAGGTCTGAACGTTCCAGCACCCCACCCTCAACTTCTGCTGCGGCTTCAGTAAATCCACCATCGGGGCGCCAGCTCCCTCTCGGGTTTGACTGTCGTCCGTCATAAGTCCAGTTACCTGGTGTGTTTCATTACCTTCGCCATCCGTAATAAGTACTCTAGTGTTGGTTTCTGTAACTTGCTATTTTTTACATGGTGGGGTTATTAGCCCTACCACAACCTAATTTACCTCTAGTTGAGGTTTCCACCTTAGTCGCCTCTTACGACATGCCTGGCTGGACAGCAGGGACCCTATTCTTACAATGCTCGCTAGGCAAGCATATCCCGGGGTCCCACGGGGGACCTACATTACCATGTCAGGCAGAAATCAGTGGGTTTGCTGGTTGTACTGACAGGTATAGAAGGCACGATCTGGGCTTCACAGTTCCTGTCGGCTGTGATCGCCAGTGAGCGGTGTTTCTGTGTCGTCAGTCCCTTCCACGCCAAGAGGCTGCTCAAGACCTCCACCATGACCGCCATCATTGTCGTCTGCTGCGTGGTGTTGATCGGAGGCCGGTGTGTTGTAGCTGGCCCCAAGCATACCTCTATCTGTGTATTTCATCCAGCCACAAATGCGACCGAAGAAATTTTGTCTGTAACTATGTAAGTTACTACGAATATCTAATGAAAGTTCTAGGACAACATTTAGCGGAATTAAGCGATAAAATATTTAGTAGTGGGAATCCTAAATGACACAAAACAAGCAAGAAATTTAGAAAGTAATATGTGGTAACAGATTGATGATTGAAGACTCTGTAATTAGTGGACAGATTTTAAAAGTTTTTCTCATTCAAACAATCGTTATAAAGGTGGAAATATTTTTCCTACTTACGCTCATGTTAAATGGCATAGCTCCTAGATGCTGACATTTGTCACATTCACACCTGTTTCCCGCCTCATCAGGTATTACATGCAAAACAAAGCTGTGCTGGACTTCATCGACCTTTTTATCTACACTCTCGCCCTGCCTATTGCATTTCTAGTGGTTATTATCTTGACTACCTCAGTCACCACCATCACACTGCGGGCGTCGCTTGCTTGGCGACAAACCGTCGCCTCCACAGTCACCAAGACCTTGATGAAGGCCCAGCCAGACGACCAGAAAGAGGAGAGGATTTCGAGTAAGGAAGTCAGGCTTACGTTGATGCTAATCGCCATTTCTGTCATCTTTATCATCTGTATAACACCTAACATCGCTTTCCAGATTGCAATATTCATTGAACCCAACCTTGGCCACGGCGGGCCATATTATCGGCTGAACTCAGCTTTGTGGAGCATCGTATCATTCCTGAAGGTGTTCCACTCCTGCATCAACTTTATTGTGTATTTGAAAATGGGATCCAAATTTAAGGATATCCTCACAAATTTGCTAACGTGTCGAAAACCCAAAGACTAAAAACAAGTAAAGCAGAATTTCATTTCTTACTGTCTTAAGTTTGAAAGCATTACCAATCGAGATCTCTTAAGAAGTAAACACTATTTGCTTTATGTAAATACTTATAACCTTCTCGGGAATACCATTCCAAGAATAGTAAAAACTATTCAAGTTAAATGGCTTGATGATAATTCTAGAATTTAAAAAAATTCTAACAAAAAGTAATATAAAATGAGAAATTGAATGCAGCGAACACTATGGCTCGCAACACTGGTATAATTTTAGGGTAACAACAGCCGATGTTGGAATTAATAGGCGCTGATATTTTGTTGCTGGTGGTAATACTCTTTTTTACTTTCATGCTTAAGGTGAACGCATCTACTTTTTAAAACCTTTTGTATCGAGACTCTTAAACGTCGTTAAAGTCAGGCCTATTTTCGAAAAAAATAATAAGAAAAGGTAATTTAGTTGGGAAATATCTCAGCCAAAAGGCAAACTCCTTGCACTGGATCCACGAAATAGTCACAAAGATGTAGAACGAAGAACAGTGCACAGTAAAGGGAGATCACTGCAGATCTTTCATTTACAACTTCAAAAAACAAGGGTTAAGTGAATCAACAGAAAGTAAATCATGAAGCCGAGCCACTAAACCTGTTAAGCGAAGGAAATAACTCTTTTATACAGTTATGTCCCCTGCTTACAGAGGTATCTGTGTATAGTCCCTTATTTATAATATCGTCTATAACTTTTCACATCTTAGCTATAAAAATATCATTACTACTGTTTTAAAGTTTTTCAGTTATTACGTCCACTATTTATAATGATAACTTACCTACTTCACTACTACACAGCAAATTTGACAAATATTTAGCAAACTTTTCATGCCTAAGGGGGAAAATATAATTTTGTAAAATTGACTTTTATTTTAAGAAAAGTATGAGAATCGATGTAAGAATCAACACGCACATATAACAAACGTAGGAGGACGCGTTCGTTTGTGAACCGTCACAAGTCTCCTAGTGAGCAGGTACCGTGAGAGTAACGCGAAACAAAATAACCAAAAACAGTTAATAAAAGCTATACACTAAATGTATTAGAGGCTATTTTTGGTTGCTAGACATTCATAAGAGTCGCATTCTGATCTGGTCTGACCACGTGTCTCGGCCGACACCTTGTCGAAGACTGTCTTTCAAGGTACTCTCACTCGGGCCTCTAGTCGACTTAAGGCCAGCCGGCCACACGCTGACGCGGGCCTTAACTCCTCGTAAGGCACATGTTTGTTTATTTCATACACGCATAAAATGCGTTGTTTCGGAAAAAATATTAATGCAGACGATAGTTCATTCATTTTTCTATCGAGTGATCTTCTTTTCATGACGAAGTTTGCACGTTTGATAGACATTTTTTGCGTTTTCCCACGGTACCTGTCTTTCTGTTTACAAAATGGCTACCGAATACCCGCGTAGAAAGTTCGACCGGCAGCTTTGAAAATTTATATTTAATAACCTACATTAAAGACAACCATCAGTAATACACCGTTTTAAAGAGCATTTTTAAACCATTCACTTGGTGTAAATTTTAAGATACATAGGTTTTGTCTTCGAGTATTAAAATCAAATGAAAGAATACGACTGTACGCGCTTTCGAACTTTTGGAAATCCCCGGTCGGATATTAACAAAATAAATTATTTACACAAAATATACAGACATAAAGTACCAAACAAATATATTTTTTATTAGAATATACATTAGAAATTTAAAATTACTTACTATTTTCTTCTCCTTTGCGGTTGTTGAAGTAAAAATCCATGTCAAAGTGAGACACAACGTGCTTCAATTCTCGAACGTTCCTTTGTTAAAATAAAAAATCTTTTGACTTCCTGTCAGTTCAAGGGAAGTAATCATAGTAGACGATTCCCAATGGTTGCAGTAGTTTCCTCCCTTATGTTATTTTTCTTTGTTTTTGTGGGGCTCGAATAACTGTATAAAAGTTTTTGTTGCTGATCATTATCATGGTAAATTCTGTTGGGAATACCATAAAAAAGTGTTTTTAAGCAAACAAAAGGTAAAAATGTTTTTTTTCTACACAGTTTGATCTATCATTATGAATTTAAATTGTTCTTCTATCTCTTTTAGTTATTTTTTTATGATTTTTTGAAAACTGGGAACAATCGTGCGAGAGATAGACACTGCAGGCTTCTAGCAGCCCCGAGTTCAACGAGTTAAGGGTGGCTTACACCCGGACGTTCAGATCAAGAACTGGCTTACAAACATGAAGGAGGGGACTGGTCGTCCCGTGCAGGACCTGTTCACTATCTTCCATGTCAAGCATGAGTGGGGTGGGGGGTGCCTGTCAACTGCTGTGTCTATCTGCTTCCTCCAGCGACCGCTACCAGTCAATGGAAAGTTGACTCTAGACAATGCACTTCATATGTGCATTCCATCAATACAATTTTATGATGCAAGTGTGCAGAACGTAACAGGTGGATGATCCTTGAATAATAAAACACGAAAGCCCCTCCCCTTCACACACACACAAACACACACACACACACACACACAGATAAGTGCAGGTACACAAACATGATCGAATCATGCACAAACAGGCGGAAAGATATTGTTATGTGTGTTGGCAGTGGGCAGGCCTCTCATTCATTAGTTGGTAAGCAATTTGTCCCTAAGCAACAATAGGAAAATTGTACTCAGTAGAAAATTAAAAAACAAAGAACGCTAAAACATTTCAAATTAGAACAGTTCGCAGGTTCTTTCCCTTGATCTGTCTCCTTCTATTGTATAAATGCATTGTTTAATAAAAATAAAGTAAAAACTAAAATCATAACACCAATAAAAAGACAAAAAATGTTTCGTCAATAACAGGAGTTGAGAGAAAATATACTAGAAGTAAATATGCAACAAGAAGTAGACAGTCAAATAACTGACACTTTTTATACAACTTTCCGAATGTGTTTAAAACACCAATTGGAATGATTTGGTCAAACAAAACCTCAGTTTGTCATGAGTTCTCAAAATAAATTTATGTTGGTAACAAGTTAAATCCAATCTCAATGCTATGTCGCTTTTAATATAAACTTCTTTCGTATCATCAGGGATTAGCTGTATCAACAAAAAAAACTCTTAAACTGATATTATGATGTTTAATACGATATAATTTCCAACGACATCAGCTAATGTTATATAAGTTTTATATAACTTGGGCTAATATAATTTTACAATAGTGTGGTGAGGTGAAACATAGTATCAGTTTGGCTAAATCTAAATCTTGTTTAAAAGAAAATATTTAATTATTAACTTATCTATTGCCACCATTGAAGGTGTAATATTAACACCCACACACATAAATGTTTGTCAGTCAAATGTAAGATACTAACATGTAGGAGACTAACATGTAAATAATAAGGCAGATCACTTTTTAAAAAGTATGTCCACATTACAATGCAAAAACTTCAAAATAATCATCAAGCTCAGGGGCCATGATGTGGATAAGCTAGCTAAACTAGCTCAAGCGCAAGTTGCCAAAGGTTTATTTAATGATGATAACCAAAGCTTTACTTATTTATCGTTTTTTTTATGCGAACAAGTCGTGCGGTGTTTACCCAGAACACCCGTTATGTTGTGACATAGAGTAACAAGAACGATGACTGTATCAAACAAGGTCTTTAAATGCTCATCTGAAAGGGTGTTAGAAATAAATAATTTACGAGCGATGTTGTTTCAACGTATTATTATATTTTACCAGTGAAGAATTTCGGGAAACCCAAGGGACCTGATCTGAGGTGAGTGCAGTGACCAACATGATCTACCAGCTAATGGAGGGTAAATAATGAGACAGGACATATTGGGGGGAGGAATGAACAGAAAGCTGTGTATTAGAAACAATATGAAGTTTCTGAATGATGAATGCCTCTGGACTGGTGAACGAAAGTTGTTTTAAGTATGCAAGTTTTCTTGAAGGTCTACTGGATTGTAAATGTGTTCTAATGACTTAATGACTAATAAAGTTCAGTGAGTAACATTCTGCTGGAGTTCTTCAATTAGCTAAATGTTTTACAACGTTAGCTAACTCCTATACAGTCCAAGCTGTGTAGTTTATCTCTTTCTGTGAATTTGTACACGTGTAGCTAGAGATTGAAAATGGAAAGTTCACCAAGATTTGGGGAAAAAGGATCGTGCACTAAGGAAACTTTTGCGCCCCAATATCCCCTTGAAGTAGCAATTTTTTTAATCTGACACTGCAAGAAGACTTTCAAATATATTTGATATTGTTTACTGAAATGTTTGTGACTTCTTTGCTTAGCTAAGAAGTAAGGGTATATTTTATACAGCTAGAAAGTAACCACGCTCAGTCACGAAACTCCATGATGCTAAGAAATGTCCATCGACATAGAGCTGTTATGCACGCACTAACAAAGAACTGCATGATCTTACCAACAGACTGACAGAAGGTGCACACGCATATGGAATAAAGACAAACACTGATAAGAGTGACGGTTATTGCCAACTGCGTAAGCAGACTGTTCCTCCCAAAAATTCACTCTGCTCATTCGGTGCCTTACTAGATCCTCTGTGCATTTGAATAGTATGAATGAAGGCTGTTTTAAATTTCTGGTCAGTTGACAACAGGAGAAGAATAGTTTATGTCGATATTGAAGTCACTTGAAAAATATTCTGTAAATATTATTTACAGCATACAATTTACAATTTTTAAAGGAATAAATTGAACAATTCCTTATGTGGCTTTAGTTTCAATTTGTCTTGTTACAGAAAGAGTAAATGCGATATTATTTTTTTAGAATATTTTTCTGGGTTGTCCATCCTTAAGCAGGTAACGCATTACTGTGACACTCAAGTTTGTCATGGACAAACACAATAAGACATTAATTACAGAAAGTCTACTCAACATAATTTACAAAAACTCAAGATGACACTAATTACAGAAACTCAACTCAACATAATGATTACAGAAACTCACATTGACAATGGGTACAGAAACTCAACTCAATGAAATAGACTTGATTAGCTTGAATACCTAAGACTATAAAGTTAACAGCTGAAAAATATTACAATGATCAAAACATTCAACTGGAAAAAAATCGATAAACCTGAACCCAATATGCTCTCTCTCTCTCTGACAGACACTTAGATAAGACGCACTAGACAAGAACTGTACAAAGAAGAAGCATATGTCAGGCACTTCACATTTCCTGCTTTCCTGCTATCAGAATCTAAAGTACTGCCTAGCAGTTTCAACATGACACTATTCTCCCACATTACTGTAGCTTCGTCTATCGCCATCAACTGTAGACAGTCCTGCCCCCTGTGGGCTCTTCCCAGATAGCATTTAAACATTTTATAACCGTTTTATTAATGTTCTCATGAAATGTTTGAATAATGTTTGCAGTAAATTTTGTGGAAATTTTTTTCATGCCCATCTAAAAAATGTTTTATTAACGTTTACATTCAAACTATTCTTACTTATTTTCTACCTTTTTCAAATGTTTTATAAACACTTTCCTGTAAAACATTTAATAGTTGTCACAACCTGGGGAAGCGTGACTCTCTCTCTCGCTTCCAGTGACATGCACAGGCCAGACAAATACAGTTTCTTTCGCACAAATAAATTTTATCTACAGATTAAAAAAATTCTTTCACTCCAATTCAGCCCCTTCTCATTTTCCCTGATTCTCTCACGTCACACATCTTTTCACATCATCCATACGCATTCAGACAAACTGTCGTCGTTCACGCTCTTTCATTCTTCCACGTGGGATGAGGGCTTGAGCTAAATCTGTGACAAGTTTTTCTGAGCCAACAAATAAATTCGCATACTGTTCTTTTCATAAACTATTCCTCTTTTTCTCTCAAGCTCTTTCGCTGTCACGTTCATGTAAAAACACACACAAAAACATATGCACACACATGGCACAGGTTCTCAAATACACACGCATCTGCACAATAACCCATTTACGGACTCCACACCAACTCCACATGCACACGCTCAAGCACAAGCGCACACATACAAATACACGCACACACACACACATAGACACACACACGCACACACACAGACATACACACACATACACATCACAAGAAATATTTTGCACGATCAGCGCTAGATTAATGCAGAGTATTATTATCTTGTTAGTTGATTATGTCACACTGGCCCATGTTCTAGGCAGATGTCACTAAGCGGGTGTAACTAATGGCGGCTTGTTGTCAACCTGAGGTGCTGGTGACACTAGGTAGTAGGCGACACTTTGCTGATCAGATACTTCCATTTTAACCCCTTGCATTCCTGCTTTGTAAAGGCATTTAGTCCTAAAATGAAGGATTTTTCTAGTAACAAAGACTGATGCGTTTAAAATATTCATGGAAGCTTTAATAATACAAAGAATTTTCTAGTGAAAAGGCTTTCAATAGTGCTATGAAATTTTAACTTTTTTGGGGTCATTTTTCATGGAAAAGTAGTAAACCACGTAAAAGCGAGTAAGTGAGCATAGTCTACAAATCCCGCTTATGACCGATAAACAAAACAGCTTTGCTAGGAGCCGAGGTCGCTTGTCGCCTCTTTATTTGAGAGTTTCTTTACAAAAGCCCTTTATTCAGCTACAGGTGTAATTTCGTTGTAGTCAGTGTACCCTCCACTCTTCTTGTAAGGGTTCTCTACGTTGCGTGTTGTTCGTATTATGAATGTAGATACATGTGTATGAAGGAACATGAGCAGAATGGTTACCAAGCTCTTTCGCTTTACAGCCTCACATTTCTTTTCGTGAAGTATCAGCGAATAGTACGCACACAGGGCACTTCTATAGGGTACAGCACCACAATAGGGTACAGCACTACAACAGGGTACAGCACTACAATAGGGTTCGACACTACAACAGGGTACAGCACTACTGTCAAGGACCAATCCGTGTCAGTAAGTTATGTAAGAATTGGAGTTAGTTCCCTTTTTTGTACTAAGACGCAGGGCTAGTCCCCCTTTAACAAAAGTACGAGAAATGCAGGAATGTGAGTTCGTTTCAGGAGAGAGCGTGTGCCTGAGTAAAGTAGTAACGGTAGCACCTGTAAGTCAGGTGAACTGAATTATTCATTCCCTGACCAAACGCTCTAGTGGAAGGACATAGGAGTACGTTCTGTGTGAAAGAGACAGGGGAGAAAATCTAATTCCTTGACTAGTCAAGGTATGAAAAGTTTTTTTTAATTGCTGTATCTTGGTAATAATCATTTTCTTTATTGATTGGTCTTTGTAATAGGCCTGGAGAGAATGACGAGTGATTATGATATTTGATGATTCTTAGAAAGAGGTATGATAGTTGTGAAGATATAATATAATGTGGTAGTGCAGTTGGTGTGAGTATTCATGGAGGCACAAGTATTTTCATGAATTAATTGGGGGTCAAGAAGACTGTAAAGAAGATATCGTTGACCAGGAGTATATTGTCGTCAACGTGCTGCGTGCACTTCGACCTTCAAGTAACTAGTCGTCAATGTGTTGTTGCATTACGACCAGGGAGTATACTGTCTTCAACGAGCTGTGTGAATTACGACCCAGGAGTATATTTTCGTCAGCGAGTTATTTGTCCTACGACCAAGGAGTATATTGTCTTCAACGTACTGTGTGAAATTACAACCAAGGAGTATACTGTATACGTGCTGTGTGAATTACGACCCTACGACCAAAGGAGTATGTTATCTTCAAAGAGCTGTGTGCATGACATCAAGGGAGTATTGTCTTCAGCGAGCTGATTACGCCACGTCAAACGGAGAAGGAGAATTGGATAATCGGTGATCCATGAGAAGCGCCGACAACTAGTCGAACGAAGCGTATCAAGGGAGATAATTTATAGGAGTGTGTAGGCCAGTGAGTGTTTTGAATTCTAATCGGACTTGGAACAGTAAGTGAGTTTGTCATTTCCTAGATTAAATAAGACTACCGTTTTGGGACTTTTTTTATGTCCTAATCCGAATACCTGTCGCAGAACTGATTGACTGGAACATTGAAGAAGGGACTGACTAGTTGTAAGAAAAGCTGTTTGTTAAAGAAGAATAATTGGATGTTTGGGAGGTAGTGATGTTATATTGATTCATGTTTGAGTATTGTCGTTTATTGATTCATGCTCGATGGTTGACATACATTGATTTTTGCTTGATTACTGACGTATATTGATTCATGCTTGTTAGAATCACGTATGTTATTGAAGTGATATATGTAGACCTTAATTTGTTGCGAGGTATGTTTGATGGGAAACTTTTTGAAATTTTATGAAAATGGAAAGAGTAAATGGACATTTTGAAGTAGGCAACCACCCCCATACATATTAGTAGAACTCCCCATTATTATTTAGGATAGTAGGAACCCACGGACAGATCTTTGTGTTTTGTTGAACGATAGAGCACGTGAGGAACGCCGTGTGGTCAGTGTGTGTTGTATGTGACCTGTCTGTACGTTGCGTGGCCTTAACAACTACAATAGGGTACAGCACTAAAGGAGGCTAGTTGTGCCCACTGCTCGCCTTCTGCAAATGAATTATAGTCGGATATGTGTAGATTCGAGTAATACCTGTAGCGTGATAATCACTTGAGAGTTTATCATTGGATCATCATTGGATCATCATTAAAGATGCGAGGCCATGCGATCGGCACAAAGTTATCCAGAGTCATTGTTATAAATATTCGTATCTGAAACTACCTTACGGGAGGATGTCTTGATTTATTTACTGCTCGAGGCGCTGCTCAGTGATCCCGACTTTGCTAGACCCCCCCCCCATTTCAGTGAAGGAACTAGAAAAAAGCCAACATAGCAAAAGACTGGGCGATTTGGGAAATTATATGGTAGCAATATACATGTGGCACCAAAGGTCGCTGAAACATTATATACTGTACTTACACCCAAAAAATGACTTATTCAAGCGGCAGGGACAGTCGTGACCACTGGAATACCAGTTGTAAAGAAAGTGGTTACAGTGAAATGTCTGAATCCTGGCAGCAAAATCCTGGAATCTTACAGCAAGCTATTGTTAGAGCGGTGACCACCTCTTCCTCGATACTCTTCAGGTTAGGTACTACCATCACAGCGGGGCCAACTGAGGAAAGTAGACTGTAACACACTGGTATTAGGCCATGGTTGTCATAAAATCAAATACATAATTTAATTTTTCCTTCTTTGTGTTCTTCATTGTTTCCTTTCTTACCTTTATGGACGTTGAGGACAGAAAAAGGAAAAAGAAGAAACTAGAGGTAAGATGGATGGCTCAACAATAGCAACAACTTTCCCTACTTTTTTCTAGTTCCTCATTCTACACGAAAAATACCCAGTATATTTTTCATTTGCTTTTCATTGCCGAAATTTACACACACGCGCGCGCGACAGTCAAAATGATGAGTATTCCTAGTAAAGACAACCGCCTGGAAACCCCCCGGGTAACCTGCCAGTCCCAAGCCCGGATGAAGGAGGAGGGTTGGGCGTGGGGTTAGCAACCCCACCCTGTAAAACAACCCTTGCTACAGAAACTACAACTACAACACTACCACAACGAGAGCCTGGACGGGAAGATCCCTCTTTGGAGGGGCCTATGACGCGTGCTGGCGAAAGCCTTCGGGAAGTCAGCTCGCCGACCTATCTTCTTACGGCCAAGGCAAAAACCAGGATAGGGACCTGGAACATCAGAACCCTATACGAGAGAGTAAAATCAGCTCAGGTAGCACAGGAGATGAAGAACTATGGCATCAAGCTCCTTGGCCTGTGCGAGACCAGATGGAATGGTAGCGGTCAGACCAGACTCTCGTCAGGAGAGACTATCATCTACTCTGGACATGAAGACCCTGACCATGACCACTCACAAGGAGTAGCAGTACTGATGACACAGGAGGCTGCAAGGGCACTAATATCATGGGAACCAGTTTCGCCACGACTCATGGCAGCTCGGTTCAACTCCAAAGGAAGAAAGATGACCATCATACAGTGCTATGCACCTACCAACGCAGCAAAAGAAGAGGAGAAGGAGGACTTTTACAACTCCCTACAAGCGCTGGTTGATCGTACTCCAAGACGAGACCTGAAGATCATCATGGGCGACATGAATGCCAAAGTTGGAGATGAAAACACGGATAAAGAACACATAATGGGAAAGCACGGTGTGGGCAACTGCAATGAGAATGGTGAGCTGTTCACAGACTTCTGCTTGTTTAATGACCTTGTAATCGGAGGCACAGTCTTTCCTCACAAAACCATCCACAAGACCACCTGGACTTCACCAGATGGAAAGACAGAAAACCAGATCGATCACATCACCATTAATCGACAGTTTAGAAGAAGTCTGCTGGATGTCAGGGTAAGGCGTGGTGAAGATGCAGCCTCAGACCACCACCTGCTTGTAGCAACTTTGAAGATAAAGCTGAGGTCCTTCCATGAGTCATCAGACAGACCACACCACAAATTCAACGTGCAGTTTCTTAGAGATCGCAGGAAGCAAGAAGAGTTCAACTGTGAAGTCAAAAACAGGTTTGAGGCACTGAAGGGACTCCTTGAAGAAACAGTGGCCAACCACTGGACAGGACTACAGGAGACCTGGAAGGCCGCCTGCAAACGAGTTCTGGGAAAGAAACAGAAACAACACAAGGAATGGCTGAGCATAGGGACCTGGAAAAAGATAGAGGAAAGGAAAGAGCTGAAGCAGAAGATCAGCCAGTGTCAAGACCAGCAGGAAAAAGAAGAGCTCAGAGCAAAGTACTGGGAGATGAACCGAGAAGTGAAGAAGAGTGCAAGAGGCGACAAGAGACAGTTCGCACACAGGATGACAGAAGAGGCAGAACAAGCAGCTGGGCAAAATAACATGAAAAGACTATACAAAATTACAAGAACTCTGTCAGGACGGAAAAACATCAATGCATGCAGGCCAGTAAAAAATAAAAATGGCAACGTCATTACTGGGGATGCAGAACAAAGATCTCGCTGGGCAGAACATTTTAAAGAAATACTGGACCGGCCACCACCAGCAACAATTTTGGACATTGCCCCAGTCACCGAGCAACTCCAGGTGAACACCAACCCACCAACCAAGGCAGAAATCATCAAAGCCATCAAGTCTCTGAAAACTGGTAAGGCGGCAGGCCCAGATGGCATTCCTGCAGAGGCACTCAAGGCGGATCCAACAGCCGCAGCAGAGATGCTACACCCACTGCTGCAGAAAATTTGGACGCAGGAGCAAGTTCCAGCAGACTGGAAACTTGGCTATTTGGTAAAGCTACCCAAGAAAGGTGACCTTACCCAGTGCAGCAACTGGCGTGGGATTATGCTACTGTCCATTCCCAGCAAGGTGCTGACCAGAATCATGCTGGACAGACTGAAGAATGCCCTAGACAAGAGACTGCGGCAAGAACAGGCCGGCTTTCGGCAGGGTAGATCATGCACAGACCATATTGCTACACTGCGAATCATTATTGAACAGTCCATCGAATGGCAGTCCCCACTATACATGACATTTGTGGACTTTGAGAAGGCATTTGACTCCGTAGACAGAGAGACCATCTGGGAGTTGATGCAGCACTACGGATTTCCACCAAAGTTCATTGCCATCATCCAACAGCTGTATGAGGACTTGACATGCCAGGTGATTCACAATGGGAAGCTGACGGACCCCTTTGCAGTGAGGACTGGAGTAAGGCAAGGTTGCATGCTCTCGCCGACAATCTTCCTGATCGTCATAGACTGGATCATGAGAAGAACAACCTCTAACAGCAACACAGGCATTCAATGGACCTTTGCCATGCAACTTGAAGATGTCGACTTTGCAGACGACATCAGCCTGCTGTCTTACAAGCAACAACATGCACAGACAAAGCTCACTCGGCTCTCAGAAGAAGCAGCGACAACTGGCCTGACAATCAACATCAAGAAGACAGAGGTAATGCGGATCAACAACAAGCAAGAAGCCCCACTTCAACTACACGGGGAATGTATCACAGAGACTGACCGCTTCACCTACCTAGGCAGCATAGTCACCAAAGATGGAGGTGCTGATGAAGATGTAAGAAGCAGAATAAATAAAGCCAGGCAAGCATTCCACATCCTGCGACCCATCTGGAATTCCAAGGCGCTATCTCAACATACCAAGATCCGCATCTTTCATACGAACGTAAAGTCTGTCCTTCTATATGGGTCTGAGACATGGCGTGTAACAAACAACATCACCAGGAAGATTCAAACATTCATAAACAGATGTCTGCGGCACATTTTCAACATCAGATGGCCCGAGAGAATCTCCAATGCATACCTGTGGGAGAGAGCCAACCAGAAACCTGCCAGCCAAGACATCAAGAAGCGAAAGTGGGGCTGGATCGGCCACACCCTGCGAAAGCCGGCCGAAAATCTAACACGACAAGCTCTGGACTGGAACCCACAGGGGAGACGCAGGGTTGGGAGACCCAGACAGACGTGGAGAAGATCGGTCCACGGCGAGGCGGAGGCAGCTGGAATGACATGGACCCAACTGGGGAGGGAGGCCCAGAACCGGGTTCGCTGGCGTGGTGTAGTTGCAGCCCTATGCTCCACTGGGGGCGAAAAGGAATAAGAAGAAGAAGAAGTAAAGACAAGCTGTTGATGGTTTTGGAATTTCATTTTCAAGTCTGAACATGTTTGAAGCGCACTAGCATGAGATTCCAAACTGAGACTCCCAATACTTTAAAAGACCGCTTGTAAAAATGGAGAATTTTAGTTTGACGAACAGATGATCTGAACGTTCGTGGTGGTTTATACTGAGTGATTAGTTACACACGTGAGGAAACCCTAAGCCTTGAAGACGACGGGAGACCACTCTGTACTTTATGCGGGGCCATAACTCGCCTGTTTACTGTCTTAAGCAGCTCTGTGGAGTAAACACGACAAACCCCACACAGTACAGTGCGAGGGACCATTGCTCTGAACTCTCTGAAGTTTTCTTAGCTTCCGGTCAGTTAGAACTGCATAGCATCACACTTTTCTTTTAAATTCCTGCTTTGTTATCTTGGCTTCGATAAATTAAGACTTGTAAAAGGCGAGACACAAAACGACGCGGTGTCGGCCACCCTCCAAGGTACCTTGAGGGACAGTCTTCGACAAGGTGTCGTGCCGGGTCACATGGCCAAAGAAGACCAGCTTACGTCACTTGACTGTTGATAGTAGAGGTTCCTGGTGTCCTACCAGTGTGGCCATCTTGTTTCTTACAAAGTAGTTGGTTTTATGTTCTTTGTATGAGATCCGGAGAAGCCTCCTCAGGTACTTGTTCTCAAATGCCTGGATTCTCCTTCCCTTTTCGGCGAACAGAGTCCACGTGTCGCATCAGTAGAGCATGATCGGCACTACCATAAAGTAATAAATTTATAAACAAACAAATAAATAGCTGAGAACTATTACTGTGGTCTTGTCCAGTTCAAGTATACAAAGTTTACGCTGAAGACACAAACACAATTTGTAGGCTTTACTTTTTTATTGCAACACAGTGCCACATGGAATGTTAGCAGACACTCATACTTGTTAAGTGGAAGCACGTAAGATCAGTCTGCGCATGCGCTGCATGACTGCCAGGAGCGAAGCGTTTCCGGTCACATTGTGTTCTTCGTTTCCTCAGTTCTCTTCATTTAATCAGTACAACAAACATTCTACTTTTCATATATGGTTATGCAAGAGCAATTCTGCTTAACATTAGACAGCAATACTATAAACTAGATTGACCATATAATGAAAGATCTTCATGCCGTTTTATTTAATTTCTATGCATTTACTTCTGTGTGTTTTGCGTGGATTTGCTTGTACGTTTTTCTTCTATATATGTTACTATTCCTTCAATATGGAATATTAATGGAGAATATGCTTGTGCGTATTTTTAGCATATTGAGCGAATTAGCATTCAATGATTGTATTTAATCGGCATCTTCTACTTTATTGATGTGGGTAAGTTAACATTGTTGACATTTAGCTTACTGATTGCAAAACTTTTTTCTCAGTAATGTCCTTAGTGATTCCCTAAATTGTGAGCCCATCTTGTAATAAACAACACAGTTTAAAGAGGAGTTCAAAGTCCATAAAAATGAAACAATATACCAGAAAACAAGCGACACATGACTATACTTCCCGGTAGGACTGAGGTCTGGGACAATCACTATGCCTACCTGTAGACACAGGTTTGGAGTGATGTGCAGCACAAACAAGGCGGAAGTGAAAATTAACATCATAGTCACACTAAGGTCCTTGCTGGACATCATGGTGTCAGCGTCCTCTGTCACTGAAGTTGTGGACATTGTCGATGCTGTGGACATTGTCGATGTTGTTGTCATCCTCGATGTAGCACTCATACGCCAGGCTAGAGCAGAACGTAGCTTGACGACGGTGATTGACGTAGTTACGAGAACAACGACGAGAAAAATTCCCGAAATAGCGAAACCATAGACGTAGATATCGACGATGTCCAGAAAAATCCTGTTGTCTAGGTAATAGCTGGTTCATTACATGTCAGGTATTAAATTTATTGCTCAATAAATGCTGTTTTAAAAAAATGGTTTATTACAAAATAATTTTCTTGCTTGTTACATATTACTATAAAATAACGCAATAAATCTCTGCTTTTGTTATCTTAATACATAGCTGGTTTAATATACATCATTCTCTTCTTAGCGATATTGTAGTTATTCGGCTTTATGCCCATTTTTCTGATTTATAACATAACATTAACTGATATATTACTTATCAATATTTGGTTCATGACATAAGTACAAGTACATCTAGTTTAACAAAATAAATATTATGTAATACATAATTTCCATTTCTTTAAATATTTTGCAATTATTTTCTAGATCTGCGAACGACTTTATACCACATCATAAAAACTAAAAATATCTTCCTCTAAGTTTTTTTCATAATAAATAAATACTGACTCCATAGTAGTATTTTCAATACTTTACCCACCTTGATAAGATAGTACCGACTTGCGTAAGGTTAGTCTCGGGATCGAGCCAACAGCCGCTTGTATATTTGGGCCCCAAGACCGCCATCATGCCTCCTACTAATATAGTACAGCAGACGACGATGATGGCGGCCATGGTGGAGGTCTTGAGCAGCCTCTTGGCGTGGAAGGGACTGACGACACAGAAACACCGCTCACTGGCGATCACAGCCGACAGGAACTGAGATGCCCACACTGCACCTGCCAGACCTGGGCAGTGCATCAGTTAATTTGAATACCAAGAATAGGAACAAACTGTACTGAACTAGTTTCGTCTTGGCACTTGAATTGGACTTGAAGTTTTGACTTATATGCAGGTAGTCCTCGGGTTACGACGGTCTCGAGTTACGTCGTTTCGTGATTACGACGCTTTATACAACGCTCTTTCCGACTTACGTGGTGTAGCGTCGTAAGTCGAACTGTACGTACGCCTCATTCCAAGTGCGACGGAAGTCATAGAGTCCAGTACTGTACTGTACTGTACACTGTACCCGGTTACACGAAGAAAACGAGTCTCCTGCACGCCATAACACCCTTCATTATGGCTCTCAAATGAAAGTTAGACTCATCTGATAACAGTGCATCAAAGAAAAGGAAGGCCACCACCATGGAGGTGAAAGTGGATATCATAAGGCAATCTGAGAAGAGGGAAACAGCAACAGAAATTGGCAGGTCATTAGGACTTAGTCGTTTGACTGTCGCTACGATTATCAAGGATAAAGATCGCATCTTTGAACATGTATGAACGTATGATCCGACTTACGTCGAAATTCGGTTTACGACGCCGCGTAAGAACGGATCAACGTCGTAAGTCGAGGACTACCTGTTATTGTATTTAGTTAAATCAGTTGATGCACAGTTTATAAAAACGAGTAGTTGTGCATAGAAATATTGTATGAATGGTATTTGCCAATGAAGTAGTTAATCTACATCCTAAGTGTAAGTGTAAGCTTACCTGATCTAACCTTAACAATGTATGCCTGTGGTGCAAAAGAAGATGTGATAAAAACAGCAGTAACAACACTAAGTGGATTATTCGATTGTTCAAATAAGATTCAATGAGAAATGTTTCTCCTACAAGTGTTACTAAAATATACCACACATGGAAAGCAAAGTAAATATAACCGGTTTGTGATACCCTACAGTGTCAGGGCTATGAGGATAATAATGTGGAACTAGAGACGAAAGAAAAGAGGAAGGGGGCAAGAAGAATTGAGAAGTTGAATCAAAACACAGGTCCTCACTGTGCATGCGTTCTGCAACTGCATATGGGCCTCTTTCAAAATGTCTGTATAATCCATCGATGTAAGTGATGAGATATGAAACATTGACTAGTAAGTCGACGAGAGCATGTGTGAAGAGACAGAGGTTGATTCTCTCTCTGAGGCCCTGTCTGTAGAAGATCGTTGCGCTGAGCACGTTGCCAGGGATACCGAGGACTGTAGCAAAGAGAACCACACCTAGGAAGGTGATGAGTGTTATCCAGAACTCAACCTGAGGAACAGAAATTCTTTTTTCTTAAATTTTATGATGATGATGATGACGACGACACCAGCAATGACAACAGCAACAACGACGACGATGATAATGATGATGATGATGAGGAGGAGGAGGAGGAGGAAGATGAAAAGGAGGAGGAGAACGACGAGGAGGTGGATGTGTTGGAAAAGTACATGAAATAGATGTTAGTCAAAGACTAAAAATATTCGATCAATGTTGCAGTATTACTAACAGAAATGAAGCTTTTCGCGTCTTTACCGCTTTGTTTGTAGAGTAGTAAAGCGGCTCTGTGACCATGATGGTACCGCACTCTTTCTCAGCCCGTAGCCTTCTGTTTCCGAGAGACAGACTGGAACTGTTGGCAAGCCACTGCTGTGGCCAGGTTGTCATTCTGCGTCTATCAATACTAGTACAAAAAAATAAAACGATCGAATAGTGAGTTAGTCAATCATACAACCACCATACAAACCAGCCAAACAATACAAATGGAAAATCAACCATCATTCAGCATACTTCTCTATGTAAGCAGCAAACCAAAAATCTTATTCGATAGAAACATGATTTTTAGTGTCTATTTACCATACACAGCCCTGTAGAGGTAATTCGGACAATATGTTGTAGTTTATCAACCGGAATGTTTATCTCCTGTTGTTAAGTTAGGCAGAGAAAACATCTAAACACATGTCAGAGACTGCTGTCCGTATCTCTCTAGTAGGTGTGGTAACTACGTGTCACAGAACTAATCACTACAGTTACAGACTTTTTGTAGCCACCCGTCTGAAGACAATGTAGCACGTGACAACACCAGGAGACACGTTGACATACACACACACAGTGAACAGAACCTCAGCATTTGAAGTCTGTGTACTCACTGCAAGTGTCTGCCAGTCAGACTTGAACACACTAACACTAACACACACACATACGCGACAGCGCTCACCCCCCCCCTACACACACACACACACACACACCACACTCATTCTGTCATTCTTATCGACAGCTTTTTCCTCTAAAAAATTATATTTACACCGAACAAATTGCGGCAGCATTACTAAAATATTTACTACAATTTTTTTTTTGCGAAGCGCCATGAGCTCTTTTTCTGTTCATGTTCTCCTTTGTTTTTGCATAGATACTGACCAGTCCGCTTGTTGTGAAGACACTGGTGTTCTAGAGGTAGTTATAGACATTTAGGAGAAGAATAATTATATACACATACCCACACATATATATATATATGCAAATATGCAATTACAAAAAGGAAAATCATATTCAAAGAAGCATCTCTCTATTTTATATATATATATATATATATGTGCGCGCGCGTCTGTGTGTGTATGTGTGAAGAAAGAAAGAGAATTGAGAGTGAACTGGGAGAGACAGAGGAAGAGATTAATGGAGTGACAGCTTCTCACAGATCCAGTCTCCGCTGACCAATGCCTTGATGTTGTCATGAAACAGTTTTCTCAGCTCCCTTCTCCCCGCTGATGAGTGCCGCTGCAGTCCGAACCCGGTATCCTACTTTACCTTTATCGTAAAAATGTCTGAAATGAGTCTTAAGTCGCGCAGAGCAGTTTCCGAAAGGTGATTGGGGTCAATTTATTGCAGCTCGACTTTTCTTTATAACTGGATTCTTAAGTTATTAAACTAACAGGAAAATACACTGCTATGTTAAAATAAAAGTTACAAATTGTCTTAAAATACATTTTAATCGAGGTACCCCACTGCGATCCGTGCTGACTTCTACAGGAAAATGACAATATTCAAACGCTTGTTCTGTACCATTTCCCTGTCAGAACCCCATCGTGTTATACCTTGTCAGACAGCCTGGAGTCTGTATTTTCAGTCTCTTTAATGACTGATTCAAATATTAATTAATAAGATGCTTTATCTACTAAAGTTTAGAAGTAAACAATTCTCGTCGTTGATCTCGACGCTATCCAATGGGAGAATCAGATACTGAAATGTCCTTAGAAACGAAACGAAAGGCGCTTAGCGATTGGCTGAAGGGGACGAAACTCGTTCGTCGCAGAGAGTCACATTTAAATATCTCAAAAAATATATTTTAAAAAGATGCGAAAAAGAGGTAAAGAGAGAAGACGGTCACCGTTCTCACAAAATGCTTGTCACGCAAAAAATAAGGAACTAATCACTAATCAACGATAAAACAATTGGTAAAGAAAATTATCTGTGTTAAATTCTTCAAAAATGGGAAGAAAGAAAGTAAATACGTTAATACAGAAACAGGTAAAGAAACGGGTAGTCGATTTATATCTCACACCATTATATGCCTTAAACATCAAATAATACTACCAAATCATTTACAGACGGAGTGTTTATTTAAGAGAAGGCCCTAAAATGGTGCCACATATCGATGACAATACAATTACCTTTGTTCATGTCACTGGTATAAATGAAGACTGTTTTAAGCCTCTGGTCAGCTGACATCAGGCAATAAGTACTTTATGTTAATATTAAAGTACATGCCAACTATCCCGTGTTTACTGTGACAGCAAAATGACTTTAAACATTTGATGTGTTAGACAATTTAGTGTTGTTCAAGGAATGAATTTAAAAAATTCCAAATGTTGCTTTATGAAAAAGTATCTTTCAACAGACCATTTTTTCAGACTGTCTGCGTTGTCCATCCTTAGGCGAGTAGTTTTTGACTTTGATACTCAGTTATCACCGAGTGTGACTAACAAACACAACATGAGGATGATCACAGAAACTCAACTCTAACAAAAAAGAGTTAAGCCTGAATACCTCTGACTACGAAGTGCATACATTTACATTTGCACAATATTACAATGATCTAAGAAGTCAACTTGATGAAACAGACTGGATTAATTAAATACTGCTAACAGCGAACTGTATGGAGTACTGTTGCTACAGGTTGGATTATTTTATTTTCACTTCAGATTTCTAAGAAAGTGTCCTCGAAGATTTGCAAAAGTTTCAAAGGATTTAGCCGGTATAAATGCACGATTGTAATCAGGGAGAGTAATGAATCTTGAAGAATATAAAATATTGATTTGTGTCTTGCCCCTAGTGAATGTATGATGGTCTCTCTGATGAAGGACACGTAGATAAGACGCACTAGACAAGGACTGCATGAAGAAGAACTTAATAATGGTTACTACACATTTCATACTTTCCTGCCACCAGAAAATGCAGTGCTCAGGAATAACAGATGGTTGAAACAGCTGTAGCTATGCATCAACACATGATTTCGATGACAGACCCTGAGTACTTGACACTAGCCAGAAGAGAAATAAAAGTAAACTTACCTGGAACAGGTCCACTAGTCACAAATGTTCAATAACATCGTATTTGTGGAAATATTCAAAGAAACAAAAACTTGTCCAGAAAACATTTGTCCTCCAAAAAGTCGCAAAGTAACACGTCCGTCTGACACTGTCAAAGGGGTTAATGAGTCTGAAATCTCAACACAGAGACAAGCAAAAATGTTGTGAGAAACAAGATGATGAGGAGGAGGTTTGAAAGATGAGAGGGGAAGCAATCAACGGGTTTAGTGGAGATCACTGGCGCGACAGAGCAAGTTGTTAGACACTTTAAACGTTTCTGTTAAAACAAGATCACGGAGACAAACGAACAGAACAGTGATTCAAAAATCGTTTAATTCCCCGGTCCTCTTGGTGTTTTTTTCTAGCAACTATTATTGAGGCGTGAAACACGCCTAGCAGGACAATGATCGATGTAGATTATACTGGGCTCAGCTGCGGAGAATCTCTCAAGATGTGTATCGAAAGCAAATTATAGGTGTACTAAGACCCGTTCATACTGGACACTGCCTCTGGTGGACTGATGCGGTTTTGTGGAAGCTGTTGGTATCACTCACCTGGTCTCTATTCGTATATATATCTATATACTATGATGTCGCTGATGGTGTTGACTGACTGTTGATAATGTCTTCAATTTCATCTTCGCTGTATTGAGACGGTCATGAAGGTTTTCCTACATGATATGCTCCGGAATGTTGTAGAGGTAAAGGATGTCCTCTGTTGTCTAGAAAAAAACTGTATTAATTTATTGCTTATAATTGCAGCGCCGCTTAAAGTCTTGTAAATCTCAAAGGCGAGGATTTGACAGACCCTCTTCTATGTACAATGTTTTAATCACAGTCTTTCATCCCCTCAACCCTCTCAAACGCCATGAAGTTTGTGAAAAAGACTTCGCTGATCCTGCACGTACATTTCAATCAGTTGCAGAAATGGAGATATGTCTCTGTCGACGAACACCTAGTTGTCTCATCTGCTAGCAGTTTGTCAGATTTAAAAATGTTAGACGACCATCCAAATCTCTAAAATCAAGAGATGTCATGTGAAGCAAACTACAAATGAGCTGTCTTATACATACATTCCTAAATACAACCACCTTCCCTCCACAACAGCAATTATAAATAATAGCTACGCGTTCAATGCAAAAAAGAAAGAAATTATCCATCATCTTGTGGCCCTTCATCGACTTCATGACTGCCGCTAAACAAGGGAAACTACAGTTTGCACTTTCATATTTAGTTTTTTTTTTTTTGGTTTTTTTTTTCATTTCAAAGGTCACAACCCAAATTTATCGTACTAAAGGAGGTGTCAGAAACTAAAATTCGATCTTCAACACCCTTTATGCAAACAACATTCAGTTACAATCCTCATCTACCAAGCTTGACCAAATAAGCAAATATCATTCAAATATCACAAAATTAGAAGTGCATAAAGAAAAAGATATATTTCATCAAAAATCCTTAGTAGGCGAGCTAAACATTAGCAGTAGCAACATAAATGTAGTAAAAATTGCAATATATTTTATGAAGATACATTACTTACGTTTAAATTAAAACTATTTTGTAAATTTGCATTTTAAATACAAGGATTTCTTTCGTTTTGAATTTGAAAAAAAAAATCCACACAAATTCTTTGATTCATGTTGATTTTCTCATAATCAATTCTGGTATTTCTATACGGGTGATGGCGCCTACATCTTTCTGAAAAAAACTAGACAACCAGGGAGTTGTACGGGTGCTTAAAAGTGAATATTTTATCAACTTTTCCACTTATGTTCCTCGTCTACTTGTAGCTGTTCCTACTCCTGGCCTTATAATGGGATGTAGAGAGTAAGTGTAAAGAGATAGAAAGTGTGTGTGTGTGTGTGTGTGTGTGTGTGTGTGTGTGTGTGTGTGTGTGTGTGTTTATGTTCGAGTGCAGGTGCGTTTGCAGTCTGCTATACTGTCGTTCTCTGCTTTTCCTGGTGGAACATAATGTTCTTTTCACAGCGCAGCTGGAAGTGACAAACAATGTCGCTGGAACTGTCGACTGTAAACAGCTCCGAGGTGGTAGTGGGTGTCACCCGACTGCTACACAACAGTCGCTGCGTGGTTCTAGTGGACATAGCGTCGCACGATCACGTGTTCACGGACGTGGATATCAGCAAAGAGGTAAAAATAGTACTATGTTGAAAACGAGATGCCGAAAGGAGGTAAGACAACTAAGTACTCAAAAAAGTATGGAAGACAGAAGACAACGAACAATAGTGTGAAAAAAGGGAGAATTACAGCAATATTTACAAAGAGCCTGATAATAGTTAACGGCTATCTCCATAACCTCGTCGTTCGCTTGTTTGAACTAGAAGGTTGCAGAAACCTACATGGACACTCCATTTAGTAAACTGTATCTTGACTAGCTTCGCCTCCCACAAGGCATTTAAATTCATTCGTTTAAATATTTCTGTGGTGGAGCTATTTACATTTCCGAAGCTTATATCTCGTCTAAAAGCAGCTCAGATAGTTTTATTTGTAAAATATCCCCTTTAGGTAAGTTAATTATTATGTACACATCTCGGTGCGAGACAGGCTCAGTTCTGGATTATCATGACTTTCTCCACTGGACTGATTTTCCTTTCATCCTGTCTGGGTATCCCTGGCAACATCCTCAGCATTGCAGTCTTCTACCGCCAGGGTCTGCAGGAGAGGATCAACGTCTTTCTCTTTGCTCTTTCCCTGGCGGACCTTGTGGTTGTAGTGTCGGTCTTCCTGAACTACAGCGAAAACATGTACAGGCAATTCGTCGGGCCTTCGTGGATCATGGCCACGAACTTACCTGGTGAGTGGTGAACAGTTTTTACTTTTCCCATAATGTTAGTGATCTCTTTTTTCTTTTTCTATGTTGAGTAGATTTCTTAGAGCTCTTGATTAAATCAGAAAGGTATCACGAATATTTAAACTAATAATTGTATACGTTAACCAATCATATCCTGTTACCAAGATTACTAAATTATGTTTCATCTATTCTTTCTACAAATGGAGGAAAATTCTTAAGAAGAAAACAAATTCAATTTCAGTTCAAGGAAATCAGACTAAAATGTACATGTAGCTGATTATGGGTAGAGTGGGGATGGGGGTAGAACATAACATGTTGTTGATATGTCAAATGTATTCCTTAGAAAGCATGGACCGCGAGAGTTTAGTAGAGCTCACACCTGGTCCTGGGTGACAGGTGTGGGTATTTTGATCCCAACCAGTCAGTAAGCTACTTTTGTTGCATAAATTCCGTGGAAAGCGTGAGCCACGAAATTATCGAACTTCACGCACGGGTCATACAGTGCACACACCTGGTCTGTTTATGACAGGGGTGTGCGTGTATATATAATCTCGACCCTAAGCGGCCAGTGTGCTGCTGCTGCTGCTGCTGAGGCTGATCCAGTTGACCAACTTTTACTAAAGCCGAGCTGATACTGGAGATTCTACGCTGTTCTGCTGCTGTGTGCGGAGAACAAGCGCCACGCTGAAGGAAGGTTGCCAAAGCGAGACTGAACAACCGGAGCTGGCGAGAGGGCGGTACGAGTCTAATCAGCGTTTCAGTGTGTCGAGCGACTGAGCTCCACCACCACCGGTTACAACGAAGACAACCCACCGACTGAGGGGAGGGTTGTCGCGTTATTCGTGTACCCGAGCAGTGAGCCGAAGATGGTCACATCCTTGTGCACCGACCGTTACGTCCGAGGGACCTCTAACGCAGGGAAAACGCGTGAGCTATCGGGGAACGCCGGCCTTCCATGAAATGCGGCGTACAGACAGGAAGAAAGACTTTCTTTTGGCATTAGTCCAGTTAAAGGGTGTTTACGTACCCTAGTTGGTATCCTCCACCTTCGTCTACCAGTTGTTGAGACAAAACAGTTGAGTTAGAGGCTTGAGTAACCTCAGTACATTTGAAGGTATATGTAGTTATGAGACTACTGAAGACTTGCCTGTGTGCAGTCTGGTAACTTTTGAGGACTTGACTGTGTGCAGTCTGGTAACTTTTGAGGACTTGCCTGTGTGTGCAGTCTGGTACATTGAAGACTTGCTTGCGTGCAGTCGTGCAGTCGGTTAATTATTGTGGACATAAGTGTAGACAGTTTAGAGAAACTATTGAAGACTTGCTTGTATGTGGTCTATTAACCAGTGTGAATTTAAGTGTATGCAGTTTAGAGACTGCTAGAGATTTGCCTGCGTGCAGTGTAGAAGAGCGGTCTAATAATTATTTACAACTTGAAAGGCTTAGTTTCATAACTACGTTAATTGTTATGCCTTTATTCTACTTGTAACCGTATATTTTCACTGAGTATTGATTTGACTGAATGCCTAGGGGCAGAGTTGTTGTGTATCTGATAAATTTCTTGTCGTTTATTTTGTAAAAATAAGTATGTGTCCGGGAAGGGACGTCCTGAACTGAAGCAATCCTGTGTTGTTGTTTTGAAAGAGTGCGCGTGTCCGCTAAGAGTACGTGACAGTACAGTGCTTTTTAGTAGATCAGTTTCAAAAACGTCAACTTTAGCGAGGGTCATCTTCAATTTTCTTCTCGTCCTTAACGATAATTGGTAGCCTTTGCCCTGATGTATATACATGCCCCTACATTTCCGTCAGGCAGAAATCAGTGTGTGTTGCTGGTTGTACTGACAGGTATAAATGGCACGATCTGGGCTTCACAGTTCCTGTCGGCTGTGATCGCCAGTGAGCGGTGTTTCTGTGTCGTCAGTCCCTTCCACGCCAAGAGGCTGCTCAAGACCTCCACCATGGCTGCCATCATTGTCGTCTGCTGCGTGGTGTTGATTGGAGGCCGGTGTGTTGTAGCTGGCCCCAAGCATACCTCTATCTGTGTATTTCATCCAGCCACAAATGTGACCGAAGAAATTTTGTCTGTAACTATGTAAGTTACTACGAATATCTAATGAAAGTCCTAGGACAACTTTTAATCGAATTAAGCGATAAAACATTTAGTAGTGGGAATCCTAAATGACACAGAACAAGCAAGAAATTTAGAAAGTAATATGTGGTAACAGATTGATGATTGAAGACTCTGTAATTAGTGGACATATTTTAAAAGATTTTCTCATTCAAACAATCGTTATAAAGGTGGAAATATTTTTCCTACTTACGCTCATGTTAAATGGCATAGCTCCTAGATGCTGACATTTGTCACATTCAAACCTGTTTCCCGCCTCATCAGGTATTACATGCAAAACAAAGCTGTGCTGGACTTCATCGACCTTTTTATCTACACTCTCGCCCTGCCTATTGCATTTATAGTGATTATTATCCTGACTACCTCAGTCACCACCATCACACTGCGGGCGTCGCTTGCTTGGCGTCAAACCGTCGCCTCCACAGTCACCAAGACCTTGATGAAGGCCCAGCCAGACGACCAGACAGATGAGAGGATTTCGAGTAAGGAAGTCAGGCTTACGTTGATGCTAATCGCCACTTCTGTCATCTTTATCATCTGTATAACACCTAACATCGTTTTCCAGATTGCAATATTCATTGAACCCAACCTTGGCCATGGTGGGCCATATTATAGGCTGAACTCCGCATTATGGAGCGTCGTATCATTCCTGAAGGTGTTCCACTCCTGCATCAACTTTATTGTGTATTTGAAAATGGGATCCAAATTTAAGGATATCCTCAAAAATTTGCTAACGTGTCGAAAACCCAAAGACTAAAAACAAGTAAAGCAGAATTTCATTTCTTACTGTCTTAAGTTTGAAAGCATTACCAATCGAGATCTCTTAAGAAGTAAACACGATTTGCTTTATGTAAATACTTATAACCTTCTCGGGAATACCAATCCAAGGATAGTTAAAAACTATTCAGCATTAATGGCTTGATGATAATTACAGCATTTTTAAAAATTCTAACAAAAAATACTATAAAATGAGAAATTGAATGCAGCGAACACTGGTATAATTTTAGGGTAACAACAGCCGATGTTGGAATTAATAGGCGCTGATATTTTGTTGCTGTGGTAATACTCTTTTTTACTTTCATACTTAAGGTGAACGCATCTACTTTTTCAAAACCGTTTCTATCGAGACTCTTATACATAGTTAAAGTCAAGCCTGTTTTCGTAAAAAAAATAATAAGAAAATTTAATTTGGTTGGGAAATATCTCAGCCAAAAGGCAAGCTCCTTGCACTGAATCCACGAAATAGTCACAAAGATGTAGAACGAAGAACAGTGTACAGTAAAGGGAGATCACTGCGGATCTTTCACTTACAACTTCAAAAAACAAGGGTTAAGGACATCAACAGAAAGTAAATCATGAAGCAGAGCCACTCAACCTGTTAAGCAAAGGAAATAACTCTTTTATACAGTTATGTCCCCTGCTTACAGAGGTATCTGTGTATAGTCCCTTATTTATAATATCGTCTATAACTTTTCACATCTTAGCTATATCATTACTACTGTTTTAAAGTTTCTCAGTTACTACGTCCACTATTTATAATGATAACTTACCTACTCCACTAATACAGAGCAAATTTGACAAATATGTAGCAAACTTTTCATGCCTAAGGGGGAAAATATAATTTTGTAAAGTTGACTTTTATTTTAAGAAAAATATGAGAATCGATGTAAGAATCAACACGCACATATAACAAACGTAGGAGGACGCCTTCATTTGTGAACCGTCACAAGTCTCGTAGTGAGCAGGTACCGTGAGAGTAACGCGAAACAAAATAACCAACAACAGGTAATAAAAGCTATACACTAAAAGGTATTAGAGGATATTTTTGGTTTCTAGACATTCTTTCACATGACAGTAGACGCCCGTCATGAGTGGCCTTTATCACCTGTGCTGTTGAACATCTTCCTGTAGAACATCATGCATAAAACCTCCACGATGATGACACTTCACAAAGCACAGTCCAACATCAGTCGGACACCAGTACTTACTATTTGTAACAATTAAGAGTCGCAATCTGATCTGGTCTGACCACGTGTCTCTGCCGACACCTTGTCGAAGACTGTCTTTCAAGGTACTTTTAAGGGTGGCTGACACCCGGAGGTTCAGATCAAGAACTGGCTTACAAACGTGAAGGAAGGGACTGGTCGTACCGTGCAGGATCTGTTCACTATCTTCCATGTCAAGCATGAGTGGGGGGGTTGCCTGTCAACTGCTGTGTCTATCTGCTTCCTCCAGCGATCGCTACCAGTCAATGGAATGTTGACTCTATACAATGCACTTCATATGTGTATTCCATCAACGCAATTTTACGATACAAGTGTGCAGAATGTAACAGGCGGATGATCCTTGAATAATAAAACACGCACGCTCCCCCCTTCACACTCACACACACACACACACACACAGAGTTAAGCGCAGGTACACAAACATGCTCGAATCATGCACAAACAAGCGGAAAGATATTGTTATATGTGTTGGCAGTGCACAGGCCTCTCATTCATTAGTTGGTAAGCAATTTGTCCCTAAACAACAATAGGAAAATTGTACTCAGTAGAAAAAATAAAAAAACAAAGGACGCTAAAACATTTCAAATTAGAACAGTTGGCAGGTTCTTTCCCTTGATCTGTCTCTATCTATTGTATAAATGCATTGTTTAATAAAAATAAAGTAAAAACTAAAATCATAACACCAATAAAAAGACAAAAAATGTTTAGTCAATAACAAGAGTTGAGAGAAAATATACTAGAAGTAAACATGCAACAAGAAGTAGACAGTCAAATAACACACTTTTTATAAAACTTCCCGAATGTGTTTAAAAATCCAATTGGAATGATTAGGTCAAATAGAACCTCAGTTTGTTTTGAGTTTTTAAAATAAATTTATGTTGGTAACAAGTTAAATCTAATCTCAATGATATGTCACTTGTAGTATAAACATTGTTCGTATCACCGGGGATTAGCTGTATCACAAAAAAAACTCTTAAACTGATATTATAATGTTTAATACGATATAAGTTCCAAACGACATCAGCTAATGTTATATAAGTTTTATATAACTTGGGCTAATATAATTTTACAATGGTGTGGTGAGGTGAAACATAGTATCAGTTTGGCTAAATCTAAATCTTTTTTAAAAGAAAATATTTTATTATTAACTTAGCTATTGCCACCATTGAAGGTAGAATATTAACACCCACACACATAAATGTTTGTCAGTCAAATGTAAGATACTAACATGTAGGAGACTAACGTAAATAATAAGGCAGATCACTTTTTAAAAAAGTATGTCCACATTACAATGCAAAAACTTGAAAACAGTTATCAAGCTCAGGGGCCATGACGTGCGGTAAGCGAGATAAACCAGCTACGGTACTGGAAAGTTAAGTCTCCCTGGGCAAAGATGACATTCACCGTTTATTCTACCATGCGGGTGATAACTATTTACACGATATCACTTTACACCTTATCACCCAGTGTGTACTATCTTCGTACAAGTGTACTTTGTCTTTAGTAGCTTTTTTCACATCTCCGATGATGCAAGCTGTGGCAATGTGTTTTGTTGATGTATTATAAATGGAGATGTTGTCAGGACGATACCATGTTCCTAATCTGGTGAGTATGGGCCTCATCGTTCATCTCACAAGCGCAAGTTGACGAAGGTATATTTAATGATGATAACCAAAGCTTTACTTATTTATCGTTTTTGATGCGAACAAGTCGTGCAGTGTTTACATAGAACACCCGTTATGTTGTGACATATAGTAACAAGAATGATGACTGTATCAAACAAGGTCTTTAAATGCTCATCTGAAAGGGTGTTAGAATTAAATAACATACGAGCGATGTTGTTTCAACGTATTATATTTTACCAGTGAAAAATGTGGGGAAACCCAAGGGACCTGATCTGAGGTGAGTGCAATGGCCAACATAGTCTTAAAATACCTACCAGCTAATGGAGGGTAAATAATGAGACAGGATATATTGGCGGGGGGGGGATGAACAGAAAGCTGTGTATTAGAAACAATGTGCAGTTTCTGAATGATGAATGCCTCTGGACTGGTGAACGTAAGTTGTTTTAAGTATGCAAGTTTTCTTGAATGACTAGTGGATTGTAAATGTGTTTTAATGACTTAATGACTAATAAAGTTCAGTGAGTAACATACTACTGGAGTTCTTCAGTTAGCTAAAAGTTTTACAACGTTAGCTAACTCATATACAGCCCGAGCTGTGTAGTTTATCTCTTTCTGTGAATTTGTACACGTGTAGCTAGAGATTGAAAATGGGGAGTTTACCAAGATTGGGGGAAAAAAGGATCGTGTAGTAAGGAAACTTTTGAGCTTCAATTTGCCCTTTATGGAGCAATTTTTTTAATCTGACACTGCAAGAAGACTCAAATATATTTGATATTGTTAACTGGTGTTTCGTGACTGAGCGTGGTTACTTTCTAGCTGTATAAAATATACCCTTACTTCTTAGCTAAGTTTTAAAGAAGTCACAAACATTTAAATTTCTTGTAAGTTGACAACAGGAGAAAAATATGTTATGTCGATATTGAAATCAGCTGCAAAATATTCGTGTTTACAGCATAATGACTGTGTGAGTTTGTCGGGCTCGACAGTTTACAATTTTAAAGCAATAAATTGAACAATTCCTTATGTAGCTTTAGTTTCAATTTGTCTTGTAACAGAAAGAGTAAATGCGATACTTTTTAGAATACTTGTCTGGGTTGTCTATCCTTAAGCAGGTAGCGCATTACTGTGATACTCAAGCTTGTCACCAACAAACACAATATGACAATTATTACAGAAAATCTACTCAACATTATTTACAGAAACTCAACATGACTGATTACAGAAACTCAACTCAACATAATGATTACAGAAACTCAACTCAACATAATGATTACAGAAACTCACATCGACAATGATTACAGAAACTCAACTCAATGAAATAGACTTGATTAGCTTGAATACCTATGACTACAAAGTGCACAAGTTAACAGCTGAAAAATATTACAATGATCAAAACATTCAACTGAAACAAACCCGAAAAACCTGAACACTTTTGACAGCGAGCTGTATAAGTTTACAGTTGTTACAGGTTTTTACTTCAGGTTTTTGTAAAAATGCCCTGGATTCTTTGCAAGTGTCCAACTTTTACAGGAAGTGCGAATTCTGTGCTGATAATTCAGTGAAATGTTAATGACGAATGGATTTAGTCGGCATAGCGAACGGATCGGAGTCAGAAAAAAAAAAATTTTTGATGACTTTTGAATATTTACTTGTCGTTTGTTCCGCATTAACGCAAGATGTTCTCTCTCTCTCTCTGACAGACACTTAGATAAGACGCACTAGACAAGAACTGAACGAAGAAGAAGCTGGTGTCGGGCACTACACATTTCCTGCTTTCCTGCTATCAGAATCTAAAGTACTAGCTAGCAGTTACAACATGAGACTATTCTCCCACATTACTGTAGCTTCGTCCATCGCCATCAACTATAGACAGTCATACCTGCTGTATGCTCTGGTTCTTGCCCTGAGCTGCTGCCTGCCTATTTTCCAACAGGACTGCCAGAGCTAGTAGTCACACATATCTTGTGTAGAGCTAGTGGTCACATGTATCTTGTGTATAGAGCTAGTGGTCACACATCTTGTGTAGAGAGCTACTGGTCACACATATCTTGTGTAGAGAGCTACTGGTCACACATATCTTATGTATAGAGCTTATGGTCACACATATCTTGTGTATAGAGCTAGTGGTCACATGTATCTTGTGTAGAGAGCTACTGGTCACACATATCTTATGTATAGAGCTAGTGGTCACACATATCTTGTGTATAGAGCTAGTGGTCACATGTATCTTGTGTAGAGAGCTACTGGTCACACATATCTTGTGTATAGAGCTAGTGGTCACACATATCTTGTGTATAGAGCTAGTGGTCACATGTATCTTGGTCACACATATCTTATGTATAGAGCTAGTGGTCACACATATCTTGTGTATAGAGCTAGTAGTCACAGATATAGCTTGTGCATAGAGCTAGTGGTCACATATATATTGTGTATAGAGCTAGCGGTCACATATTTCTTGTGTACAGAGCTAGTGGTCACACATATCTTTTGTATAGAGCTAGCGGTCACACATATCTTGTGAACAGAGCTACTGGTCACACATATCTTGTGAACAGAGCTTGCGGTCACACATATCTTGTGTATAGAGCTAGCGATCACTGTAACGTTCAGGGTAGGTAGATGAGGGGAGGGGGAGAATTCCCCCCTACGTTTTATCCCTCTAACGAGGGGCAAGCATTAGTTCACATAATTTTGCTGACCCATATTTTCGGGCTGGCTCACTATTGATGGCGATTGTAAAACTAACCTGATGATCTTACTACAAGAATTCGGCTATATTTAGTGATTCTAAAACTAACCCCCATACAACTGTAAACGCATCCAGGTCATTGGTGGGTGGCCTCATAAGAAATTAGTAGCGATGTTTCAATGTTTTAAGGATCATGGTCAGACTAAAAACTAGAAAAACACTTGTCCTCGTATGTCCTCGATTCCAGACTTGACGATTGTATGCCGCTTGCATTTATCATGTAGGTGTGTTCTTTGTGTATAGCACATTGACTTCATTTTTTTAAAGATGGTAGCTCCTGAATGTGCGACGTTTGGTGCTCTTACTGGAACTGCCCGTTGGGGATAAATAAAGTTATATTGTGTTGTGTACTTAAAGAACAACAATAGGAAGTTTAATTAGGTGACGCTATGAATCAAAGCATCGAGGTGTCAGACACTAGATAGAAGGTATTAGACGACATTAACCAGTAGAAAAATAAACGTAATTTTAACTGGAACAGGTGGACTGGTCACACGTTTTAGTCATGTAGTGGATTTAGCATCAGTTGCAATGTCTAGAATGAGCGGCCATTGACACTGCAACACTTGAACTTTACTGTCAACGCCTCTATGAAGAGATTTCACCGCAGCTGAACTCGGCATCAATTCTATTTCTCTGCCAGTCGTATTCTGCGCCTCAAATTATTGGAGAAACACAAAATAGCCTGAGGAACTAAACGATTTTCAAGCTCTTAACGTACTTGTAGCAAACCTAATATATTCGAATGAGTGGATATATTTCTCAGACGAGTTAGAGACTAAAATGTAGTCTTCCACATTCTTTATGTAAATGTCACTTCGATAATTAACGTGCTAGTGTCTTCGTCTGCCAAGCTTGACTAAATCACTTACAACACAAATAATTTTCATTTCAGATTAAACAAAATATAAAAAAATAAAAAGAGGATATCTTTCATTTAAAAAATCGTTAGTAGGTAAGGCAAGTTATACATTAGATATAGCAACTTAAATTTCTTAAATGTAGGAGGCTAACACACAGGAGACATATACAGGCCTGTAAAAGAGAAAGAGAGAGTGCAGATTACAATTCAAAACTTTGTAAACAATCACCAAATTCGTCGCTTCCACGAAGACCGTTATTTCTTTTGAAACACAAGTGGACATTCGACCTTGTATCACTGGGCAAAGATGACAGCATTTATTCTAACATGCTCGTGATAGCTGTTTACACAAAATAACACTTTACACGTTATAGTCCAGTGTTTACTACCTTCATAAAAATATATTTTTACTGAAAGTGTAATTTTTGTCACATCTCCGATAATTTTAAACAGTTACAATGTGTTTTGTTGATGTATTACAAGTAAAGATGTTGTCAGGATGATACTGTGTGCCCGTTGTGGTGGGTATGGGACTTACCGTCCATCACACAAGTGTAAAGTTGCAGAAGGTACATTTATTATTAATGATCAAAGCTTTACTTATTCATTGTTTACGACGTAAAAAAATCATTTGATGCTCACGTGGATTAATCGTTATGTTTTGAAGTAGAGAACAATAATGATTGTTGTATTAAGTAATTTTTTTAAAACAATACAGATCTGAAAGGGTTTTACAAATTGAGACTATTTTAGCCTTATTGTTTGAATGTATTATATTCTTCAAGCAAAGAATTTTGCAGCATCTAGTGCAATGACTTCAACGTGATCTTACCTACCGACCAGTGGATCGATAATTAATGAAACAAGAAAAGTGAATTAATTTAAAGTCTTTTTAAAACCGAGTTCACTGCAAAGTTATATGCAGGTAGTTGTTGATGAAGTGGTGGTAGTAGTAGTGGCGATGGTGTGTAGCAGAGACGAGAGCTGTGAGAAGATGGACAGGAGAGTGGGTAGTCGTTGCAGTACGTACACAAAAAGTTTTGTGTAAACAGAGCAGGGTATAATGATTTCAATATGCTCATCAAAATAGCAGCTTTAGCGATTCTCGAAATTTTGTCCCCATCTTGTAATAAACAATAAAGTTTACAGAGGAGTTCAGTGTCCATAAAATTGTTACAATATGCCAGAGAAGTACACTTACAGGATGTAACGGACTCCAATCTGGTACAGTTAAAAGGAAGATCTGGACAACAATGTTTGGTGTCACGTGCACAAGAAACAAAATGGAGGTGACAATTAGCATCAGTGTCACACTGAGGCTCTTGCTAGACATGATGACGCCAGTCGTTGTCATTTCCGATGTCGAAGTCGTCCTCGATGGAGATGTCATACGCCAGGCTAGCGCTGCGCGTACCTTAACGATGGTGATGGACGTAGAGATGAGAACGACGCTGAGAAAAATTCCCGAAATAGCAAAGCCATAGACGTAGATGTCTATGATCGGTCTGTTCTCCAGGTAAAAGCTGCTGATCCAACAATAAATTTTTATTTATGCTTTCCAACTATTATTTTCATATTTTCTAAGATCTTCCTAACAAGTTTATTAAATACATATATATATATATATATTTTTTTTCGTATAAGTAGCCTTTGTATCACCCTAATGTACATTGATAGGCACACGACCCAAAACTGCTTGGCTTCGTCTACCATAGGGATACACATGCGAGAATACACACAGCCAGGAACACATAGACAAGGGGGGGGGGGAGAGAAAGAGAGAGAGAAGGGGTGAAAGAGATGAGGATAGAAGATAGAAACAGAATGTCATCAGTAGAAACAAGGTTTTAAATACTAAATAAATGACGCCTCTTGCTGTATAACGACCCAAAATCCAAAACAGAATTATTTATAACCCCAAAGGGGCATTTAGAACCAGTCATATTTGTTCAATTCATCTTGTCGCCATTTAAAACTCAATATTTCTGATGATTTATTCTTTAATTCAATTTCATTGCATTCTGTTTCATATATTTGCTGACCTTGATGGCATCAATGATGATTCCGTGAGGTTAGTCGCATGATTCAGCCAACTGCCAGATTTAAATTTAGGACCCACAACTGCCATCATGCCTCCGATTTAAAAGAGAGAGCAGACGACAATGATGGCGGCCATGGTGGAGGTCTTGAGCAGCCTCTTGGCGTGGAAGGGACTGACCACACAGAAACACCGCTCACTGGCGATCACAGCTGACAGCAACTGAGATGCCCAAACAGCACCTGTCAGACCTGTATTGTACAGAGAACTGTAGCATAGAAAACAGGAACAGTCTTTATTTTCATACCTTCATCTTGTAACTGAATCTGTCAGGCACCTCAATTCATACGTATGTGCTAAGATTTAATCAAAAGAAGAAAGGTTGGAGTAGAAAAAAGTACTAGCATGATAATATTTAATGATACCATTTAAGACTGATCACGGATGCAGCTCTCTCTCTCTCTCTCGTACTTTCTTACTCTCGGGTAACTTTTTGCAGTCTAGGTTTTGCAGTGTAGCGTCTTTTATATAAATGACCAACTTTTCTTTTTGACAGGATATTCTACAAATAAATTTGTCGATCATAAAGTTAGCTCCCAAACACAACATTTCATTTTATTTAAGGTCAACTATCTGACTACCAAGGTGGAGAAAAAGACAGTGGTGTTTTAACTCGTTCCTTGCCTATGGATCCTATGAGGGCGATCACGTGATCTTCGCCTGAACCCGGTTCGCACCCTATGGTGTAATGCAGATTTTAAATGTTGTTACTCTTAAACATCGTTTTTTTTTGTTAGAAGAAAAACTTAATAAATAAGATAGCTTATTCATTTCTGAACACAATTGTCTTTCTTAAAAAATGTAGGAAGTAAGTTTTAAGTCTTTGCATTTTCCCACGCTACCTGTCTTTATGTTTGGAAATGGCTATCGAATTCCCGGTATTGAAATTTGGACCGGCAGCCTTGAAAATTTATATTTATTAATCTACAGTAAAGATAGCCATCTGTAATACACCGTTTTAAAGAGCTTTTTTAAGGCATTCACTTGGAGTAAATGTCAAGATACACAGGTTTTGTCTTCGAGTACTAAAATCAAATGAACTGTACGTGTTTTAGAACACTTGAACGTAAATTTCAGAAAATAACAAAAAAAATTATTTACTCAATATATACAGACATAAAGTACCAAACAAACATATGTTTTATTAGAATATACATTAGAATTTAAATATTACTTACTATTTTCTTCTCCTTTGCGGTTGTTGAAGTACAAATCCATGTCAAATTGAAAAAACCGCAACGTACTTTTCGATAATTCAAAATGGCGCTTGGCCATTTGTTTACATTTTTCCCTCTTACAAACGAAATTTTTTGATTGGCTGGACTAGTTTTTAAAGGGAGGGAATCATGGTGGACTATTTCCGAAAGATTTCAGTAGTTTCTTCCCTTATGTTATTTTCATTTACGTTGCGGGAGTTTTTTTTTTTTAGCTCATTATCAGGGCATTTTCTGTTGGGAATACTATAAAAGTGTGTTTTCAAGTAAACACAAGGTTAGGCTGTTCCCTTTCTGTACATTTTGATCTATCATTATCATTATCTATCATTTCCTTCCCGTGCACTAAGATGGGCTTGAGGGTTATGACGATAATGGGAAAAGGGACCAAGTAAATAATTTTAAAATAGATGGTACTTTCTTGATAATATTTTACTAACAATAACAACAACTCACTATGCATCGGTTCTGCAATAATCAATGGAGATTTCTCAAACAGCTTGTATATCCTTTCGCTGTAGTCGAGGAGGTATGAAACGTCAACTAAGAGGTCGATGAAGGCATGGGTGAAGAGACAAAGATTGATTCTCTCCCTTAGGCCCTGTCTGTAGACCAGGGAGACCGAGGATACTTGCGACGAGAATCAGCCCCAAGTGGATGACTAACATTATCCAAAACTGGGTTTAAAAAATCAGTTGCAGAAGATACAGCGTGGTGTCTTTTCTACGATCACTGCTTCTTTACCTGTCATTATTGTCATTCCATTTTTATCAAGTTTTGACACAATTTTTGTGACATTTACAACTTCAGTTTCTCTTTCTTACTTCAAGGAAATTTGAACTTTTATTATCTGAGTGTTAGGGTTTTCTCTATGAACGTCTCCAATTTCAATAGAATATTTTGTTAACTTTATTAATCGCAACACACAAAGTTACTGGGTGTAATTATCAATTATATCACAGACAGAATTTTTAAACAATTTAGAGTCGTTACTAGAAATATTGTAGTTTTCAAAGCTTAATACCTGATTATTCACGATGTACTCCATGGTTATAGATGCTATTTTCCAGAGAGAGGGAGAGATTTGTTGACAACCAGCTTCCACGCCAAACGTCTTCACAAATAATGAAGTAGCCGTGTTAAGCAAGACTACCAACTAAATCAACCAATCAACCAATTAACATTTGCCAGAATGCAACCTTTAACCAGTCTGCCTGCCAGTGAAATAACACAGTCCACTACCTCTGGCATGCAAACAAATCTGAATGTTTGTTTTCCGACTTTGACAGCACGCAGAATGGTAGAAACAAAATTGTCAACATTTACACGAAGAGTGGTCAGAGTTTCTATAAAAGTTTAGAGAAAAAGTTTGTTAAACCAACTTGGTGTCGCTGCAGTACAGTGTTGTCCAAGAACACAGCCTGACACTCGTATTGAGTGTAGGAGGGAAAATGCTGACAACTTGTGCAGTGGACAACGAGGAGGGGATTCTCTTACTGTAATGAACCTCAACATTCAAAGTCAGGTTTGTCCTTTGTACAGTCACAGCAAGTGTCCACAGTCTACATTATATCGCAGAGCAAAGATGTTAAGGGCGTTAATGTATGTCTTCAGGAAGCGAGCTTATCAGACGCAAGCGAACTGACAAACATACATAAAACCTGTTTGCTACGTTAGAGAAGTAATGTGTTTACACTGAACGACCACATTGTTCTTAAAAATGATTTCCTTATTACACAAGTATATACATGTACACATACATTTACTCTTTCATTCTGTTTATTCTTCATCAAAGCTTTGTGTAATACACAGGGCGATGTTGTTTGACATTCGTACTTAATGTATATTTACTCTAATATTTTTCTTCCGCAAATATAAGTGGGAAATTTTTAAAGGAAATATTCAAATGCAAAAATATATACTGTTCTTTTCATAAACTGTTCCTCTCTTTCTCTCAAGCTCTTCCGCTCTCACGTTCATGCAAACACGTACGCACGTATAAAAAACACGCATAAACATATGCACACACATGGCACAGGTACTCAAGTATACACGAATATACACAATAACCCATTTACGGACTCCACACCCACTACACACACACACACACACACATACACATAAACACACACAAAACACCACACGAAGTGAGTCTATGACTTTATTCTGTAGCAAAAGATTGATAAGAAAATAAACATCACAAGAAATATTTTGCACGCAGCCGCTTAGCTTAGATGAGCGCTAGATGATGGCAGAGTTTTATTATCTTGTTAGTTGATTATGTCACACTGGCCCCTGTTCCAAGCAGATGTCACTAAGCGGGTGTCACTAAAGGCGGCTTGTTGTCAACCTGAGGTGCTGGTGACACTAGGTAGTAGGCGACACTTTGCTGATCAGATACTTCCATTTTAACCCCTTGCCTTCCTGCTTTGTAACCGCGTTTAGTCCTAAAATGAAGCATTTTTCTAGTAACAAAGACTGTTGCGTTTAAAATATTCATGGAAGCTTTAATAATACAAAGAATTTTCTAGTAAAAAGTTTTTCAATCGTGCTATGAAATTTTAACTTTTTGTCATTTTTCACGGAAAAGTAGTAAACCACGAAAAAGCGAGCAAGTGAGCTTAGTCTACAAATCCCGCTTATGACCGATAAACAAAACAGCTTTGCTCGGAGCTGAGGTCGCTTGTCGCCTCCTGATCTGAGAGTTCCTTAACAAAAGTCCTTTATTCTGCTATAGGTGTCATTTCTTTGAAGTCAGTGTACACTCCACTCTTCTTGTAAGGGTTCTCTACGTTGCGTGTTGTTCGTATTATGAATGTAGATACATGTGTATGAAGGAACATGAGCAGAATGGTTACCTAGCGCTTTCGCTATACAGCCTCACATTTCTCAATTATCAGCAAATAGTACGCACACAGGGCACTACCATAGGGTACAGCACTAATAATAATGAAGATTTTACAGCGCATATTCACACTCATAGAGAGCATGCTCTTAGCGCTACATTAGCGTACAGCACTACAATAGAGTACAGCACTATTGTAAGGGGCAGCACTAAAGGAGGCTAGTTGTGCCCACGTCTTGCCTTCTGCAATTGAATTATAGCCGGATATATTGTGTGTATTGTACTATTACCTGTAGCCTGATAATCATTTGAGAGTTTATCATTGGATCATCATTAAAGATGCGAGGCCATGCGATCGGCACAAAGTTATTCAGGGTCTTTGCTAAAGATATTCGTATCTGAAACTATGGGAAATGTCCTGATTTGTTTACTGCTCGAGGCGGTGGTCAGTGATACCGACTTCGCTAGACCCACCTTTCAGTGTAGTATTAGCCAACATAGCGAAAGACTGGGCGATTTGGGAAATTAGATGGTAGCAATATACATATGGCACCAAAGGTCGCTGAAACATGTATATCCCGTACTTACACCCACAGAATGACTTATCCGAGCCGCAGGGACAGTCGTGACCACTGGAATAGAAGTTGTAAAGAAAGTGGTTACAATGATATGTCTGAATCCTGGCATCTTACAGCAAGCTATTGTTAGAGCGGTGACCACCTCTTCCTCGATACTCTTTCAGGTCAGGTACTACCATCACAGCGGGGCCAACTGAGGAAAGTAGACTGTAACACACTGGTATTAGGCCATGGTTGTTATAAAATCAAATACATAATTTAATTTTTCCTTTTTGTGTTCTTCATTGTTTCCTTTCTTACCTTTGTTGACGTTGAGGAAAGAAAAAAGAAAAAAAAGAAAGAAAATAGAGTTAAGATGGATGGCTCAACAATAGCAACAACTTTCCCTACTTTTTTCTAGTTCCTTTTTTTACACGACAAAAAAAAAACCCGGTATATTTTTGATTTGCTTTTCATTGCCGAAATCCACACACACACACACACACACACACAGGCGAGAGCGCAGTCACACAAACATATGCAAGATTCAAAATGATAAGTATTTCTAGTAAAGACGAGCTATTGATGCTTTTGGAATTTCATTTTCCTGTCTCAACATGTTTGAAGCGCACTTGCATGAGATTCCAAACTGAGACTCCCAATACTTTAAAAGATTGATTGTAAAAATGGAGAACTTTAGTTTGACGAACAGAAGATCTGAGCGTTCGTGGTGGTTTTAAACTAAATGATTAGTTACACAGGTGAGGAAACCTTAAGCCCTGAAGACGACGGGAGGCAACTCTGTACTCTATGCGGGGCCATAACTCGCCTGTTCACTGTCCAAAGCAGCTCTGTGGACTAAACACGACAAACCCCACACAGTGCAGTTTACTTCTGTTTGTGTTTTGCATGGCTTTGCTTGTACGTTTTTCTTCTCTATGTGTTACTATGCCATCTGTGGAATATTAATGGAGAATATGCTTCTGCGCATTTTTAATATAATGAGTGCATTAGCATAAAATGATTGTACTTAATCGGCATCTTCTTCTTTATTAATGTGGGTAAGTTAACATTGTTAACGCTGAGCTTACTGAATGCAAAACGTTTCTCTCAATAATGTCATTAGTGATTTCCTAAATTGTGAGCCCATCTTGTAATAAACAACACAGTTTAAAGAGGAGTTCAAAGTCCATAAAAATGAAACAATATACCAGAAAACAAGCGACACATTCCTATACTTCCCGGTAGGACTGAGTTCTGGGACAATCACTATGCCTACCTGTAGACACAGGTTTGGAGTGATGTGCAGCACAAACAAGGCGGAAGTGAAAATTAACATCATAGTCACACTAAGGTCCTTGCTGGACATCATGGTGTCAGCGTCCTCTGTCACTGAAGTTGTGGACATTGCCGATGTTGTTGTCATCCTCGATGTAGCACTCATACGCCAGGCTAGAGCAGAACGTAGCTTGACGACGGTGATGGACGTAGTGACGAGAACAACGACGAGAAAAGTTCCCGAAATAGCGAAACCATAGACGTAGATGTCGACGATGTCGAGAAAAATCCTGTTGTCTAGGTAATAGCTGGTTCATTACATAACAGGTATTAAATTTATTGCTCAATAAATGCTGTTTTAAACAAAATGGTTTATTACTAAAGAATTTTCTTGCTTGTTACATATTACCATAAAATAACGCAATAAATCTTTGTTTTGTTATCTTAATGCATCGCTGGTTTATTACACATCATTCTCTTATTACCGATACTGTAGTTATTCGGCTTAGTGCCCATTTTTTCTGATTTATTAAATAACATTAACTGATATATTACTTATCAATATTTGGTTCATGACATAAGTACAAGTACATCTAGTTTATCAAAATAAATATTATGTAATACATAATTTCCATTTCTTTTATTATTTTGCAATTATTTTCTAGATCTGCGAACGACTTTATAAAATCTAAAAATATCATCACCTAAGTTTTCTTCATAATAAATAAATACTGACTCCTATGTAGTATTTTCAATACTTTGCCCACCTTGATAAGATAGTACCGACTTGCGTAAGGTTAGTCTCGGGATCGAGCCAACAGCCGCTTGTATATTTGGGCCACAAGACCGCCAGCATGCCTCCTACTAAGATAGTGCAGCAGACGACGATGATGGCGGCCATGGTGGAGGTCTTGAGCAGCCTCTTGGCGTGGAAGGGACTGACGACACAGAAACACCGCTCACTGGCGATAACAGCCGACAGGAACTGAGATGCCCACACAAAACCTGTCAGACCTGCGAGGTGCATCAGGTAATTTGAATAACATGAAGAAAAACAAACTGTACTTAACTAGTTTCGTCTTGCCACTTGAATTTGAATTGAAGTTTTGAATTAAATATTTGTATTTAGTTAAATCAGTTGATGCACAGTTTATAAAAACGAGTAGTTGTGCTTAGAAATATTTATGAATGGTATTTGCCACTGAAGTAGTTAATCTACATCCTAAGTGTAATCTTACCTGATCTAACCTTAACAATGTATGCCTGCGGTGCAAAACAAGATGTGATTAAAAAAAAACAGCAGTAATGACTCTAAGTAGATTATTCGATTCTTTAAATAAGATTCAATGAGAAATGCTTTTCCTAGAAGTGTTACTAAAATATACCACACATGGAAAGCAAATTAAATATAACCGGTTTGTGATACCCTACACGGCCTACAGTGTCAGGGCTATGAGGATAATAATGTGGAACTAGAGAGGAAAGAAAAGAGGAAGGGGGCAAGAAGAATTGAGATGTCGAATAAAATAACGGATCCTCACTGTGCATGCGTTCTGCAAATATGAATGGGCCTCTTTCAAGAAGTCTGTATATTCTGTCGATGTAATTGATGAGATATGAAACATCGACTAGTAGGTCGACGAGAGCATGTGTGAAGAGACAGAGGTTGATTCTCTCTCTGAGGCCCTGTCTGTAGAAGATTGTGGCGCTGAGCACGTTGCCAGGGATACCAAGGACTATAGCAAAGAGAACCACACCTAGGAAGATGATGAGGGTTATCCAGGGCTCAACCTAAGGAACAGAAATTACAGGTTGCTTCTTTTTTCTTAAATTTTATGATGATGACGACGACGACAGCAATGATAACAGCAACAACGACCACGATGATGATGATGATGAGGAGGAGGAGAACAACGAGGAGGAGGATGTGTTGGAAAAGTACATGAAATAGATATTAGTCAAACACTAAAAATATTCGATTAATGTTGTAGAATTACTAAAATAAATGAAGCTTTTCGCGTCTTTACCGCTTTGTTTCTGAAGTAGTAAAGCGGCTCTGTGACCATGATGGTACCGCACTCTTTCTCAGCCCGTAGCCTTATGTTTCCGAGAGACAGACTGGAACTGTTGGCAAGCCACTGCTGTGGCCAGGTTGTCATTCTGCGTCTATCAATACTAGTACAAAAAAAACTATCGCAGATGGAGTTTGTCAATCATTCAGCCACCATACCAACCAGCCAAACAATACAAATGGAAAATCAACCATCAATCAGCATACCTCTCTATGTAAGCAGCAAACCAAAAATCTTATTCTAGGATAGAAACATGATTTTTAGTGTTTATCTGCCATACACAGCCCTGTAGAGGTAATTCGGACAATATGTTGTAGTTTATCAACCGGAATGTTTATCTTCTGTTGTTAACTTAGGCAGAGAAAACATCTAAACACATGTCAGAGACTGCTGTCCGTATCTCTCTAGCAGGTGTGGTAACTACGTGTCACAGAACTAATCACTACAGTTACAGACTTTTTGTAGCCACCCGTCTGAAGACAATGTAGCACGTGACAACACCAGGAGACACGTTCACACACACACACAGTGAACAGAACCTCAGCATTTGAAGTCTGTGTACTCACTGCAAGTGTCAGCCAGTCAGACTTGAATGTGAGCTTAAATAGTCGAACCAATAAAACATTCGGGTATTGTATTTAACAGCTGGGGGCATTGCTTGATTCAGTTTATCGATGCACTTGCGCGCGCACACTAACACACACCCACACACATACGCGCGAGAGCTCACAGCTTTTTCCTCTAAAAAGTTATATTTACACTGAAAATATTGCAGCAGCATTAGTAAAATATTTACCACAAATTTTTTTGCGAAGCTCCATGAGCTCTTTTTTTCTGTTCACGTTCTCGTTTGTTTTTGCATAGATACTGACCAGTCCGCTTGTTGTGAAGACACTGGTGTTCTAGAGTTAGTTATAGACATTTAGGAGAAGAATAATTATATACACATACGCACACACACACACACACACACGCACGCACACACACATCTATATATATGCAATTACAAAAAGGAAAATCAAATTCAAAGACGCGTCTTTCTCTATTATATATTTTATATATATGCGTGCGCGCGCGTCTGTGTGTGTATGTGTGAAGAAAGAAGGAGAATTGAGAGTGAACTGGGAGAGACAGAGGGAGAGATTAATGGAGTGACAGCTTCTCACAGATCCAGTCTCCGCTGACCAATGCCTTGATGTTGTCATGAAACAGTTTTCTCAGCGCTGCAGTCCAACCCCGATATCCTACTTTACCTTTATTGTAAAAATGTCTGAATTAGAAATGTTTGATTATGTGAGCTCTGTTTCAGTTATATTTAATGGAATAACTGCTATTGCACTCTAATTTTCTTAAAACATCTCCACATTTATAACATCTACCCGGTAATTCATAAAGCAATCATCAGTTACATGAAACTAAGCCAACAGTAGGGTAAATGTTTACTTTGTTGATAGAAGTGAAGGATATTGAAAGCGATATATAATACAGGGACATCTCGTTATATCCAGTGATGAAACTGATAAAGATTATGGAATCTTGTTAATCAACGTATAAACTGAGACAAAGTTGTTTGCCGCCGTAATAGGTTCCTCTGTACTCATGTTGTAATAGGTTGTATTTGGCATGCTCACTGTTTGGGATGACATTAAGGAGCTGGTTGCACAGACATCCGGGAGCTAAACTTCTACTATATTTTTTATTTATTTATATTTTATTTATATATTTTTACTATTTTTTTTAATGTATTTATTGCTAAATGTCTACCGAAACCCAGAAAGCCCACTAACCTATACTCATTACTGAGACGTAGAGCAGTTCCACTTCAGTCCGATTATGAATGAGCAGATTACTCATCAACATAGTGATAAGCGTTATACTGAACGCCCTACCCCTTTCTTAGACCTGCTACCTACGGCTGAAAATCACTCAGAGAGCGAAGTTTTTGCTGGAACACGAGGAAAGGCCAAGACTACCACTCTTACCTAAACTATTTACTCTTAAACCACGTGACCCTCGGGGAAAAAATCTACCCTGTCCCGACGCTCTCGATATTCTACTTAAGTTACTACAGCTCATCGCAATATACCTTGAAATACCTAAGACTTACCCCCCACCCTCCAGGCCCCAGGCTCGATCGGCCACATCAATCAACGCGGCTTACGACTGGTGGCGCCAACCGGTTAGCTCCCCGTTCACTTCCGGCGTCCAGTTAATTGCAATAACGTCGAACGCTGGTGTCCGGCGCCAGGTATAGTTTCCGTAGAATTAACGGTGTTTCCTGACCTTCGGTCACTGTTGGTCTTTCTTTGTCAGGGAGGTCCCCTGTACCGATAACGGTAGTCCCCCTTCCGACCGACCCCTGCGCCAGGTCCATCCCGACGTGAGCCACCCGATTCCCAGGCTCATCTGATACCAGGGGCGACAAACAGCGGTGAAACACTCTTGGCCCCTTTGTGCACCCGACAGCCAGGTATTGCGGAAGGGCGGTCGCTGTCCCTCTATAAAACATTCCTGACTCTACCATTTTGTTCTTGCCTTGAACCAGGCTGGTTCATGACAATGTACATATTAACACAGGAAAGAGAAAAAAGGGGATAAAGCTGTGACACAAAACATCTCACGGAGTATTCACTGACCATAAATATGCTCTCATGTCAGTGCTGCCCCGCAATCAATTAAAAAGGTCACTCGATGCACTTGACCCTAACACCTGTAGGTCGGTTGTGGTGCAGTTGAACCTAATGTAACTATATCGCAAATGGTTTGTATAACACATATTTGCAGACTGCGAGCTGCGTTTCAGTTTTATTTCTGTCAAGAACTTCTACCGCATTCTATCACCCGAACTAATTGTCCTAAACCAGTTGTACAATGTAACAAGTACACCTATCTCTTATAATTCAACCATCATTATTTTATACTACACTAGGCCAATGACAGAGTAACAGTCTTAGCTGTTCATCGAGATACATGGGTAGGGTTAAAGATAGCAGTTACATCCTGTGAAGTCTCATGACGAAGATGATAACGATCATGAAATATCTTGATACACCAGACATAGGGTATCGACATGTTAACTGACTGAAACAAAGTTGCTGCTTTCCGGCATAAGAGACCTTTGTTAACCCCGATGTGCATGCATTTGACATGCTCAATACTTGTGATAACATTAGGGAGCCGGTTCCACAGATTTCTGCCAGCTGAACTCCTACTATTATAGTATTTGACCACATTAGCTGATTACAAAATGTGCACCAAGCACCAGAATCTCCCTGTAACCTATACTCACTACACAGATGTACGAGCAGCCTCACTTTGTTCTGAAGTCGAACTGGCGGCGATTTGGTAATGACAGAAATCATGGTGAGTTCTCATTGTGCACTTTCTACGGGAATTTTTCTCTTCTACGTGTTCCTTTTTTACCCGTTTTCCAATGGTGTTCATCTTTGTAAACAGAGAAATGTCAGCATTGTCATCCTTGTTTGAGCACTTCTCTATGTCTGTCTTATCGTTGAAGACTATTTGGTACCACTCAGCTCTCGCGTTAGCCCAGAGAAAGTGACGAACTCATTCTTTTTCATATTTTCTAAAAAGGATTTAAAACTCAATCAATCAATCAATCAATCAATCAATTTTTAAGAAGCTCTTTAATCGATCACTTTAGAAACTAATCAACTGTAAGTTCTGACAAGACACCACGCTTTTAAACTTTCTTACAACTTGCATCCTAAAACTGCGTTTTCGGAAGAATAAAAAGAGGGGAAAAAAACATTCCTGAAGTATTCTTGACTTCACAGACTTACAATCCTTTAGTCTGAAAACTCTGCACTAATACACGTTACTCTCATAATCTAATATTTGTACAAGTTCTATCATTAAAAAGTTCAACAGCTTTGTAAATATGTTTTCCGTCCCTCCTAGTGTATGATGTCGCATTTGTAATTGTGTTTCGTAAAACATTGCACTTAGAACACATATATATATATATACTTTTTTTTTTAGCGTTTCTCTAGTAAAAACGATGTGTTTAATTCTCCTTCTGGCATGGGCGTTGTATTTGATGTATGACCTGCGCTGTCTGAAAGAATTGATAACCAAACAGGTGTGGCAATAAAGTTTTCCTTTGTGTAAACACTTTAGATCGGTAGATAAAATGCCCCCCCCCCCCCACGGAAAGCAAAACTTTGTAAAAATTTTGTGAAACAACTATCTTGTTGATGTTTTTGATGTCCTCAAACTAACAGGTACCCGTACACACAAGGACACCGACACCAAACCGGTTTAGCCATGATCTGCATGTGTCACAGAGGGGTGACATGGAGGCTAATAGCCTGTACAGTGAGGATGCCCAAATCGCACCTGACGCATGAGTCATAGTGATTTTTTTTTAGAGATTGAGAAAAGAAAGGAGGAATAGTATTTAGTTAACTGTTGCCGGCCAGCGCTTGACTTCTCAGAGAGACACGGCAAGTGGCGAGACACTGTGTGTGGGGAAGTGAAGGCTCCGTCTTCATAGAAAGGCGCGTTATTGTGTTTTTGTTAGCAACTTGGATTATTTTGTATAAGGGGAATTTTTCCTGTATTTTTTTAGAGACATAGATCTATAAGTATTAGTAATTTCTTTTGTTATAATTTTCTTATAGGCGCAGTTAGCTTGGAGTTAGCATGGAGTGGAGTTAACATGGAATGGAGTTAGCATGGAGTTGTATAACGCCTGTTCCGAGAGACGGCGTCAATAAAGAAAAGGTTGGGTCGCTCGTCCCCAAGAGACAGCGCCATTTCTAGTTCAACGTCTGACCCCGAGAGGCAGCGTTTGTGGTATGATGTTGGGTGACTCGTTCCGAGAGACGACACCATATTAAGGGAAGCGTTTGTGGAGTAGAATATTTGTTTGTGAATCATCGAAGAGTGATTTTGTGCCTGTTTGATATTTAGGTACCTTAATATTTCTTTTCAGTATTTTTTTGCCATTTTTTGATTATTTAATTAAATGTTTATATGTTTAAAAAGAAGAAAGAGTTGTTTTGTTTATAAAGAAAAGAACGCGCAAATGTCCAGGCGTTAAGTGAACGCAGAGGCTGTGACAGCATGATCTGCATCAATGTTCGCCGAGAAACAAGTAATAGTCACCGTGACAACCAGCAGGGGGCGACATCAATGTACAGAATGCTTGTCTACAGATGACTCTTCATGTCTCGTGGTGTCCCGGAGAGCACTAATGTACCGATATGGTACCCAGTCCATTCGTAATATCATGAGAACTATCTGAGTTGTCAAGGAAAGATAACTTGCGGCGAGAAAAAGGACTTTCACATTTCGTGTCGGAATGACGTAGAGTTACGGCCCTTAATTTGCGGAGCTGATGTACCTGTTTGTATTGTTATATAAAATGATAACGACAGCTTTTTAAAATAATAAAGTGCTGTTTATCGGAGAGCGTGTTATTGTTTTTCGCCAATTTCTAGCTACGAGCTACAGCCCGATCACACACACACACACACACACACACACACACACACACGCGCGCGCGCGCGCGATTCAGTATGATGAGATTCTGTTAAAAACACAGCTTCATGATGATGTTATAAGTTGTGTCTAAGTATATTTGAAGTGCACCGGCGTGGGATTTCAAACTGCGAATCCAAATACTTCAATAAATCGCTTGTCAAAGGTGGAAGTGGAGAACTTTGCTTCAACCTCTAGAGATCTGAACGACTGTGGTGGCTTATACTGAATGATTAGACAGGTGAGAAAACACTCCACACTGAAGACAAAGGGAGGAAACTGTATTTTATCAGGGGCCGTAATTCAACGCCCTTTTACTGTCTCGAGAAGCTCAGTGGAGGAAACAGGACAAACCCAACACAGAACAGTGCGAAGACCATTGTTATTAATGCTCTCAAGTTTGCTTAACATCGCGTTAAATTGTATTGCATCACACTTTTTTTCATTAGTAGGCCTAATTTCTTATAAGGGTTAAAATGAATAATGACTTGTAAAAGATTTAACACAAAACCACTCTCTAAAATGTTATTTTCAGAATGGCTAAATTTTTTCGCATGGCATACGATCTGTTTTGTATTTACATGATTTTTTTCTTTTTCAGTTTTTTATTTTGTTTATTTTTTTATTTAAAACCCCCCAAACATTCAAGGGAAGGAAGTGCTGCATTGAATAACAGACTCAATTCTCGAAAGAGTTAAGTCGCTTGAAATCAATTTCCTGTTGAATAAAAGATGGAGAAAACAAAATAGCAATCAATATATATTTATAGTTCTCAGCCAGGATCGGAGTCAAAGGCGCCTTTTTTAGGCAAGTGTTGTTAAGAGTAATGTAGTCAGAAAGAGGAAATTGATTTTGTTACAAATAATTAAATTAATAAGCTGAAGAAAGATACGGTTGTATTTAACAGTTCAACCATTTCCACTGAAGAGACTTATAAACACGATATGCGGTTTATACTTTTGTATTATAACACAGTGCCACATGGAATGTTAGCATACACTCATTAAACGGAAGCACGTAAGATCAGTTTGCGCATGCGCTGCATGACTGCCAGGAGCAGACCGTTTACGGTGACATCTTGTTATTAATATTTTTTCGTTATCTCAGTTGTCTCCATTTAATCAGTACAACAGACATTCTAGTTTTCACATAATGGTCATGATAGAATACGTGTCCTTAACTGTAGATAACACAATACTGAAAGATATATTAAGCATAATGAAATACGTTCATGCATTCATCTATCCTTTTCATACCTCCCGAGTAATTCATTACTTATAATGTGTTTTGCGTGGCGCTGCCTGTATGTTTTTTATGTGTGTGCGTCTGTGCCATCGGTATGAAATATTTATGGAGAGGTGTAAACTTCTTTAATTTTGTTTTGTTTATTTTTAACATTATGAGTGTATATACATTCCAGAATTGCGCCTAATCGACATCCACTACTTAAAAAATGGGAAGTTAACATTGTTTTAATCTAGTAAGATGGGGCTTATTTATAGCAAAATACACCTCTCAGTAATGTCCTTAGTGATTCCCTAAATTTTGAGCCCATCTTGTAATAAACAACACAGTTTAAAGAGGAGTTCAAAGTCCATAAAAATGTGACAATAGGCCAGAAAACATAAGAAATACTAATATACTTTCCCGTGGGACTGAGGTCTGGGACAATCAGTATGCCTACCTGTAGACACAGGTTTGGAATGATGTGCAGCACAAACAAGGCAGAAGTGAAAATTAACATCATAGTCACACTAAGGTCCTTGCTGGACATCATGGAGTCCTCTGTCACTGAAGTTGTGGACATTGCCGATGTTGTTGTCGTCCTCGATGTAGCACTCATACGCCAGGCTAATGAAGAACGTAACTTGACGACGGTGATTGACGTGGTGACGAGAACGACGATGAGAAATGTTCCCGAAATAGCGAAACCATAGACGTAGATGTCGATGATGTCCAGAATAAATCTGTTGTCTAGGTAATAGCTGGTTCGTTACACAACAAATATCAGAGTTATTGCACAATGAATGTTATTTTACAAAATATCATTTATTGCAATATAATTATCCGGTATATTGTATAACAATATCTAATAACACAGCAAATATCTGATTCTGTTACCCAATACATAGCTGAGTTTTCTCACAGCCTATGATCTTTTACATTTTAGCTTTGCGGGTTCTTGCCTATAATTTTCTAAGTTATTATACATCACTATGTGGTATATTACATATGAATATTTATTTCATGAAACAAATACATCAAATTTAATATAAAAAAGATACGTTATTTTGACCTAATCAATAATCGCCATTTTTATATCTAGCGATTATTTGTCAAATTTGCTTGTGAAAATCATACAGCTATATAACAACTTCATAATATGACAATGTGGCTAAGACTTGATTATTCGAGGCAGCAAAATTGTCTACAGCTTGTGTCACCAGCGGATGTTTATCTTCAGCTTTCTTCATCTAATGACTTCTCAGATGACAAACAATTACAGATTAGACTTAAAATCTTCGAAGTTGAAATGTGTCGCCAGGCCGCTTAGACAAATCTGGTCCTGCCTTTTCTTCTGTTTCAAGGATTTTTTTTTTTGGATTATCGATGCACTTATTTTAATTTCATAGAGTTTATGGATAAGGAGTACTTATTTCACTCAGATGTTAATCAGTTAGCACCACAATTTTGTTGTTATGATTATTTCCGTTTACACGCGTTCTTTCCTTTTCTTTTCTTTCGTCTTGGCTAGTTTCTTTAACTTTTCCCTATCATAAATGTTGTTGTTGTTATTATTATTGTTCTTTTTAAAAGCATATAAAAAGCGCCATGAGCTCGCTAACAGGGCTGGGATATGGCTCAAAAGTTTTTTATTTATTTATTCTTATTGTTAATATTATTAAATCAAATAAAATTTCATCATCATAAAGAGATACTATAATGTACTGTTTCCAATATTCTACCCACCTTGATAAGACATTACCCATTTCCGTAAGGTTAGTCTCGGAGTTAAACCAACAGCCACTTGTATATCTAGGACCAAAGACTATCATCGTGCCTCCTACTAAGATAGTGCAGCAGACGACGATGATGGCGGCCATGGTGGAGGTCTTGAGCAGCCTCTTGGCGTGGAAGGGACTGACGACACAGAAACACCGCTCACTGGCGATCACAGCCGACAGGAACTGAGATGCCCACACAAAACCTGTCAGACCTGCGAGGTGCATCAGGTAATTTTAATAACAGGAAGATAAACTATCCCTATTTACCTAGTTTAGTCTTTAGCTTTAATATTTTACATTATATTTACAAAGAATCAGTTTGATGCATAATTCTTGTTAATTGTTATTAAAATAGAAAAAACAAGTTATAATACTGATTAAATTATTGGACATAAACTTCGATGAAAAAGGTAACTCCAACTATTTCAAATTTGTAAGTTTTCACAAGTTTTAGGGAAGAATACAACAGGACGAAATCAAATTAAACACAATCCGATAACAATATCCTACAGTACCATGACTTTAAAAGTGATAATCTGAGACTCGATAGGAAGGAAAAGAGAAAGGCGGAGAAAAATATTAAAATGTCGAAGTAGATGACAAGTCCTCACTATGCAGAAGGTCAGAAACTGCGTATGTGCTTCTTCCAAACAGTCCACATATTTTGTCGATGCTAATCATGAGATATGAAACATTGACTAGCAGGTCGACGAGAGCATGTGTGAAGAGACAGAGGTTGATTCTCTCCCTGAGGCCCTGTCTATAGAAGACCGTGGCGCTGAGCACGTTGCCAGGGATACCGAGGACTGTAGCAACGAGAAACACACCTAGGAAGGTGATGAGGGTTATCCAGGACTCAACCTGAGAAACAGACAAATATTGAAGAATGCTTCTTTTATTTTAACCCTGTTACATTTTTTGACGATAACGATGATTATGACGACGACGCTGCTGCTGCTGCTGCTGCCGCCGCCGCCGATGATGATGATGATGATGATGATGATGATGATGATGATGATGATGATGATGATGATGATGATGATGATGATGATGATGATGATGATGATGATGATGATGATGATGATGATGATGATGATGATGGGGAAACGTATATTAAACAGACATTTAAAAGTCAAACACTTAATTTCTTTTACCGCTTTGTTTCTTAAATAGTAACTCGAGTCCGTGGGGATGATGGCTCCGCATCCCTTATCCATGCTGTTCTCAGCTCCGAGAGGCAGAGTGGAAGTATTAGCAAGCCACTGTTCCGACCACGTTGTCATTCTGCGTCTATCAATACTCTTACAAAGAAATAAATTGGTTAAAGAGCAAGTTAGTCAGTCAGTCAGTCAGCCAGCCAAACCAACCACCCTAGCAATACAAAGCAATGTCAGCCGTCAGTCAGCTCATCTTTCTATATGTGCAGCAAAACTAGAATCTCATTCTAGGATAGAAAAAAATCAACCTTCTCAGTTTTCATTTATATACAATACACAGACCGGTAGAGGTAATGAGCAGTTCGGACAGTAAACTGTAGTATTATCAACCAGTTGTTGTAGTAAAAGAAAACATCTAAACACATGTCGGAGGCTGCTGTCCGTATCTCTCTACCAGGTGTGGTAACAACATGTCACGAACTAATCACTACAATTACAGACTTTGTGTAGCCACCCGTCTGGAGACAATGTAGCATGTGACCAAACCAGGAGACACGTTCACACACACACACACACACACACACACACACAGTGAACAGAACCTCAGCATTTGAAGTCTGTGTACTCACTGCAAGTGTCTTGAATGTGAACTTAAATAGTCGAACTAATAAAACATTCGGGCTTTTGTATTTAACAGCTGGGGGCATTGCTTGATTGAGTTTATCGATGTGCACACACACACACACACACACACACACACGCACGCACGCGCACGCACGCACGCACGCACGCACACTCGCTCTCTCGCTCCAATCTAAAGCCTTTTCCTCTAAAACATCGTATTCACTCCGAAAATATTGCTGCGGAATTACTGAAATATTTGCCACCAATGTTTTTTGTGAAAGACAAATAGCATTTTATTCTGTTCAGTTGTTTCTGGTTCGTTTGTGTTTGCATAGACATTCATCAGCTGAATTTTTAAAAAATCGGTTGTTATTTGGATCGACACAAACGTTGAAACGTCACATAGACGAAGCAGAACAGTTAGTAGCTTTTTCGGATTAGCATGAAGCTTAAATAAAATCTTGTAGAAAGAAAAGCAGTCTTAAAGTTGTAAACATATTTACTAGGAAAAGGTAGGAAATGCAGACATCGTTAGTGGTCACCGTGCGTCGGTCACAACTTTGATCAAGCATTTGCAATATTGCAGCTGTTGCTTGCACAATCAGCTTCCAAAAGGTCCGTTGAATTCCAAACTTTCTGTAGCTACAATGAACTTCACTGAGCATGGAGCTATCAAACCCTGTCTGCAGAAAACTCCCGGTTTAAGGGCGTTGCCGTGGATACAATGAAAGATTATTAGAAGAACTACGGAAATTAAGAATTGCTTATAAAAATGTAGATATAGTTGTCGTTGAAGACCTTTTCGTATTTAGAGAGAAACTTTTTTTAAATTAAATTCTGACATGATCGTATTCACTAACTGCAGTGACATTTAGTCTTCCATCTACTTCATTCTCTCCGCCCCGCTATTCAAAGGAACTCCAGCAGTCATCGATGTTTGAACACTGTTATGTGTGTTTTTTTAATGCTGAAGACAGGTTGTATGGTACCACTCAGCTCTCCAGACCAGCGTGTTGCCAAGCGAAAGTGACATTGTTCCTCATTTCAAAATCTTTTCCAATGCACTGTTTGAATCAATCAATCAATCAATCAATGAAACACATTTTGTTTTCGGAGGTATAAAGTTGAAAAAAAAGAGGAAAAAGGTATTTTAGAAGTATCTTTGCCCATTTTTCTGTTATAAAATGTACCGGACTTTCTAAAAGAAGTTAATTTGCATTAATGAGACCGTCCCTGGTACTGTTTAGGGGCCAGTTGCACATCTATTTTTAAACACTTTTAGGCCTTAACTCCTTAAAGTGCACATCACAATTTCAGAATTTTTAAAACTAAAACTGCTTTAAGTAAGATAAAGTTGTTTAAGTCCGACTTTCCGTCCTGTCAGTACGTTTGAATGTTTTTCTGCAATGCATCAGAATGACTAAGAAGAGATTTTGCTTCTTTATAAATTTTAAGGTTAAGGAACATGTTGTGCAACTGGTCCCAGAGCTGTAAGTTAATTAACCTCTGAACTCACGAAAGTAGCTCCTTCAGAGCCTCTAAATCTCCGGTGGCTGATATTCAACGCTTTGAATTCCCAGGGACAGTCAACTCAACTTCTTATGCAAACATCGTACTTTTGATGCACGCCACTTTCGTGATTTTATTATTTGCAAACATTTTATAATGTTAAGGCTACAAAAGCTTAGTAAATAGGATCTTCGTTCCTGCTATGTGCGCTGCATTTTTCATCATATGTATTTAGCGTTTTTCTTGATAGAGGCGTGATCACCAGCACGAATTTGTGACCAAACAGGCGTGGTAATAATGTTTTACTTTGTGTCAACAGTTTTAATCAGTAGATAAAATGACGCCCATGTTAAGTACAACTTTTTGGAAAAATTACCTAAATTTCGAAACAAATGTCATGTTGAAGCTTTTATCGTTCTCAAACTCACAGGTATCTTAACACACAAGCCCACCCACACAACACTTTTCACCCAGTCCCTTCAGTCACGACTTGTCCACAAGGCGCTGCATTTCTTCATCAATGTTTGCGAGTCTCTCGGAGAGGGTTAATGTACCAACATGATACCCAGCAGATTTTGTTTGCGTAGTGTTGCCTCTGTTAGATAACGGGGAACTTGACGAGGGAGAGGTAATCGAGAAGGACGTTGTCGAAGAAGACGAAATTTGAAAACTTGTCGGAACCTTTGACCCGTCAGTGAGTGATCTTCATCAGGTTCTTAGCTCTCATTGGCGATATTATCAGCAGCTCTCGACAAATTTCTCGGCTCTCCTCCATATGATGACATTAGTAAAGTGTTCACGTGGTAGATTCAGCAAACCCTATGCAAGCCCGAGACTAAGGCCTATTCAGCTGCTTTTTTCTATTAGTGAGTATTTATTGAGGGCAGTAGAGTCACCACAAGAACAAAAGCTAAAATCACATTTAAAAGAACAGGAAATAACGGAAATAAACAGGGACTTACTGCAGGCTAATTTATAAGAAATATCACACTACATACAGCCCGGCAACCAGCAACCAAGGGAGGCAATAACTGAGCTCGCCTGGGCTACGTCCCTTTCATATTCCTAATGTCTGTGCACGCGGCGTCACAGACAAACGCAAGGAACTTTCTTTTATGCATGAGTCAATGTTCGGATATTCCTCACTTTCTGTCATACTGTATTTCTCCTACCTCTCTGCTCACCTGCGTGTAGGACAATGTATAATCTGCTCTGCATTTTCCAATTATAGCAATTATTTACTTATTTTACCTAATGTATTTATATGGATGTGTTACTTTCAGGACGAGACTTACAAAACATTGTTTTAGTGTAGTTTCCTTGAAGTTTCTGTGAAATTTCGAGACAGTAAATGTAAACTCAGCTGCTTGCTAAGAAGCTGACCTTGCTTGGAGCCATTCGTAACATATTTTTGATGAAAGTGGAGGAGGAACTTGTTGGACTTGGAAAATCTATGGAAGAAGAATGTTTTGGGGAGAATAGGGCACACACTATACACTATACACTTTAAACTTTACACAATAAACTATACTCTATGCACTATACACGAGCTCCATCTAGTTCTTAGCCTTCAACAGCTGTGAATGCAGAGAAAGTGACACTGTTGCTTCTTTTGCCCCAAGATTGAACGACAAGAAAGATAAAGACACTTGCGGTTGTTGTTGGAGATTTTCATGCGGAGTTCATGCAAAGCTTGTATATGACTTATGTGCTCGGCAGTAATCAGATTTTTTCAGCCTAAATACTCTTGACTTTTGTAACAATAGCAGAATGTAGGTATCATCAAAACAATATGTTCTCAGTTTTTTCAGACTCAGGAAGAAAAGTCTGCCCAAATCTTGTGATGCAAACTCTTTGTATTATTGTGTAACATTATTATGTGTTGTCATAGTAATTTGTTTTACATGGTTATTTCACTGTTTTCACGTTTTTGTTTCAGACACTCGCGTTCGCGTAGTCGCCTGGAGATTTTCACAAAAGCAAGACAACCAATTCTGTTTCTTTTCAGGCCCTGTTTACATTTAATTATATTAACAAAAACTCTTATCAAATACTTAATAAAATTCTTCGATAATTGTTGAAGAAGAACTAATTCGTAATACACATTCCAGAAATTTCTAATTACTAAGCAACTAACGTTTGTTATTCTCAGTTTGATTTTTCACAAAGAATACTAAAGTTTGTAGTCCGGCACAAAATCGTATTTTACTGTTCACACTTGAAAATGTTCTTGTCTACTGTTAGTTATAGTCACTGGAGCCTGATCCACAAATTTATATATGTATATATTCTATAAATAATCTAAAACATTGATGACTCTTTTCGAGGTTAAACGTTAAAAACACATCGGCGCTGCCTCCAGAGAACGAGCGACCGCACTCTCTTCTCTTATTTGTGCGTTCTTTTCTTTACAAAAAACCTCTGCCTCTTGTGCAGGCCTCTATACATTTAATAATACTAGCAAAAATATGGCAAAAATACTTAACAGAATTCTATGATAATTAATAAAAAAAACTAAGTCTTAATACATATTCCGAAAGTTACTAATTATTCAGCAACTCTAATCAACAAATAGTCTAGAAGAAAATTTATTTTCCTCAGTTTGATTGTTAACAAAGAATACTAAAGTTTATAGTCCGACACAAAATCACTTTTTACTATTCACTCTTGAATACTGTTATTGGTAGTCACTGAAGACTAATGTCAAGGAATCAAACAACAACAACAACAACAAAAACACAAATAACCCAAACCACAGACGATTTCTCTCCGGAAACTGTCGTTACAACGAGACAATATGAGGCGAGACAATATGAGGTATGAGGTATATACGGTACACATCGCAGGTTCTTCACTGAACTTACTAGTCACATCAACAAGAAATACAATTTACAAATCTCCTCAGGAAAGATTTGGCCCATCGCTGCAAAACAACCCGCCGGCCTGAATTTCATGTGATTTTAAAGGTGAATTATACTCTCTTTTTTTAATAACATTTTGTGACTGAATAATCGAATATTAAATAACTGTCTAAAATGGGGTTACAATGAAAAAATTGAGTGTTTTCTTTTAATTTTTGTATTTTATCTTATTTTACAAAATTATATTAAAGTCGTGGTTGTAGGACCGTGGACGTGTCTTCACTCTTAAATCTTGATTTCTTCAGACTTTTTTCCTTCGGACACAGTGGAGTCGACAAACATATTTTTTCTGCACAATCTAGTCCCCAATTACTTGTATTTTTATATACTTATATTTTTACGCTGTAATACTCTTATTAACTGAGAATGTGATCGTGACATTAGCTAAGTGCCTCTGGTTCAAAGTTCGTATGTGAAAAGAATATTGAGCATAAAAAAGTTATGATACCAAAACGATAATTGCTTAGCAAACTCCAGTCAGTATTGTTGTCCCTGGACTAAGCTAGTTCTTAGAATTCTTAGAATTATTAAAAGTACACGTTGCTAAGGAAAAACCTTGTGAAATTGTTGAACAACTTTCCATCCGCTTTTCTCAAAATGATCGCCGCGATACTCGCACACTTCAAACCTATATAACTCACTCAATTTTATGACTAGAAGAACAATTCTGGTATCAAATAAAAGTTCAAAACCTGTAATAATAAAAAGATATGTAAGGAAAATCTTACAGTTTTGAGTTAGGGCTCATTGGTGGTGGCGACGGGTCACAGTATTTAACTATTTAGTAGTATAAATCCCTTTCGAAGACCAAAGTACAAACTTTGTCCTATAATTTTAAGTTGACTCCAAAAGCGATTGAACTAGTCTAATTTGTACGAAACCACTCAGTATGTTACTGACTTTATATGAATAGGGCTGGTTTTGATATGTATGCATTGGTTTCATTGTCATCTTGAAAAAGGAATTTTCAATTTAAAGACCACCCGCAAATCAAACTTTGATTTTTTAAAAATAAACCAATGTGCCAGGAACAAATGCCACTGGTGTTGCTCGAGGATATCACTAATGTAATGTATTAATATTTTTGTTTCATGAGTCTTTTTTACTGGTTTTCGAAAATTATTTGATTTTTGTGGCCATGGGCAAGATCAAACTGATCTCCAGGTGTCATACGTTGCTAATGTGATGCCTCGGAATCGTTTTGAATTGATAATGAATGCCTTTCTCTTCGCAAACAATGAAGAGATGCTTCCGAGAACAGATCCGGATTTGATAGGGCTTTCGAAGTTGGTCCTCTGATCATTCATTTCAATCAATGCTTCCAAAATGCACGAAACCCAATCAAACAACAGTTAGTTGATGAACACATGATAAAAGTCAAGGGGTACAACATAATAAAGCAATACATAAAATACGAACCACTAAAAATTGGGATTCAAGATGTGGTGCAGGTGTGATTCGATGACCAGTTTCCTGTATCAATTCGACTTGTACACAGGGAAGAAAATTTAAACTAAATATGGACTCGGAAAAGGATTGGTTGTTATGCTGACTAAACCATTTGATCATTTGTGTTGTGAGGTATATATTGATAATTTATTCAATTCATTGTCTTTAAAACAAATTCACATGAAAAGGAAATATACTTGTGCGGAACTGTGCGTGCTGACAGGACACACAAGACAAAAACCTCAAGAAAGACAATGATATGAATTGTGGAGAATGCCACATGTTGTCAGCCAATGATGTTACCCGTGTCAAGTGGATGGACAACAGATCTGTTGTGCCTTGTCCTGAAATTGTTGTTGCCTACAACAAATTATTGAGTGGCGTCGATCTCATGGATCAGAAAAAGATTACATATGAATTTGATCGGACGTTAAAGGTGAAGTACTACTTGTCAATATTTTTCAATTTGTTGGACATAGCGGTTAACAACGCTCATTGTATTTATACGCAGACGAATCAGGAATTCAGTCCCGAATACAAGGAAATATCACAGCCTGAGTATAGACAAATGATACCAAGAGCGCTCATTGGAAATTACACAAGCAGGACCTGTTCAAAGCAGCAAAAGAATCATGCCAACCCCAGGACCTGAGCATAAGCTGGTCAAAGAAGCAAACGCAAGAGTTGTGCTCAATGTGCAAAGGACAACATTGAAAACAGGACTGACAATATGTGTGATGTATGCCATATCACGCAAGTACTTTGAGAAGTACCATTCATAAATGATATTACATGCATAAAAGATGGATCTTCGTTCTCATCACAAGGTCATATCATTTCTGATGTTTTATAACAACAGTACAACTATTCGGATAATAAAAATTTTGATGAAACCCATACCTCATCTTATTTACTTTTCCCTTCCGACCATCAGACTGGGAATTAAGGATATATCAGCACTTGACATCATTGGTATGGAAGGGGGGTGGTGCTTGATGATATAAACTAAATAAACAGTCACATGATAGAATTTCGTAATATGATAGTAAAGAGAGTACACTTATTCTTCATCTTTTCTTTTTTGTGTCTTTCTGCTTTTTATTAATACAGGGGTTGTCTATGGTCTCAGTTTAGACGCATCATGGAAACTTTTTACTACTTCTTTACTTATATCTTATTTGCTTCCGGAATGTTACAGGACACCATCACCTTATGTCAGTAAAATGAATGCAGTTTGTAGTGATGAATTTTTAGGTTTATTATAAAACAGAAACGATGATTTAATAATAATGTTGAGATAGTTTCAAGCTCCCCAACTGGTTCCAGTGAATGATTATCGTTATTTAAGTTGCAGAATTAGGGTCAGAATAGCCGTCATCTGGATTTAACAGGGACAAGTGTTAAGGTGCTTTCTGTTGGGGCTACCATCTATACAACAAACACGTCCAGTTGATACACCTTTTAATGCGCAATTTTTTGTCAGTAAGATGATTATTGAAATATGTATAAATGTATAAAAAATATCATAGCTATGGGTTATATTTTGAAAAGGTAGACAGAGCTGATACAAATTCCCGTTTTTACAAAATTACCATTGTGCTCTATAATGTGTGAGCCAGTTACCAGTCTGGAACGGTATTCTAAGAGGGTGAATTTGTGGCGGATATGGAAGGGGAGAGAGTTTCGTTGCTTTTCTGCACAGCAACTAAGACTTCTGTGACCATATGTTGTTGTTCTGGTGGAGTAGTGAGGATACGGTCATCAGACGAAGGGCGTAGTTGTGTGGCTGGGATGTAGGGGAAGAGAAGTTCAGGGAAATTTATTTATTTACTCACAGCGTGAAATGTCTGTTGGTTCTACCCTACTTGTCACAAGTTTGCTTGAGGGGTTGCAAATTATTTTGCAAGTGGATCAGATCATAATTTAATGTTAAAAGAATATTCGACATTTAAAAAACATATTTAGTAGTATCTTCTTCTTTCACAAATAAAGAAATGTAGAAAAAAAAATTATTGCTCTGTTATAAGAGCAGATAAATTAATATTTGTAAATAGTTTCATGCGTGGATGAAACCATACAAATAATGTTAGTCTAGATTATTAACGAAGAAGAGAGGATAGACAACTTCATCGACTGTTTCTGCGACTTTACAAAGAAATCATTCCGGCGTGATAGACGAGAAGCCGATGCAGTAAGAGAATTTCTTACATGAAATCATGAAGATGGAGACGAAAATCGTTCAAAACAATGATGAAAGACATGTGTGTCCATTAACAAGCACAAAACACAAAGCTTAATGTAGGAAATGTTTTTAGAGAGTGCTGCCTGAAAACATCTTAGCAAATATTTCCGATAGAAGTGAACCGTTTCCTGCAATAGGTTACTAAAACGAGATTAACCTTTAAAGTCCAGGGCGCAGTTGCACATCACGTTTCTAAAAGAAAGTCACACTTAAACAACCATATCTTACTTAACGCAGTTTTAGTTTCAAAAAATTCTAAAAATGAGGTGTGCACTTTAAACTGATTATCTAAACAGAGTTAAGGCCTAAAAATGTTTAAAATTAGAAATGTCTTGTGCCCCAAACTAAGACGAATGTTTATTTTCTGACTTGCAGCGTGTTGCTTATATCTTCCTGCGATAAGGTTGTGACGGAGAGAATTGTCTTAATAAGATCTTGAGCATCAGCACTGGGCATTGTAACCTTTACATGTCCAGCACCAGTCTCACCATTAACCAGTTTGAGCTGACCAGTGATACGCTTCCATCTTTCTTCCTCCCTTCTACGGCGTCTACGCTCCAGGTAGATGTTGAAAGTGTACAGGAATGGGTTGATTGCAGCGTTAGTAGGAAGAACAAAAATGGCGATGCCTACATTCACCTCTCCGGGAATAGGAACATCGTGTGATGCTAGGAGGCCCGCCAGTCCCACAGGAAACCAGCACAAGAAATCTGACATCACTACTGTTATCAAACGTTTTGCAATAATATAGTCTTTGATATTTTTGGACTTTTTTCCCGGACACATGACATTAGCTTGAACAGACCAGTAAATAAAAACCTGGCCAATAAATATCAGAATAAAAAAGATACAGTTTAAGATAATAATGACACCAAAAGAGTATAAGCGACCTGGGAATTGTACCCTCGAGGTTGGGAGTGGAATACAAATACTTGTCTGGCTGTAAAACTCCCAGTGTGATGTCATGGGCAGTAGAGGCACGCTCGCCAAGGCCAGACCCGTGAGCCACGACACGGCGCATGCGCACTGCGCTGAACGTTTTCCAAAGCGCACCTGGCTGAAAGGAAAACGGAGAACAAGGAAGCGATCTAATGTGATGAAAACTATGATAAGGACAGAGACTTCAGATGATAATAAAGATGTAAAACCTGCCAGCTTGCACACACTGCAGTTTCTCCAGCCGATATCCTCCCATACATATGATCCTCTGTACCTAAAGTCGGCGATGCCGATGATGGAAAGGTAAACACCCATCAGAAAGTCCGCTACGCACAGGTTGGTTACGAAAACGTCGTATCCCACGTTGCCCGCAGTTTTGTGAAAAATCAAACGGTAAACCAAAGTTCCGATATTTCCCAGTAAAGCCAACGATGCAAAGATGGCGAGTCCAACACGATACAGGTTGGAGCGCAGCAGATCGTCACAGGAAGACACCTCGTCAGAAGGAGCGTGACAGTTGAGCACGTTAAAACCACTGGGTAGTGTGGCTGGACAGCACAGCTTGTAACTGTCAGCAAAAATCTTTTCTAGTTTATTTAAAGACATAAATATTTGTCTGGGGAATGTTGTCATGGGGCAGTGTCTCAGATCCAGTATGCGCAAATTGTTCATTTGGCAAAAACCATTTCCGGTTACGTGACCTAAATGACTGCCAGAGAGATTTAATGTTGACAATGTCGAGAAAAAGGCAAAGATGTTGAAGTCCAGTTCAGGAAGACGGACGTCAGACAGGTCAAGTATTTTGAGAGACGATGTTTGCCTGAAGTCCGCAAAAGACAAAACATTTAATGGATTCAAACTTAACTTGAGATATTCTAAACTTTTAAGTCCCGTGAAATCCCTGCTTCTGATGTAACTTAGTTTATTGTTGCTGAGGTCTAAAGTGCGGAGGTTGGACAATGTCACTTCGTGCAGTTTGGTCAGATTACAGCGAACCAGACTCAAAGAAATAAGAAATGTGTTATTTTGCAGGTCAGCAAGGCTTATCAGTGTCTCACTGGCATCAAGGTACCGGAGGTTAGGATAGTTAGAAACATGGAAAACATTGGAGCAAGCAAAACTCCAGCCGTGGCAGACACAGTTGTCTGGACATGTTTCATTGCACATCATTTCGTCATCGTGTTGTTTGCAGTGATACACACCATCACACAAGTGACTCTCATGAACACACACCTGAGATCCACGGCAGCGGTAGAAGCCGGGACACGTGTACGTGTCGCATGCCACCTCGTCTTCGTGATCAGGGCAGTCGTACATCCCGTTACAGCGGAAGTAAACAGGTAGGCACACCTGCTGAAGGCTGGCACACGTGAAGTGGGACTCTGGACAGAAAAACGTTGCTGACCCATTGTATTCAAGAGTTGTGCACGATGAAAACAATAAAGTTCCATCTAAACCGAAGTCAAGTTTCAAGGGCAGGTCAAGGTCCAGGGTGTTGTGAGAATAGGTGGACCTCGTTCTGCACTGGTGTTCGTCGGCATTGTCATCGCAGTCAGCTTGTCCGTTACAGCGCTCCCACACCTGTACACACTGTGTATCAATTGTGAAATACACATTGATGCTTTATGTTATAAAAATTATGAGTTTACTCATGTGTACATTTATCAATGTATACACGTAGAAACACACTTAAATAAAAGAAGAGAGAAAATAAAATCAAAGATAACGAACCCTCTTGCCTGCACATTGAAAAGGAGACGACACGTCGCAGGGTGGAAAGTAGCAGAAATCTTCGTCACTTCCGTCTGCGCAGTCCGCACGATGGTCACAGACTAGTGTGTAGGGGACAGTCTGCACTTTGCCGACACATTGAAATGGAGGGGGAAGTGAGGTGAGTGGTGCTGCACATGAGGCTGCGGTGCCATCGGTTGTACCAAAGCATCTCGAGGCCTCGTCACAAGCCAGGAAAACGTGTGTGAAGTGATGATCGGGACACTGCACGTACGCCGCCTGTTAGACATGGTGGTCAACTTTTACATTGGACTTTTTAGCAAAGAATCGCAGCTCATTAATATAAAACCACATATTAATATATATATATATATATATAGAAACATCTATTGTCGTTAACTTCGACCTTTACCCTGAGAGGTCCTGCAATACAGTCATGTTATTATAATATTACTACTTAATTAAACCTAAGCTGGGCGAAAGAAAATAAGTTGAAACTTAATAAACGGTTATTTGATAATAAATGAGGGTAAAGGTAAGGTTACTTGTATTAAAACAGTACAATACGCATGTTAACACATTGTGTACTGGGACATTACAATTCAAATTACGTATTAGAACATAGAGGTAGTATATTATACAGAACACATTGTATTAGGTTAGGACAATAAACACATGAGCAGATTAGGACCTTGACGAGAGTAGAATTGGATTTGGTTGTTGGAGTCTTCAATAGTTTAATTTCTTCTTGTGGCTTTGTGATACCTGGGATCTCACACAAAAGACAGGTCGTGAGAAACATCACCTCACATCGTACAACAACCAGCGGCATGGGGCTGAATACAAATGCTTCTGTCTTTGAGAAAGCCGTACAAGAGTCAATGTAAATGCCGAAGGGCAAAAAGGAACTCAGCTTGATGAAATGGGCGATTGTTCCATCAGACCACAGCCAGCTGCTTTGATACCTACATATTAGAGCAGAATAGTGTGAAATTTCCTCTTTTTTCACTATAGAAAACTTAAAATGATGACTATATACCAGCATATCAGTAACCCTCTCACTATGACATTCAGGTCAAATACTTACAGAAGATCACTGAAAGGTCAAATACTTACATACAATCAGAATCACTTTATTAAACAGGCCATCGGCCCAATTTAAGGGGGAGCATAACAAAAGCATCAAATTTGTAAACAAATCACATAAACTGTATGCCAGACAAAAGCTTGTCATCAACAGACAGGTATATATATTAACCAAAGGTCACACTGTGCTTTAAAATGATAGAAGTTATACCAAGTAATGTGATATATTTACAGAAAATATCGGTACAAAAAACAGAGGGAAAATATGCTATTTTAGAGACTTTGTCTCTGGTTTAACGCTCTGTAGACAAATGTACCTAGAGAGTTCGAAATACTAGTTCTAGTATCTGACATTATAAATTGGAATCTGAATAGAGGAGGTCTCATAATATTTAACGGTGATGAAGCTTTCTTGCAAATCAGAATAGGAAAGATCACTGAAAGGTCAAATACCTACATAGCGGGGGCTGACGGAGGAGCTGACTTGGCGCCGGTGAAGAAGAACTTGCATGTTTTTATTCTGTTAACCAGGTCCTCGATAGAGTCCCAAACACGTCTTGTGGTCAGGGTGGGCAAATACCCCCCACGCATCCGACACCCTGAACTGGCAAGATTCCACGAAAATTCTTGCTGCTCAAACAGTAAAAGTGAATAACAACGGCCGTCAGCCTGGAATGTTCCCGGACTGCACGTGCCATCACCTTGCCAGCATCTGGCTTCATCTTCGCCGCCCACGCAGTCAGAGACAAAGTTACATGGGAAGTGCTGCTGCATGTCCTCCCATCGCACGGCTGAGCAGTTCCACCTGCTTTCAGACAGGGGAACAGGTAGTGTTGACACATGGTGGAAGGAGAACAGTACTCTGTAGTAGGACAACTTAAATCCGTAGAAACCTTTGAACTGCACATGTACACCACCCTGGTAAATAAACGGGTCGGTGTATGAGTATTTACTTAATCCACACAACTGATAAACAGTGGAATTAAAGTCTGTGTAAAAGATTACGAGGTCGATATTTTTACTCGTGAGGCAATATAGGTTGGGGTCACCAGCATAAATGTTAATAACAACAGCATGGTCAGCAGGAGTAGCCAGGTAAGACCATAAGTTCACAAAATTGTAATTCCCTTTGTTTTTGCTCTGGTCAGATGGCTCCATGTACCCTGTAAATAATAATATATCATAAATAAACGAAGGAAGAAAGATTGTAGCTGCAATAAAATTCATTTCGGATGATTCATAATTATAAAGTTAGTTAACGTTTGCTAACGTCCGTAACTTAACGTTTGACCAATGAACTGTAGCCATTGGATAAAGCGATCAAAAACCGTTAACTACCCCTTTAATCTCCAGGACTCGTACTGATGGCTATCGGCAACTTCTCCGAGTAGAATTGTCCCCACGGGATTAGTTAGGCCAGTTAAGTTTTCCCGGCAGACAAGCTAACTCCTATGTTATATAATAAACTAACATGTGTCACTGTATAGATAAAGGTACCCAATTCATTAGCATAGCCGGAATTCCAGAAAAACTGGTGACATTGCACATGTTACTTGGTCAAAAGGGGAAACTTACAACTGAAACAACACGCAACACAAAACTGTAAACAAGCAAGGAGGAAACTATGCAAAGTCAAATTTATTCCTTCTGACACCAAGTAATATTTGTATAAATATACAAATATTTATTTCTGTTAATTAAGATACAAAGTGACCAAGAGCAGACATTATGGGCACAAGGTTTATTGAGATAGTTTTAGTGAGTTTGTTTATGTTTTATTTTGCTTTTCGCGTCTTCTCGTTTCAGATTATAAATGTAGCAAATCTAAAAAAAAATTTACCTTTATTTCTGTCGTTTTTCTTAAGGGTCCGCTTTTGGGGGGGGACAAAACACTCGAGATATGGATCGTTTGATAAGTTACTGGCTTGTAGAATAATTTGGTAAGACTGACCCTACCTTCTTAGATGTGTGATTTATTTACGATTTGTGGGTAACTGATTTACTTAGCTCAGGTAGGATAACTCGTTGGGTAAATGCACGAGCCATGAGGGGTGAGGTAACCAATCCTTTCTCTTGTTTTAAATCCTAAAACATCCTGTGACAAGGTGTTGATAACACGGCGTACCTCGAGTCCCATACACTGCCTCCTACACAGGATGTGATTATTAAAATGACAATTCATAAAACAGTAGAGTATTAGGCGGACGAATTAAACACTATTTCTGTAAACTTGTGAAACTTCCTATTATTGCTCATTGCAAAAATGTGAAAATGTTTTTAGAATAGAAAAATAGCTATTTTTAATTTATAAATGCTTAACTGTGGAATTTAGGTCCAGAAAATAAGCGAGGTTCAAAGAAATAAAATTTTGGCAAGTCTGACGATGTACGTGGGAACGTCCAGAAAATGAAAGGAATAGATTACAATAAGAATAAAAATACCATTCAAAATATTTACCTGTAGTTGGGGAGGTCGAATTAACAACCAGGTGTGATTGGGTTGTTTGTGGAATTGCCATGAAGGTCAGGAATAGGTCAAAAGCATAGTATTTATGGGGCATCTCTAATTTAAGGTTCACAATGTTAGAGTAGGTGACGAATTCCTTCGGGAACCTCATGAATGGTTCACTCAACAGGACATTTTTGTCCTCATCTAGTATTTCAAACTGCGCTTGAATATCAGGAAGATTTAGTGCCTTCACATAAGCTACCATCCCTGGGGGAACAGTCAGCTCGATGCTGTAAATCACACTATTCAGGCAGGTCTCAAAGTTAACGGTGGGAGTAAAAGAAATCCGTATGTGACCTTTGCTCCCTCTGACCTGATAGTCCCGCCATTGATTGACGCAGTCTTCAAGTCTTAAGTCCAAATAAACAGAACCAAACCCGTTAACTTGTTCAAACGGATGAATGGCAAGTGATACATCGGTAGTAAAGTTGCTGTTCCACAGAAAAGACACCTCGGTTATCCCGTTAAAAGAATTTTTAAGACCATTGTTCTCTGTAGACGATGAAGTCCCATCATAGGTACCATCACAACTGACGGGATATTCTGATGAAGAAGGGATGTAATTGTGCGGAGCATTTTTCTTTGGGATGGTTTCTTTCTTCCACTTCTTGTCACCCAGATTGGTTGAATTTCTCGCAATATCATTTTGAAAAGAACAGAGAAGTATACTAGTCGTCGCAAGGATTATATTTGTCATCGTGCCTGCACAAAACAACAAAAAAGTTGATAAAACAGATTAGCGGTTAGGAAAACGTTTGCAATGAGAAAACACGAAGATAAAGGCAAGAAAAGTCTAACGAGGTGTCAGCAAAAACAACATTGACATCATTTCAAACTCTTTTCTGTGAATTTCATTTTGTGAACAGTGTTGTGAGCTCAGGTGGCAACCATGAGTTATTTTCTCTGTTCTTTCATTCAGTCTGCAGATGACACAAATCCATTTCATGAGATCTTTATCGGGTAAGTAGGCTCAGAAGTAAGATAAGAAATCTTTAGCACTTAGGACAAAAAATAATCTCTATTTTTCACTGATACAAAATCTCTGTAAATGCACAACTTTTACCTCATAACAATATCGTCTCTGATCTGTGAAATACTTGAATTATACTAAATAAGCTGACAAAGCGCACTTACTCCCGATGGAAATAGTCCTTTTTTTTAGTACACTAAAGTAAGTATCAAAATTACTCGTTTCCTTCTTTATTCTCAACAATTGAATTAAAATCGGTAATAATTTCTACGACCTCTGTAACAACAGGGACTAATTATAATCTTTAGGATCTGTGAACACACTGGACACAGCCATTAGTATTGTCATCCGATTACCTAATACACTGGAACTCCAAGCAGTAATAATAATGTCTAAGATCTCTGTAAATACACAGACCTAACACAATAGCAGTACTTCCTCATAACTCTGACTAAACTAACTTTGCTAGCAGCAAACGGAGAATAAATGTCGGTACATGGAACCCTGTGCCAACCCCTCGACTTGTAGGTAAACTTTTTGTTCTGAGCTGATTTATAGCTTTAATGGATCAATGGGTGTCATGTACATTAAAGTATCCTGGTGAGTTTCTATTCTTCACAATCTGAAGATCACAGGGAGTGACGGCTAAGCGAGCAACATCAAAGACAGTTACAAACAGCAGGTAAGGGAATCGTCTTTTCCTGCTTTCCTCCTCTCCAATCGATCAGCGCACTGAAACATTTTTCTCATGTAAGTACACACAAAAGTCGATTTTGAGATCGCAATATATATTTTACAAATATCTCTAAATCATTTTGAATACCTGGACTATTAATAATAGTAATTTCTCAGACTGCTTTGATGTCACCAAAGAACAGTTATTCAGAAAATGTCTTTTAACACTGAAGCAGTAAAAAATATTAACAGAATGATGTTGTTAACAGAAGTACACACGAGGTGTCTCTGTCACACCAAAGAACAGTCGTTAACATCATCTAGTCTCGTCATGATGTTACTTGTCGGTAGTGTTCGTCATTTACCTAATAATAGTATTTTCTCACACCCCTGTTTGATCTCATGGGTTTCACCAAATGTGATTCAGAAATCATTTCAACACTCGGACTTTTACTAGCTTTTACTAATAGCAAGTTCTCAGATCGCTTTGACTTTGCCAAAGAACAGTTAGTCACAAGCTATCTGTGAAAACACCTGACAAGACACACGGAGCTACTGGCAATAGTCAGGACAAAGCACCACAATGACGAAAGTCAGGCTTTATAAACCTTTTGTATGAAAGAGTCTTTTGCTCTTTTATTGTCTTGATGGAGCAGTGGGTGGCACGTGATGGCAGACCACTGGGGTGACAATCGAAGTAAAACTCATTCCTGTATTTTGCGAACAAAAAGATTCTTCAGGTAAATTGCTATTGTTCAGGTAAATGACTTTTGTATCTTATAAAATGTTTTCACGTTACAATAGCGAGTTAAGATAAAAAAAATTCCTTTCGAAAAACAAGGATTTTTTCCCTTCTGCTCAACTGTTTTGTTCTACATTAGAGGCACCTATTTTAAGTATTTCGCCCAGAAAACAAAAATATTTTTATGTTACAACTCCCACTAAAGATTTTTAAGCAGAATTTAAAGCAGAAAACCATCGTGGAGCTCGTAAAACTTGTCATTTTCGTCGTCTCTTTCTTTTTTCCCCCGTGTCTCAATAAAGCTTTAATACAGCGTTTGTAGCAAAAATATTTTAAATATTTTTCAAGTAGTTCTCATAAAAATTTAATGTTTCCTGATGCCCTGAATTTTTTTCTCTAAGTGTAATGTTTCGCGACTCGGGTGGTTAAATGTTGCTTGTAAAGAAGGAAGTTATTTGTATGTTAGATGTTTGCAGGTCGTGTCATATGGAAGGTAAGTGACTATGTGACAGTCTACCATTTACTACATCCCATCAGGAAGCGCAAAAGAGCTGAGATCCCCCAGACCAGAAACATCTGACATCTCCATACTAGGCATCATGACCAGATGTACTGTGTAGCAAAACAACTAGAATAAAGACTAATGCCGACTTCAATAATAGTGTAGGTTAGACTAGTCGGTCGACATCGGTAACTCAGCAATATTATTGTCGCTAGGTAATAGGAATAGCAACTAGTCCGGTAAGCAGTCTGATTCCCTGATACTTGGGAGGAGTTAGTTTAGGGCAGGTAAGTAATGGCTTTTCAAGGAAACACCAGCATTCAAAGAGGGGGAGGTGGTGGTCTGATGCAACATCTGCTCCTCTTCTCACTCTGACATCTTGGAGACTCCTTCTCCACTTTCGACCAACCGTTGTATGGTCGATCTGGTTTTTTGTCCGGCCATCTGGGAAAATCCACGTTGTTTTGTGTATATTCTTGTGTGGGAATACAGTGCCACCAATGACGTGGTCATTGAAAGCGCAGAAGTCTGTGAAGAGCTCCCCGTTTTCGTTGCAGGTGCCGACGCCATGTCTTCCCATGATAAGCTCCCAGTTGGTGTTGTCATCTCCTACTTTGGCATTTAGGTCTCCCGTAATGATCTTTAGTGAGACTGCAAGGAGCTATAGAATTCTTCCTTTTCCCCTTCATCTGCTGCATTTGTTGGTGCATAGCATTGGCTGATGGTAATCTTCCTTCCTTTTGAATTGAATCTTGCTGACATGAGCCGTGGTGAGACTGGTTCCCAGGCCATCAGCGCCTTTGTTGCCTCTGTTTTTCAGCAGTGCTACTCCCTGGGTATGGTCATGGTCCAGGTCTTTGTGGCCAGAGTAGATGATGGTTTCTCCTGATGTTAGCCTGGTCTGCCCACTTCCATTCCATCTGGTTTCACATAACCCCAGGACTGTAATGTTGTATTTTCTCATTTTCCTTGCTACTTGAGCTGATTTGCCACTTTCATAGAGGGTTCTGATGGTCCAGGTCCCTATCCTGGTTCTTGTCTTGGTCGTCAGAAGATGAGTCGGCGAACTGGCTTCCTTAGGGCTTTCACCAGCCTGCGTCATAAGCTCTTCTAGAGAGGAATCTTCCCGACCAGGCCCCTGTTGTGATACTGTTGCGGTTTCTGCAAGCTTGTGCTTTACATGAATGGGTTGTTAGCCCAAAGAAAAAAACCCCAACCTGGAGGGCCAGGGTGCAACATTTTAGTCTGGCCTCTACCCTGACAGACCTGTTTGGCTTGGTTGGACCTTCCAGGAGCACAAGGCTCCCGCCGACATAGCTATGTGGGTCGACGAGGCACACAAGCCACCACACCACTACAAGGTAAGTTGCACCAATTGGTGGTGGATCCATTCGGTGTCGGCAACAGGTAAATAGTCGATGACTTTTATAAGTAAAACATCGATAGAAAAACTCGTGGGTATCTCAAGTGAAGGCTGAAGGGAAACCCAAGTCACACATGTTTTTTGTTATCAAAGAGGAAGTAAGATGTTATCTGCCGAAGAATGAAAGAGCAAATGTGTCGTCTGCTGTCCTGCAGTGTATTGCAAACATTATTGTGAATGTAAGACAGCTTACAGACCCTAAGGTCGAGAATGTTATCGATGTCTTAACAGAGACCAGGACATTTTCTCCTGAAAGGCAGATTATTTCAAACATGTTCTATTTTTACTTTAGCGGTGTAAATATTTTGAGTTAATCCGAGCTTTTTATACATGTTCTCTATCTTTCTCTGTGTGCGTGCATGCTTTTGTGTGTGTGCGTGTCTGTGTGTGAGAGAGAGATAGATAGAGAGAAATATTTGCCTGTTTTAATGTGGGTGAAGGAGCGACCTTATTTGCATGTGTATGTGTGTTTGTGTGAATACACAAACTGTATATGTGTGTGCGTGTGCAAGTGTTTCCACGTGTTTCAAGTGAGCATCGTGTGAGCGCTAGTATGCATGCATAACTTTATTAACGCTTATCACACAGACAGGACTCTGATCGACTGATCGAGTATGAAGATAGCAAACACTCTGTGTCCTGACTCCCCCTCCCCTGCAATAGCTTCTCACCCTCTTTGCTCCGCCCTCTTCCCGTCGTCAGTTTCTCGAGAAAGTTAGTGACACCCCGGGTGTAGGCAACAAGGTGTGGGCAAGGGGAAATGTTTCACTGTTGCTTTCAAACGTGATACATAGTTCAGAGCCGGCGCTAGCCCTATCATTTCACCATCTTTCTTTCATGAGGCCACATCAAACACTAGTTGGGGATCCAACACAATCATCATCATTACTGAAACTCTGCCATGTTATAAATTAATTAGGTATAACTGCCTTAATTGTATCATCTTGGAACTGAAAATTCTAAGTAAACACTAAAACAAGAAAAGACATTACTAGTGCCTAAGTAATCCTGGTCCCAGTATTTCAGCTGCTGCTGCTCCCCCATCAATACAATCATGCAGGCCGACGCAATGCTCCGTTTTTGGATATTTCTTACTGAAAAGCTGTGACACAACGTATATGAAACCGTGACACAATATATTTCAAGTCATGACACAATGCATTTAAAACTGTGATTTAATGTATTTAAAACCACGACACAATGTAAGGTCGTGACACATTGTTTTTTGGCCGTGACACAATGTACTTAAAGCCGTGACACATTGTTTTTAAAGCCGCTATACAATGTACTTTCAAACCATGACACAACGTGACACGTTGTTTATAAAGCTGTGACACGTTGTATCTAAACCCGTCTCCTCAAAGCAGTAAAGGAAGTACATGTATGCTCAATGTTGCTTGCTTTTAAAAGCACGTGAAGCACGTGATCTGCCATGTGCTCTCGACATTCCTCACCACTCACTGAAACACTCGAGTGACCACGAGATTAGTTGGAAGAGTTTACAAGATGGAGGAAGAGCCAATACAAAATATAAATTACTGTATTGCACATACAATTACAGTCAAGCATTTATGTAATGTTGAAATATTTTATTGTTTACAGTTTTAGGCATTTATTACCATTATTAGTTGTTGTCACCATTTGACAATCTATAAATATCCAGGAACCTCTTGACTCTTTAATTACTTTTCTTAGTTTTTGTATTTGTTTTGTAAACTCAGCCACAATCAATTACGTAATTTCATGGTAATGATCAAATTATACAAACTGGCCTATCATATGACTGGTATTACTGATAGTGCTACTACAATTACTACTCTTCTGCTTATGATCATGGTGATAATACAAAGAAAAAAACAAGAAAAATTAAAAGAACGATTGAATAAGAAGCAAAAGAATAATAAGCAGAAGACGAAGAAGAGGGAGAAAGCGTTGACAAGTTATGTACCAAACAAATATCTACTAATACTAAAAGTGCTGCTTCTTCAGCAATTTATGACATTGAAAAGAAGTAGAAAACCGAGAGGCAAGACAATATGAGGTATGAGGTATATACGGTACACATCGCAGGTTCTTCACTGAGCTTACTACTCACATCAACAAGAAATACAATTTACAAATCGCCTCAGGAAAGATTCGGCTTATCGCTACAAAACAACCCGTCAGCGTCTACATAATGTGATACTAAAGGTGAAAGTAAACGCTTTTAATGTTTTTTGTTTTAAAGATATTTAATAACACTTTGTCATGGAATAATCAAATACTAAATAACTAAAAAAATAAGTTTTTGATTGGTAAAAATAAAATTTTTACTGCGTTCAATTTTTCTATGAAATATACTATGCTCAAAATAAATCAAAAACAGTACCAAAATTCATAGATCATTAATCTTAGTGTCTTTGTAAAGTACAAAATCTTATTTAAATTTTCTTACTCCCCAACCCGTATTTTTCTCTCCCCTGATTTTTGCCTGAGTGGTAGGCGAGGCGGTACGACGTAGATTGAGACCCTCACGATACAAAGTGATAAAAAGTTGTAAATCACAGGTGTCCAGGTGCTGCCTCAAAACATTCAGCGAGTTGTCCAGCATGATGCGCACAAGATGGAGTTTGTTGACGACTAGAGAAGTATATTAGTCTCAAGTATTGGACCTTAATAACCATTTTCAAATATTAAGTCAATACAGCATAACAACAAGCTATTCGTTCAAACTGTATTCAAATAAATGCACTCTTAGATAATAAAACATAAATCAAAATAAATAAACATTAAAATTTTGACAAATAAATATAGCGTAACACACACATCACACCGAAAAATAATAATAAATTTAATAATTATATATTCACGACCATGTGCCACAACAGTAAGTGCAAAATAATTTGGTGTCAAATCTCCATCACCATCAGTGTCACGAGTGTAAACAGCCCTAACAAGAGAACAACCTCGTGACAGAGAATTTAATAAATTGCTCTGAAATTTGACAAGTTAAATAGATACAACTCAACCTTGATTTTTCTTTCTTAAACGATTTAATACTCTTATTGACTGAGAATCCGATCATGACATTAGCTAAATGTTCTCTGGTTCCAAGTTCGTATGTGAAAAGAATGTTGAGCATAAAACAGTTCTCAAAACCACAAGAAAATATGCGTAGCAAACTTCAGTCAGTGTTGTTGTCCCTGAACTGAGCCACAGCTTTTCCTCTGCATAATCGAGAACCTTTTTGTGATATAGGGAAGAAGAGAGAAAGGTGAGGCTGACGTGGTCCCATCCATTCTAGGCCTCCGCCCTGAACAGCCCCTTCCCTATCCACCAACGTCACCCCTCCCTCGCTCCTCCCCCTAACTTTACACCCCATCCTCCACTGGTCAGCTGGTCACATCAAATGTGACACCTTAACACACATCCAGCCCTCAGATGATGGCGCTCTCCTGTAATACATGGACTGAGAAACTCGCGTGTTATAGTCAACTTACAAGTAAAAGAAAGGTGTCCTGCAAATGTCATTCTATGAAAATGATATTTTTCCTCACATTATTCATCACTTTAAAAAAAAAACAGCAGCAGGCCACCCTTGCGCCCCTCCCTCTCCATGACTACGCCCTAGAGGACTACCTAGTTCGCCTAATGGTGGAACCGGCCCTGTGTACAAGACATTTGCCATAACAGTGTATGGTAAGATAGACAAGACCTTATATGGAGTGGATAAATTGACCAACCATCCCTTTCCACAGGTTGTAGATACTTCGTTGTGAAAGAACTATATTTGGACAAGACTTCACGACGTCATGTGACATCACGTTGTCCAGGTTACGCGCGTGTAAAATGTTGAAACGGAATTAAGGGGAAAGAGTTTTATTACAAAAAAGTGAACAATGACGGGTGTTACCTTTGAGCAATATCTTTCAGTTTACAGACAAAGGTAGATATTGCTGTAAATCTGTTGGTGTTTCTGATATTCTTGGCAAATATTTAATAAAATTAGCGTGAGGACAACCATTTGTTACATATTCATTCCGTCGTCTGCTAGACAAAAGCGATTATCTTGATGATCAAAATTTCCGCAAACTGGGGACAAAGTGTCATGACGCCCGTCAGTATGAATTCAGATGGCATTAGTTGTTTGCAGGAAGATGTTGACAAACACTGTTTGTGTACACAATGTAGAGCTTTGCTAGGTGTCAGTCAGTGCACCCAGAATGTTCCACACTTCGTGTTGTGAGTAGAATTTACGTCACACATGACGTCACCTCCACCGGCCATTGTTCTAATCGTCAGTAATGACGTAATTCACGCATGAAAACACACAAAACATGTAAACAACAACACACAGCAGACCAGTATTAACATGTTATCTTCTCAAACCTTTCTTCATACATTGATATCGTTTCAGGCTCAGCCAAGAAAAAATAAAGGAGTTGAAAGCAATCAAAGTCCGACTGTCTGCCAGAGGCAAACTTTTGTCACAGTGTCATATCCTTTGGCAACTAAATCCCTGAAGGGTCAGCAGTTGAAACTCAGCTTTGACATGTCACATGTCCGTGACTGAACATTTTGACCGACAGTATTAACTATTTAGTATTGGTAATAAAGACTGACCCAGGCCTCACGGCCTATTTACCGTTCCCTCATAAAAATTACTTGAATACTGCCTCAATTTTGAAAGGATGACAATAAATATTGCTAACCATCAAAATTTTAGAAACGCTCGACAAAGTTTGGACTATAGTATAACAAGTTCTGAAAGCTGTTTAAATCTGATGTATATTTAAAGTTAGTAGGCAGTCAGTTCTAATTTATGAAAAAGATTGTTTCCGCTTGGTAGGGGAACAATAGCTGATAAATACTTTCCATCTGAATTATGATTAATATTAGTAATAATCTTCTATTGCAGTTAATTGCACACATGCACGCGTGTCGCTGCCAGTCAGTGTTAGGCGTGTGTCACCGTTGCCAGTGTGTGTCGCTCAAGGAAGAGGTGCGTTTTCAGTGCAGATTTGAAAGATTCAGTTGTAGGAAGGTGGCGGATATGGAAAGGAAGAGAGTTCCATTGTTTTGCAGCACAGTAGCCAAAAGTCCTGTGACCATATGTTGTTGTTCTGGTGACAGGAACAGTTAATAATAATAGTGAAGATGTTTACAGCGCATATTCACACTCACAGAGAGCATGCTCTTAGCGCTTAATCCATTCTTGACGGATGGCTTACACGCATGGTGAACCCTTGTACGCAGGAATTTACCCCTTTTTCAAAACATTATATAAAATTAACAGAAAAAGATACGACAACAATATAAATTGATATTGAAAGATCAAAATGTGAACAAATGAACAGCCTTACCTGAATCTTGCACGAAAACACACTTTTGTGGTATTTCCAACAGAATTAGGTATGTGAAGTGGCATTTTGAAAAAGTTTGTTTTACACTTTTTTAGACAGAACACATCCCCTAAGAACAAGTTAGGCCTCCAGGAATCAAACTCTGATGCTTGCAGTTCATGAAGAAATGAACACACACTGTTCTTGTCCATAGAAATTCACAAAAGATGCATTAAAAACGATCGACAATTTCTCTTGCTGTGAACGTACGTGACCGGCCTGCCATCTTTTCCGAGTGGAAAAGAAGGGTAGTATGAGAAAAATGCGAAAACATCCCGTAAACGTACTGTCTACGTCATACAAGGGAGATAATTGTGTTCAGAAATGCCTAAACTATCGTATTTATTGGGTTTTTCTCGTAAACAACGCAATGTATATACGTAAAAAAATTCGAAAAAAGCCGCTGGCGAATTCGCCAGCCCCGTCAATAGGTTACCAAAAACGAGATTAACCTTTAAAGTCCAGACTAAGACGAATGTTTATTTTCTGACTTGCAGCTTGTTGCATATCTCTTCCTGCGATGAGGCTGTGACGGAGATAATTGCCTTAATAAAATCTTGAGCATCAGCACTGGGCATTGTAACCTTTACATGTCCAGCACCAGTCTGACCATTAACCAGTTTGAGCTGACCAGTAATACGCTTCCATCTTTCTTCCTCCCTTCTACGGCGTCTACGCTCCAGGTAGATGTTGAAAGTGTACAGGAACGGGTTGATTGCAGCGTTAGTAGGAAGAACAAAAATGGCGATGCCTACATTCACCTCTCCGGGAATAGGAACATCGTGTGATGCTAGGAGGCCCGTCAGTCCCACAGGAAACCAGCACAAGAAATCTGACATCACTACTGTTATCAAACGTTTTGCAATAATATAGTCTTTGATATTTTTGGACTTTTTTCCGGGACACATGACATTAGCTTGAACAGACCAGTAAATAAAAACCTGGCCAATAAATATCAGAATAAAAAAGATACAGTTTAAGATAATAATGACACCAAAAGAGTATAAGCGACCTGGGAATTGTACCCTCGAGGTTGGAAGTGGAATACAAATGCTTGCCTGGCTGTAAAACTCCCAGTGTGATGTCATGGGCAGTAGAGGCACGCTCGCCAAGGCCAGACCTGTGAGCCACGACACGGCGCATGCGCACTGCGCTGAACGTTTTCCAAAGCGCACCTGGCTGAAAGGAAAACGGAGAACAAGGAAGCGGTCTAATGTGATGAAAACTATGATAAGGACAGAGACTTCAGATGATAATAAAGATGTGAAACCTGCCAGCTTGCACACACTGCTGTTTCTCCAGCCGATATCCTCCCATACATATGATCCTCTGTACCTAAAGTCGGCGATACCGATGATGGAAAGGTAAACACCCATCAGAAAGTCCGCTACGCACAGGTTGGTTACGAAGACGTCGTATCCCACGTTGCCCGCAGTTTTGTGAAAAATCAAACGGTAAACCAAAGTTCCGATATTTCCGAGTAAAGCCAACGATGCAAAGATGGCGAGTCCAACACGATACAGGTTGGAGCGCAGCAGATCGTCACAGGAAGACACCTCGTCAGAAGGAGCGTGACAGTTGAGCACGTTAAAACCACTGGGTAGTGTGGCTGGACAGCACAGCTTGTAACTGTCAGCAAAAATCTTTTCTAGTTTATTTAAAGACTTAAATATTTGTCTGGGGAATGTTGTCATGGGGCAGTGTCTCAGATCCAGTATGCGCAAATTGTTCATTTGGCAAAAACCATTTCCGGTTACGTGACCTAAATGACTGCCAGAGAGATTTAATGTTGACAATGTCGAGAAAAAGGCAAAGATGTTGAAGTCCAGTTCAGGAAGACGGACGTCAGACAGGTCAATTATTTTGAGAGACGATGTTTGCCTGAAGTCCGCAAAAGACAAAACATTTAATGGATTTAAACTTAACTTGAGATATTCCAAACTTTTTAATCCCGTGAAATCCCTGCTGCTGATGTAACTTAGTTTATTGTTGCTCAGGTCTAAAGTGCGGAGGTTGGGCAATGTCACTTCGTGCAGTTTGGTCAGATTACAGCGAACCAGACTCAAATAAATAAGAAATGTGTTATTTTGCAGGTCAGCAAGGCTTATCAGTGTCTCACTGGCATCAAGGTACCGGAGGTTAGGATAGTTAGAAACATGGAAAACATTGGAGCAAGCAAAACCCCAGCCGTGGCAGACACAGTTGTCTGGACATGTTTCATTGCACATCATTTCGTCATCGTGTTGTGTGCAGTGATACACACCATCACACAAGTGACTCTCATGAACACACACCTGAGATCCACGGCAGCGGTAGAAGCCGGGACACGTGTACCTGTCGCATGCCACCTCGTCTTCGTGATCAGGGCAGTCGTACATCCCGTTACAGCGGAAGTAAACAGGTAGGCACACCTGCTGAAGGCTGGCACACATGAAGTGGGACTCTGGACAGACAAACGTTGCTGACCCATTGTATTCAAGAGTTGTGTACGATGAAAACAATAAAGTTCCATCTGAACCAAGGTCAAGTTTGAAAGGCAGGTCAAGGTCCAGGGTGTTGTGAGAAAAGGTGGACCTCGTTATGCACTGGTGTTCGTCGACATGGTCATCGCAGTCAGCTTGTCCGTTACATCGCTCCCACACCTGTACACACTGTGCAAGTAATACACATTTTATGATGCAGCGATTCTCGGTGTGTAATGCACAGCTCTGAAAATAATCTCCTATCACTTATTTGAAAAATTTAGTCGTTTTATTAATTAAGCTGCTCAAGCGTCTAGCAGGAACGATGCATGTTTCGTAGTTTTTCTTTAAAATGTGTTGACGACCAAGCACAGACAACATCGTTAAACAAGTGCAGTCATGATTGCCCACGGATATAGCCCTTTTAAGTTACAATCAAGACTCTAGCTACGGACTTAACGATGTAAATTTATTCGTTTTTAAATTGGATGTTAGTCTTGTTGATCTTAAAGGAGTGATGTCCATTCACCTAATCGGCTTGAGGGGGAAAAGCTCTAATGATGTTTTGGATTTTTTTTTATTTTCACTTTGGATTTTGAAGTCCATTGTTTGACCTGTCGAAATCCTAGTGATGTGCTGGACTGTGTTTCTCGATTGCTTGCGCACCGTGACTACGATTAAGGTTTTTAAGTGAATCATCGTCATCATCAATTGTAAAAAATAATGAGTTTATTCATTTAAACATTTATCAATATATACACGTAGAAATACATAAAGAGGTGAGAAAATACAATTAAAGATAACGAACCCTCTTGCCTGCACATCGAAAAGGAGACGACACGTCGCAGGGTGGAAAGTAGCAGAAATCTTCGTCACTTCCGTCTGCGCAGTCCGCACGATGGTCACAGACTAGTGTGTAGGGGACAGTCTGCACTTTGCCGACACATTTAAATGGAGGGGGAAGTGAGGTGAGTGGTGCTGTACATGAGGCTGCGGTGCCATCGGTTGTACCAAAGCATCTCGAGGCCTCGTCACAAGCCAGGAAAACGTGTGTGAAGTGATGATCGGGACACTGCACGTACGCCGCCTGTTAGACATGGTGGTCACCTTTTACATTGGACTTTTTAGCAAAGAGTTGTATCGCATATATATATATATAAACCTCTCTTGTCCTGAGAGGATTTTAGTACAAAATGTTCTGCAATATAGTTATGTAATTATAATACTGCTACTTAATTAAACCTAAGCTGAGCAGAAGAAAATAAGTTGACACTTAATAAACAGCTTTTTGATAATAAATTAAGGTAAAGGTAAGGTTACTTAAAACTAATTACTGAGATTATTTAAAAATACCGCATGCGTGTGACTGTGTTAGAGTTGTACAATTTATACATAAGCACATTGTATTAAAACAGTACAATACACATGTTAACACATTGTGCACCGGGACAGTACAATACAAATTACGTATTAGTACATATAGGCGGTATATTATACAGAACATATTGTATTAGGTTAGGACAATAAACACATGAGCACATTAAGCAGATCAGGACATTGATCGTTACAATCATGTGACCTTGACGAGAGTAGAATTGGATTTGGTCGTTGGAGTCTTCAGTAGTTTAATTTCTTCTTGCGGCTTTGTGACACCTGGGATCTCACACAAAAGACAGGTCGTGGTATACATCATCTCACATCGTACAACAATCAGTGGCATGGGGCTGAATACAAATATTTGTGTCCCGGAGAAATGCGAACAGGAGTCAGTGTAACTGCTGAATGCGAGTAAAGAGCTTAGCTTGATGAAATGGGCGATTGTTCCATCAGACCACCGCCAGCTGCTTCGATACCTACACAACAGAGCAGACTAGTGTGAATTTTCTTCTTTTTTCACCATAGAAACCTTAAAATGATGACTATACCGCAAGTAACCCTGTCACTTGAACATTTATAATCCACGTTTCAGATCACTGAAAGTTCAAACACTTAATTAAGATCACTGAAAGGTCAAATACATACATAAGATCACTGAAAGATCAAATACCTACATAGCGGGGGCTGACGGAGGAGCTGACCTGGCGCCAGTAAAGAAGAACTGGCATTTGTTTATTCTGTTAGCCAGGTCCTCGATAGAGTCCCAAACACGTCTTGTGGTCAGGGTGGGCAAATGTCCCCCACGTATCCGACACCCTGAACTGGCAAGATTCCACGAAGATTCTTGCTGCTCTAACAGTAAAACTGAATAACAACGGTGGTCAGCCTGGAATGTTCCCGGACTGCACGTGCCATCACCTTGCCAGCATCTGGCTTCATCTTCGCCGTCCACGCAGTCAGAGACAAAGTTACACGGGAAGTGCTGCTGCATGTCCTCCCATCGCACGGCTGAGCAGTTCCACCTGCCTTCAGACAGGTGAACAGGTAGTGTTGACACATGGTGGAAGGAGAACAGTACTCTGTAGTAGGATAACTTATGTAAGTAGAAACTTTTGTACTGCACGTGTACACCACCCTGGTAAATAAACGGGTCGGTGTATGAGTATTTACTTAATCCACACAAGTCATAAACAGTGGAATTAAAGTCTGTGTAAAAGATTACGAGGTCGATATTTTTAGTCCCGAAGCAATGTGGGTTGATATCACCAGCATAAATGTTAATAACAACAGCATGGTCAGCAGGAGTAGCCAGGTAAGCCCATAAGTTCACAAAAGTGTTATATCCTTTGTTTTTGCTCTGGTTAGATGGTTCCACGTACCCTGTAAATAATAATAAAAAATAAATAAACGAAAGAAGAAAGATTGTAGCTGCAATGAGATGTATTTTGGATGATTTATAATTATAAAGTTAAATCCTTAATTTAGCGTTTGACCAATGAACTGTAACTCTTAGCTAAAGCGATTAAAAACCGTTAACTACGCCTTTAATCTCCAGGACTCGTACTGATGGCAATCGGCAACTTTTTCGAGTAAAATTGTCCTCTAGTGGGTACTGAACAGGCCAGTTAAGTTTTCCCGGAAGACAAACTAATTCCGATTTTAAATTAATTAATATGTGTCACTGTATAGATAAAGGCACCCAAATCATTAGCACAGCGGAAATTCCAGAAAAACTGGTGACATTGCACATGTTACTTGGTCAAAAGGTTAATAATAATAATAGTGAAGATTTTTATAGCGCATATTCACACTCATAGAGAGCATGCTCTTAGCGCTTAAAACGAGGAAGAGACGTGGACTAAGTAGACACAGAACAAAGGGGACGAAAGAAAACGACAGTACTGACGAAACAGAAAACATTATTAAAAGGCATCAAGTAACAGGAACAGAAAAATATAGTGATTCTGCGAGAAAGATGGGTAAAGTAGCAAGAGGGAAGGGGGCGGGGTTAAGAAGGACGAGCATTGTGCGCGGACTGTGTTAGGAGAAATGCTCAAGGAAGAGGTGCGTTTTCAGTGCAGATTTGAAAGATTCAGTTGTAGGAAGGTGGCGGATATGGAAAGGAAGAGAGTTCCATTGTTTTGCAGCACAGTAGCCAAAAGTCCTGTGACCATATGTTGTTGTTCTGGTGACAGGAACAGTTAGGATACGGTCGTCAGACGAAGAGCGTAGCTGTCTGGACGGAGAGTAAGGGATGAGAAGTTCAGAGAAATAGTCAAGACAGGAGCCAGCAAAGAAATTAAAACACAGCACAGACAGTTTGTACTGAATGCGAGAACGGATGGGTAGCCAGTGTAGGTTGTAGTGGGAAACTTTCAACTGAAACAACAAACAAAAAAACTGAAAAGCAAGGAGGAAACTATGGAAAGCCGAATTTATTCATTCTGACACCAAGTATTAGACCACAAATATGCATTTCTGTTAATTAAGATACAAAGTGACCGAGAGCAGACATTATGGGCACAATGTTTATTGAGATGATTTTAGTGATTTTTTATTTTGCTTTTGGCATCTTCTCTTTTAAGATTATAAATGTAATAAAAATTATATCGACAAAAAATGTATACCATCATTTCAGTCGTTTTTGTTAAAATGGTTTTGTTATGTTTAGAAAAGCTTGGACGCGTTTGTTGGTTACGTTTTTTAGAGCTAAATCAAGATCTCGACGCATTTCATCTACAGGGGACAAAACACTCGAGATATGGATCTTTTGATAAGTTACTGGCTTGTAGAATAATTTGTTAAGGCAGACCCTACCTTCTTAGATGTGAGATTTATTCACGATATGTGGGTAACATTTACTTAGTTCGGGTAGGATGACTGGTTGGGTAAATGTACGAGCCATGAAGGGTCGGGCAACCAGTCCTTTCTCTTGTTTTAAATCCTAAAACATCCTGTGACAAAGTGTGGGTAACACTGCGTACCTCTAGTCCCAAACAATGCCTCCTTCACAGGATGCGATTATTAAAAATGACAATTCATAAAACGGACAGTATTATAGCTCATTCAAAAATGTGAAAATATTTGTAGAATACAAAAAGCAGCTGTTTTTAATCTATAAATATTTAATTGTGGAATTTAGGTCCGAAAAATGAGCGAAGTTCAAACAAATGAAAATGTGGAAAGTCTGACATGAAGAGATTACGTGGGGATGTCCAAGAGATGAAAGGAATAAATTACAATAAGAATGAAAATACCAGTCAAAATATTTACCTGTATTTGGGGAGGTAAAATTAACCACCAGGTGTGACTGGCTAGTTTGTGGAATTGCCATGAAGTTCAGGTTAAGTTCAAAAGCACTGTATTCCGTGGTCATCTCTAGTTTAAGGTTCACAATGTTAGAGTAGGTGACGAATTCCTTCGGGAACCTCATGAATGGTTGATTCAACAAGACAGTTTTGTCCTCATCTAGGATTTCTAAATTCGCAGCAATTTTAGGAATATTGATTGCCTGCACATAAGCTACCATCCCTGGGGGAACAGTCAGCTCGATGCTGTAAATCACACTATTCAGGCAGGTCTCAAAGTTAACGGTGGGAGTAAAAGAAATCCGTATGTGACCTTTGCTCCCTCTGACCTGATAGTCCCGCCATTGATTGACGCAGTCTTCAAGTCTTAAGTCCAAATAAACAGAACCGAACTCGTTAACTTGTTCAAACGGACTAATGGCGAGTGGTACATCGGTAGTAAAGTTACTGTTCCACAGAAAAGGCATCTCTGTTATCCCGTTAAAAGAATTTTGAAGACCATTGTTTTCTATAGACGATGAAGTTCCATCATAGGTACCATCAGTACTGACGGGATATTCTGATGAAGAAGGGATGTAATCATGCGGGACATTTATTTCCAGGATGGTTTCTTTCTTCCACTTCATTTTATCCAGATTGGTTGCATCCAGATTGGTTGCATTTCTCGCAATATAATTTTGAAGAGCACAGAGAAGTATACTAGTCGTCGCAAGAATAATTTTTGTCATCGTGTCTACAGAAAACAACAAAAAGGTCTATAAAACAGATTAGTAGTTAGGAAAACGTTTAAAAGCAGAAAAAACGAAGATGAAGGCAAGAAAAGTCTAACGAGATGTCAGCACAAACAACACAACTCTGTTAGATTCATTTTGTGTACAGTGTTGTGAGATTCCTGTGGCTAGTTAACGATCAATTGAGAGGAGGATGTCTGCTAAACAGCAGGTGGCAGACATGCTTAATTTTCTCTGTTCTTTTATTCAATGTGCACTGAACACAAATCCATTCTATGATATCTTTATCGGGTAAGTAGGCTCAGAAGTTGGCCAGGAAATCTCTAGCACTTGACAAAAAATAATCTCAATTTTCCACTGAACACATAATCTCTGTAAATGCACCAACTTTACCTCATAACAATATTGTCTCCGATCTGTGAAATACTTGAATTACATGAAATAAGCTGGCTAAGCGCCCGTTACTCCCGATGGAAATAGTCCATTTGTCTTAGTACACAAAGTAAGAATCAAAATTACTCGTTTCCTTTTTTATTCTTCACAGTTGAATTAAAAACAGTAACTATTTATAAGACCTTTGCAACAACAGGGTCTGTTCATATCTGTGAACACACTAGGTACAGCCATTAGTATTGTTATCCGATTACATAAATACACTGGAACTCCAATAATAATAATAATAATAATGTCCATGGTATCTGTAAATACACAGACCTAACACAATAGCAGTACTTCCTCATATCTCTGACTAAACTAACTTTGCTAGCAGCAAACGGAGAATAAATGTCGGTCACATGCAACCCTGTGCCAACCCTTCGACTTGTAGGTAAACTTTTTGTTCTGAGCTGTTTTATAGCTTTAATGGATCAATAACTGTCAAATACATTAAAGTATCCTGGTGAGTTTCTATTCTTCACATGATCACAGGGATTGACGGCTAAGCGAGCAACATCAAAGACAGTTACAAACAGCAGGTAAGGGAATCGTCTTTTCCTGCTTTCCTCCTCTCCAATCGATCAGCGCACTGAAACATTTTTCTCATGTAAGTACACAAAAAAGTCGACTTTGAGATCGCAATATATATTTTACAAATATCTGTAACTCATTTTGATCACCTGGACTATTAATAATAGTACCTTACCAGAGTACTTTGTTGTCTCCGAACACTAAGGCAGTAAAAATAATAACGGAATCAAATTGTTAACAGAATTACACACGAGGTGTCACTGTCACACCAAGGAACATTATCTAGTCTCGTCATGATGTTACTTGTTGCTAGTGTTTGGCATTTACCTAATAATATTATTTTGTCACACCTCTGTTTGATCTCATGGGTTTCACTAAATTTGATTCAGAAATCGTTTCAACACTCGGACTTTTACTAATAGCAAGTTCTGAGATCGCTTTGACTTTGCCAAAGAACAGTGAGTCACAAGCTATCTGTGAAAACACCTGACAAGACACACGGAGCTACTGGCAATAGTCAGGTCAAAGCACCACAATGACGAAAGTCAGGCTTTATAAACCTTTTGTATGAAAGAGTCTTTTGCTCTTTTATTGTCTTGATGGAGCAGTGGGTGGCACGTGATGGCAGACCACTGGGGTGACAATCGAAGTAAAACTCATTCATGTATTTCGTGAACAAAAAGATTCTTCAGGTAAATTGATATTTTTCATGTAAATGATTTTTGTATCTTATAAAATGTTTTCACGTTACGATAGCGGGTTCAGATTCAAGAAATTTCTTTCGAAAAACAAGGATTTTTTCCTTTTGCTCAACTGTTTTGTTCTACATTAGAGGCACCTATTTTGAGTATTTTGCCCTGAAAACAAAAAAATTTTTATGTTACAACTCCCACTAGAGATTTTTAAGCAGAATTAAAAGCAGAAAACTTTCGTGGAGCTCATAAATATTTTTATTTTCATTGTCTCTTTCTTTTTTCCGTGTCTTAATAAGGCTTTAAAACAGAGTTTGTAACAAAAATATTAAAAATATTTTCCAAGTAGTTCTCATAAAAATTAAATGTTTTCTGATGCACTGAATTTTTTTGCGGTGTGTAATGCTTCGCGACTCAGGTGGTTAATATTCTTGTATCTGTTTGCGTGTAAAGATGGAATTTTTAGATATTTGCAGGTCTGGTCGTATGGAAGGTAAGTGACTATGTGACAGTCTACCATGTACTACACCCCGTCATGAAGCACAAAGGAGTTTGAGATCCACCAGACGAGAAACATCTGACATCTCTATACTGGACAACATGAGCAGATGTACTGTGTAACAAAACAAATAGAATAAAGACTAATGCTGACTTCAATAATAGTGTAGGGTAGACTAGTCGGTACTTGGAAAGAGTTTAGGGCAGGTAAGTGATGGCTCTTCACGGAAACACCATCATTCAAGAGTGGGGGGGGGGAAGTCATCGAACTTCACGGAAGTGACAAACAGGGAAAGATAACCATGCGACATTAACCTATTCCATTGGGCAGGATGAAGGAGCAGGGCAGGACGGGCCTAGCTGGTAACTTTAACACCAGTAGAGGTAAAGAACAGCTCTGGCAAAGAGAGAAAAAAGTGATCTATCTCTTCACAAAAACCACTAATTCTGCCTCTTTGTAAGACCTGTATACATTCAATTATATTAACAAAAAATACGGTCAAATACTTAATAAAACTCTTCGATAATTGTTGAAGAAAAACTAATTCTTAATACACATTCAAAAAATTACGAATTACTCAACAACTAAAGTTTTTTTCTCTGTTTGATTTTTCACAAATAATACTAAAGTTTATAGTCCGCCCCTCAGTCACATTTACTGTTCACACTTGATAATGTTCTTGTATGCTGTTAATTATAGTCACTGGGGACTGCTGTTGCACTGATCCACGAAATGATATTCTACAAATTATCTAAAAGAAAAAACTCGACGCCTCCACTCGGGGTTAGACTTTAAAAACACATCGACGCCGTCTCCAGGAAACGACGACCGCTACCTCGTCTCTTATAGACGCCGTTGTACACAACTCGACGCTGCCTCTGGTGACGAGCGACCCAACATTCCTGGGCCAAATGATACAGGATAACTACAAACAACTCCAAACAATTGTTCATACAACAGTTACAAAAGAGAACAACATAAACAAATTACTAATACATATTTATATAAAGAATAATGGAGACATTTCGCTTGTACACAAAATCCGGTTGTTATCGGGTTAATATTTGCAGTCCTGCATTTGACAGTTCCAGCATACACCATACAAGAGTTTCCTGAGGAGACAAACAGTTTGGAGGTTTCACTGTTTCTTGACAACACAATGCCACATTAAATGCTAACATACTATCATACTTTCCAAGTGGAAGAGCGCAAGTTCACTCTGCGCATGCGCTGCATGACTACCAGAAGCTGAAATTTTCCTGTGGCATCTTTATCATTTTTCTATTTGCTCAGCTCTGTTAGTTTATAATACAATGAGTGCAACAAGTATTCAAGTTTTCATATAATGTTCATGCTAGAGTACTTCTGACAATAATTTAGTTGTAGATCACACAATACTATAAATAGATCTCACATACCACAAAAACATGTTTTTTGTCAGTCCCATGAAGTTGGTTGCATCTTTATTTCTGTATTTTGTGTATTTTGTGTAAAACTTTGGATGTAAGTTTGTTCTGTGTATAGAATGTTTATAGATGAGTATGCATATTATACATTTTTTGTATTTTAACATTAGAAGGGCACATTTTTTTCCGGAAATACAATAAATCGACCCCCTTCTTAATAAAATAGTAAGAATATTCCCATAATTATAATCTAGACAGGAATTATTAATTCCAAAGTATTTTCCTCAGTAATTCTCTTACTGAATCCTTATATTTTGATCCCATCTTGTAATAAACAACGCAGTTTAAAGAGGAATTCAATGTCCATAAAAATGAAACAATATACCAGAAAGTAGTACACACACTGTTATACCTACCAGTGTCACTAAAGTCTGGGACAATTAAAATACTTATTTGAAGACACAGGTTTGGAATGACGTGCACCACAAACATGGCGGAAGTGAAAATTAACATCAATGTCACACTATGGTCCTTGCTGGACATCATGACTTCAGTATGGTCTGTCACTGAAGTTGTGGATGTTGCCGATGTCGTGGTCGTCCTCGACGTAGCACTCAAACGCCAGGCTAGAGCAGAACGTAGCTTGACGACGGTGATTGACGTAGTGACGAGAACGACGATGAGAAATGTTCCCGAAATAGCAAAACCGTAGACGTAGATGTCGACGATGTCCAGAATAAGTCGGTTGTCGAGGTAAAACCTGGTTAATTAAATATTTAAAAAAGTGTTGTTTTATATTTTTGGTGTATTACACGTTAATATACAGGCAACTGCGTTAATTAAATCTTGATGATGATGATGATGATGATGATGATGATGATGATGATGATGATGATGATGATGATGATGATGATGATGATGATGATGATGATGATGATGATGATGATGATGATGATGATGATGATGATGATGATTGTGACAGTACCCGTGGTCTTCCAACCAGAACGTGGATACTGGCCCCGGGGAATGGGCGCGTGGGCACTAATTACTCAACACTAGCCGCCCTCGTCAACATAACCTGCAGGGGAAAACACACTATAATCACACGTCGGTTACTCAATTACACAACTTGGCTCACGAGCCCCCACCCCTGCTCTTCCCCGAACACAATACTCAACGACGTGTGATTTCAATGTAACAATAAAGAAAAGATTTATTCATACAAAACATTTCAAGCAAAACACAATCAAATGGACTCGTCTAGGGGGGTCCCAATACTATCCGTGCTAGAGCGTACTTCTGATGTTACAGTGCTGTTGTATCTCTTTACAAATACCATACACACTCGCAAGCACACCAACTTAGCTCTGTTACAGCTGGTTTGTTGAGAGTCCAATACTTCAGTTGACTGCCACGACACACTTGACGATTTCCCTTCGAAGTGATGTCTGATGGTCTGACGTCTTCCTCCCTCGAACTGTCACCACGTCGGAGAGCGACGACTGCTTCTCCCGGTGACCCAGATTCGAGCCTTGTACCACTCGAGGTACACACGTGGGTTCCTCGACGACTGCAATGCCTCGTACAGCCGCCACGCAAACACCACCACAGACGGTCTCAGTCCTTTGAGACCCGACGACTTCTGGCGGCCTCAACGTTGAGCCTCTACCTCTCACACCGGTAGAGCGAGCCCACAGTCACACAGCCCTTTCCTCTCCACGACAACAGCAGGCAGTCTTGACAGTACCTCGCCAATTACTTGCCTCCTTCTCTCACGGTTCTCTAACCCGACTTCTTTCCTCCCGAGCCTGGCCCTCGTGGCTAAGACTTGGTCCGAGGCAGAAGTGTAGCTGGTGTTAGGAAGCTGAAGTCGTTTCGACTGGTGACCCGTTGCTCCTCCACTCAGACGTTCGCCGAAAAAAGCCAGTGAAATGTGTTCTTGTCTCTCTATTTATCTCTCCACATTCTCACAGATACATACAACAAGGGATGCCATGGGTCAGTAACTCATCATCCAATCAGCTACAATTAGAGTCAGCAAACGACAGGAGGAGATCTCTCTCTGACCACAGGCCACGCCTACAGGTGGTTGCGGTCAGGTGGCTAAACCTCCCCCCCCTTGTCCTATTACGTGGTCTGACGGCAAAACCAGGTGCGCGCCTTAGGATAACTTTCTCCCTTCTGCCCAGACTTTGTTGACGTTAGCCAGCCATCGGCCACGCATGGCGGCCGAAATCACTTAGCACCTTCTGTTCCACGCGTCCATTTAGGCGTCCATACCAAAACATACGCCCCCTACTTCCTCGCCAAGGGGCCTCAGGCTTGTCAACAAGGCGTTCTAGACACTAAGTGGGCAGATTGTTACCTACCCCCTCGAGTTATCTCATGATGATGATGATGATGATGATGATGATGATGATGATGATGATGATGATGATGATGATGATGATGATGATGTCCATTTGTAATGAGCAGGTATTCATTCACAAGTCTTGTACGTTACTGATTCATATCTGATTTATTGCCTATCAATATTGCTTAATTATAGAATTTATATTTGGTTTATTGCACACTGACATCGATTAAAAACTAATATCTGGCTTATTATATATTAATACTTGATTCATTCTACAGAAAATCTAACTCAGTAAGCAATGAATATCTGGTTTGTGATATGATAAATTTATCGCAACTGCTTTAGGAATGATAGTCTGAGATTTTTTTTTTAGATTTGCCTAAAGCTTTTTCTACATCAAATAATAAAATCATACTGTTCCACTATTTTACCCACCTTGATACGATAGTACCGACTTCCGTAAGATTAGTCTCGGAGTCCAGCCAACAGCCGGTTTTAAATTTAGAACCCAAGACCGCCATCATGCCTCCTACTAAGATAGTGCAGCAGACGACGATGATGGCGGCCATGGTGGAGGTCTTGAGCAGCCTCTTGGCGTGGAAGGGACGGACGACACAGAAACACCGCTCACTGGCGATCACAGCCGACAGGAACTGAGATGCCCACACAAAACCTGCCAGACCTGGGTAGTGCAATAGGTAATTTTATTAACAAGAAGAGGGACAATAAGAATTTACCTACTTTGTCTTCTTTGAATAATTTGACTCATTACAGAGAAGTATGGTCGCAAAGGTTTTTGCCAGTAAACTAGTGAATAACATTCTGAGAGTAAATCATTTGCTCTCACATACTCTGACCTTAATAATGACCCAAACGAGATGGTATGAGACAGGAAAAGCCGTAATGATACTTATTAGTTTAGTGAAAATAAAGATCACCGCAAAATGTGTCTCCTAAATGTTCAGTTGTTTAGGCTCTATAGTGTCAGGGCTTTAAGAATGATAATGTCGAACAAGAGAGAAAGAAACAGAGATATGGGAAGAGGACTGACATAACGAAGAAAGATAACAGGTCCTCACTGTGCATGCGTTCTGCAACTGCATATGGGCCTCTTTCAAAAAGTCTGTATATTCTGTCGATGAAAGTGATGAGATACGAGACATCGACTAGCAGGTCGACGAGAGCATGTGTGAAGAGACAGAGGTTGATTCTCTCCCCGAGGCCCTGTCTGTAGAAGACCGTGGCGCTGAGCACGTTGCCAGGGATACCGAGGACTGTAGCAACGAGAACCACACCTAGGAAGGTGATGAGTGTTATCCAGAACTCAACCTGAGAGACAGACAGAAAGTACAGGCTACTGATGCTTCTTTTGTTACTTACTTGAATGTTATGACGGTGACAGCGACGGCGATGATGATGTCAGGATATAACATACGATGTACATTTGGTATAAAAAGCACACTAAACTGACACAACTCATTGGAAAACATCGAATAATGCTAAAAATTAGTAAAGGAAATGCGCGTGTTTACCGCTTTGTTTTTGAAGTAGTAGTCTGGCTCAGCAGGCAAGAGGATGCTGCAGTCTTTCTCCCAGTTGTCCTCAGTGCTTGTGTTTATCTGTTTAAGAGGCAGGCTGGAGCTGTTGACAGCCCACTGTTTCAGCAGCATTATTCTTCTACGCCTATCAATATTATTTTAAAAAGTGAATCAGTCGGTCACAGAGTAAGTCAGTGAGTCAGTCCTCTTGCTACACTTGCAAAGATGAAGCCGTCAAGCAGCCTCGTTAACTGCTTACGATTGCACAGAGGTCTGAAGGGCAATGGAGCTTGTTAGACTTGGTCCCTGGAAGCAGTGTGCTGTATCTCAGACTTTAAGAGATGTGTACTCACTGCAAGAGTCTGCCGGTCAGAATGTAATGCAAAGTTAAATAGCCGAACAAAAAAACATGTGTGGTTTGTTAATGAAGCAGCTCTGGGTATTGCTTGGCTGAATTTATTGAAGTGCGCGCGCACGTTCGCAAACACGATTGACATCTTGTTTCTTTAAAACGTAGTACTTGCAATATTTTTCATAAATAAATGGTCATAAACTTTTTAAAAAATGTATATTTGCGAATGTCCATAAGCACTTAATTCTCTTCGCTGTTCCCACTTTGTGTGTATTTGCAGAAGCATCCATAAGTCCGCTTGTTCCAAACAGTCGTGACATTGTATTTATCGAATCTATACCTGTTCACAATTTTAGACTTTTCTGAGCATGACAATCATATAAATACACACACGTATATACATATGTACACAGAAAAAAGAGAAAAAGGGGGATATAGCTGTGAGAGAAAGTACTCTGATGCCAACTGAGTGCTGCCCCGTCCTCCATGACAGGTCACTCGATGTCCTGACGATGACCTGCAGGTCGGTTATGGTGCAGTGGAACTTGGGTATCCTCATGTAACTATATCGCAAATGGTTTGTCTGAGAAATATTTGAATGATATGAGCCCTATTTCATCAATGTTTCTGTCAATAACTCCTTCCACGTTCCATCACCCTACCTAATTTTCTTAAAACAGCTCTACAGTGCATTATGGACTTTCTACATGATTTTTTTCTTTAATGTTTTTTTTTAAATATTTGTACTGGGAGGCCCCCCAGGAGTGAGTTGCAGAAACGGTCCTATCTTATGCTACAGATACATATTTAAATCTTCTGCCAAATGTAATTGCCTTACTTGACATCGTGAAGCTCAGGTGCAGGGAAATGAAAGCGGAAGCTCTGTTGTTGACGTGAGGAATGAAATCATTCGGGGGGAGGGGGGAAAGTTATGATATTAACAATGGAAAAATGTTGTCGGTACTTGGTTCATGCGCGAGAGAGAGAGAAAGAGGAAGAACATACACAGACACAAAGACTTCCAGGTGCACACACACACACACACACACACACACACATGCTCATACATATGATCACATTCATACACATTGACATTAAGAAAAAAGAATATAATTAAGGTGTATCATTTTCTGGTACATTTGCAAGATTAGCTTTCAAATAGCATTTTATAATTATATACACCTGTAGCTGGTGACCACAATAAAGAAATAATATTTGTGATTTTCGGTCGTAGTACACGTTTTAAACAAAACACAAAAATTTGTGAATTTGAAGAGTTAAACCTACTTATATTTCAACCTGTAAGCATATCACAATATGATTATGAAGACAACAAGGGTAAAAAAAACAAGTGCTGATAAAACAAAATAAAAATACGATTAACACTTATCAACCTACAAGAAAAATGTGCATCGACCTAACAAACATTCTGCTTAATGGATTATTAATTATTGTAATAGATTAGTAAGGCCTTCCTAGTATGGTTAACGATTTTGTCGAGAATATGTTTCCCTTACTGCGCCACTGGTTGTGACCTTGTGTCTCAAGAACTCGTTCAGTTCTTTATTGAACAATTCATTAGAATTCATCAATGATGACTTTACGTTTTAACATGTACACTGGCACCAGCAGCAAATATTTCCACATCTTGCAATACACAACAAAACTGATTGGAGAGTTGACGACTCGCAAGAGATAAACAAGTTTCCAGAGAGTATCAGCCATATTGTGACATTTTCCTGTAGAACTTAAATCTGGAGAAAGACTAATGCATGTCTGAAGAAGTAAGTTTGGAGTTACGTGCACAATATATAGAGCGGAAGTGAAAATCTGCATGTGGGTGACACTAAGGTCTTTGCTGGACATCGAGACGTCAGCGCTGTCGTCCACTGAGGTCGTCGTCGTTGTTGATGTCGTCAGCGATGTTGATGTGACTCTCATACGCCAGGCTAGCGCTGCACGTAGTTTGACAATGATGATTGATGTGGAGATCATAACGACAATGATGAAAAATCCCGATATAGTAATTCCATAGATGAAGATGTCGATGATGTCCATAATAACTCTGTTCTCCAGGTAAAACCTACACAATTCAAAGTAAAGCTTGAGTCAGCCTCTGAGATTTATTTGAAGAACTAATGTTGCTATTGTTAGAAAGACAATCGATGGTCTGTTTTAAAGGTTACATCTACACAATTTAAAGTTTGAGTCATCCTGTGCGATTTATTTGAACAACTTAAGATGATTTTAGGAAAAAAACTTTTGAATGAAGCGTACAGATAAAAACGTTGCCATTGACGTGCCAATGAAAGTCTACAGCTAATGGATAAGCCGTACAGGTCACGTGTCCGAGCTTCTAGAGCGAGTTCAAGAAGCTAACAGTCCGTAGTCTCTGTGTTCTAGCTAACTACAGACCCTTCAAAAGACAAAGTCAGGGGTCACTGTGTGCTAGTTAACTAGAGGTCAGGAGGCAGTTAGTGTCCTAGTTAAATAGAGGCCATTGCAGAAACAGTCAGGGGTCACTGTGTCCCAGTTAACAAGAGGTCATTAGAAAGTAAGTCGGCCAAAAGTCACTGTGTCTAGGTCACAACGTTGAACCAGAATTTATTGAAATGTTACTGTCACTTGTCATGAGGGGTTCGCAAAGATGCTGTTAATTCAAACATCTACATCTGCAAGAATACAAATAAAGTATACAAATAAACCAACTTTACAATAAATAAGAAAAACGTTTATAATTCTTCAGTAAGCATTGAGATTAAGTCAGAAATATATTTTTCATAAAATAGTAAGAATTAAGATAAATCTTTACTTAGTGATATAATGTACCCTGTGTTATATGAAGTGTGTTTTCATGTCAAACTAACCAACCAATGAGAAATTTGTAACTTAGGTTTATTAATAAGTATATTTTTAACAGACCAAAAAAAGAAAATGTAACAAGGTTATAAAATACTGTAGCAAACGTGTAAATTACCAGTTTCAAACATGTAGCTCGTGTTTATAAATGACGGCCGTCAACTTACAGCTGGCCAGTCAAAGAAAATGTATGCATATTTCTGAACTTGCCTACCTTATAACATACGCAACTTCTAACTGAGTTTAGTTACGGGGTCACGGACACAACCCATTGTGTACTTTAGACAAATCACCGCCATCATGCCTCCAATTAAAATGCAGCAGCAGACAACTATGATGGCGGCCATGGTGGAGGTCTTGAGCAGCCTCTTGGCGTGGAAGGGACTGACGACACAGAAACACCGCTCACTGGCGATCACAGCCGACAGCAACTGAGATGCCCACACAAAACCTGTCAGACCTGGTGCAGGAGAGTTTAACGAAAGGAATATGGAAAATACATATTTTTCGTAAATTCTGTGAGTCTATAAAGAACGCTGTCACTCTTTGATTCGTATGAGGGAAAAATTGCTGAGTTTTTTGCTTACAATAAGGTAGTGAATAAATGTTTACCGTTTGTGACAAAGGGAATTAAATGATATCGAGATGGAAATCATAAGAATATGCTCAGTACAATTCAGCATTCCAGAAAACCACCAAACAATTCAATCAGTTAATCAGTCTATCAATTTTTCAGAAACTCATTCGCCAACCTGTGAGTTCTGACTAGACATCACACTTATAAACTCTATCCCCGGTTGTATCTTAAAACTGTGTTTTCGGAAAATAACATTAAAAAGAGAGAAAAAGGAGATTCATAAAGTGTCCTTGCTAAAACCACTATCAGCGTTCAATCTTAACAGTTGTCTGGTAAGACATGTAAGGGGCTCTCTAAATAAAGTGCAGTCGCGTTAGGGAGTCTCTTCCTAGTCTACACACCACAAAATGTCTATATTGTACAGAACTGTTGGGGAATTGAGCACAGAACTCGGAAAAGCAGTGATGCCAGACTCTCTGAATCGCTGATGGCTTAAATTCAACATTATGTTTTCACAGAGACAGGTTACCAGCATTCTGTATGCAAACGCTGCACTTTTGATGCACTCGACTTTCATGCTCTAATGTTTGCACAAATCCTAGCATTGAAAATGTACAACAGCTTCGTCAATATGTTCGCCATCCCTGCCACGTCTTCTGCCACATTTGAAATGGTGCTTCCTTAAACATTGCGCTTGCCTCACACACACAATATATATTATATATATATACACACATATATATCTTCTTTTTTTAGAATTTCTCTGGTGAAATCTGTGTTTGATTCTCCTACAGGCGTGGTCAGGTGTTTGTGACGCAATAGCTGCACTGTCAGCAAACAGGTGTGGCAAGAAATCTTTCTTGTGTCAATTCTTTTAATCGGTAGATAAAACGACCTCCATGAAGTACAACTTTGTGAAAAATTACAGAAATTTGTGAAACTCACGGGTACCCGTACACATAAAGCAATCAGAACAACTGCTCTCACCCACCCCTTTAGCCATGACCTGCATCAATGTTCACCGAGGAACCTGTAAAGGTCATAGTGACATAAGCAGGTGATGACAACCAATGTCGAAGATGCTGGCTTCTAGATGATTGTGCATTGCTACATCAATGTCTTCTGGTCTCTTGAAGAGCTCTAATGTACCGACACAATCTTCAGAACGTTTGTCTTTGAGTAATGTCCCTTCTGTGATAAAGATAACGAGGAACGCGATAAGGAAGAAATAACCGAGAAGGATGACAGTGGCAGAAGATGATGTCGTATTGTAGCAGATGTGTAACCCCGCGCTGTTTACATTCAGATCTCGTGTGAGTAGAAGGAGTGAGAACCAGTAGGCATGGGCCAGTCTGTATGAAGGGAGAGAGCGAGAATGAGTCGTGGCATGGAGGGCGACATTAGACATCAAGAAACTTCTTGTCCCTGTGGTTAAGAATGTCTAGACTCCGGGGGTATGGTTTTATTTTACTAACCTCAGGAAATCGCTGCCACTGTTTTCCTACTACGGTCGCTTACCGCTTGCAATGGTCTTTAAAGTTTGCAAGTGAATGCAAGTTTGGCGGGAAGAGCAAAGAGCAAGCTTTCTAGAGATTTCTCTTTAGATTGTTACATTGTCGTTTGTTTGTTTTTGTGGTTTTTTTTTGCATATTTCATGTTTGAATGTTTCTTAAATAACTCAAATGCGTAAACGATTTCACGCAGAAAGCACAGGAATTTGAAGCAAAACATAATGCAACACTAAATAACAGGAGATTCCGAATCATAAAGCAGCACTCACCCGCAGAAAACAACAAGTAACAATTGCTTATAAGTTTGTTTATTTGAATTCTCTGAAGTAATTAGCAAAGCCGGAGATAATCACATTTTCTCAAATGTAGAAATTAAAATTTTAAAGGGTGTTGCCACAAAACTGTGACTAAAACCAAGATGAGAGGTTTAAACCAAGTTTGTGGAAATAAATGTTTGTGTATTAAGCAGGTGTGGGTTGCATGAAACACAAGCTGCGCCAGTGCATTTGCACGCACACACCGCCCCCTTCACTACACACGTACAAATACATGCGCACAGCAAATAGTCCTACAAACGTCTGCTTTTAAGACTACAACCTCTCCTTCAAGACCTGATGTCATTTTAGTGAACCTGTGTCAGCAACATGAACTGAGCCACTGGCTTATTGTCTCTTCATACGATGTCGAGACCCTAATCACAGACCCATTGTCTGGCTTGTAACGAGTCATCGCCTCTGTGTCAACATGACTACAGTTACTAACATTGTGTTTGTGAGTGAATTTCGTCCTTAATTTGGGATTCTTGTCGAAAGTACAAAAAAACTTTGGAGGAAGGAATTTCTATGTTTCAAGAGTGAACGACATGTGTAGCGTGAGGGACTCCAGAGGAAAGAAGAAACTTATCGATAATGTTTGTTATCTAAAGCTAGTGTCATTTGACATAAAAACAATAAAAGACCTACAAGGCAGAATAACTGCCACCTTTATAAGAAAATAAATACAAAAAAGGAATTATGCACCAGTCAAGCGTGAGCGAATGTGTGCTGTTAACACAATTGATAAAATTTAAAGTGCAAACAAGTGATAGAGCATAAACAATGAATTAAAACTCTGGAAGCCAAATTAGGAAGATATTATATAGGTGTGCAGAAACGTTTAAACCTTAATAAGATGTCACTAACCGTATCTCTAAATTTTGAACCCATTTTGTAATATACAACAACATTCATAGATGAGTTTACTACCCACAGGAAATAAATAATCCGCCACATTTGGGATATTAGCAAGGAGTATTCTCCCTCATAGTTGAAGCCTGGAACTGCGAGGCTACAGATCTGGATGACGAGGTTTGCCGCAATGCACACGGTGAACAAGACAGAGGTCGCCATCAGCATCAACGTCAAGTTCACTTCTTTAGCTTTTATCTTCCTGACTGTCGATGTTGTCGCTGTACCTGATGTTGTTGTCTTGGAGGCGGTGGTCAGACGCCAAGAGAGAGCTGCTTGAAGTTTGAAAGCGGTGATGCAGGTCGTAGCGATAATAACAACAAATAAAATTCCCGACAGCCCAGTGGAGTAGATGAAGATGTCGAAGATGTCAATTATCGCTTTATTCTTCTGATAGAACCTGTTTGAGGAAACAAGCTGCATTATTTTTCTTTCACACATCAATTTCAACATATTCATCGAATTATGCCGCAGATTCGACTGTCAAAATGTCTGGATGTCAGCTCACTATATGTGAAAGGTCCACTTCGGCGTATCATGAGACAGTCTAAGTTACTCCCCCTGACAAGACGATATGGGGGGTGCGCTAAACAATGAATTAAAAACTAGATTGTGAGTATTACGTTTTTCACAGTGTGAATTTTATACATACATTTGTACTTATTAATGCACACCTTCAGTAGGGATATGTTTCAGCATGCATTATTTCAATTTTCTTTTTACTAAATTCCTGTGTAATCGCTTTCGCAATTATGTTACTTCCCTTTATATATTCGTTAAACTAAGATCTTCAGATTTCAAGTCTTATTATCATTTTAATTTTTATTTATTAAGTCTCTGAAAATGGTTTTTTGTGCAACAACCATCTTGTGTTTTATCTGTAAAGCCATATTTTTATTTACCTCATCTTTTGCACAGCTTGTGTGCGAGGTAAAGATCATAATTGTGCATAAACTATTTGAAAACTACTCTCACGTAGTAAAACAACTTGCTGAAGCCACTAAGCAGTCAATGCACTACTTACGTGGTGTATAAATCGGCATGAAACAAAAATGTCCTTAGCTAAGAAATCAATGAAATAAAACAGGTCAAGAAACAAAAGTAGGAAGTAGGCCATAATGATATTTTATTAAAACCACAAAGTATGCACTAGTAGGGCATTATATACTGACATTATCACAGTACGAGCTGTAGTTGGCTTATAGTTGAGCCAGTCAGTAATTCTACATTACTTACTGACTAGAGATTATACAGTGAATGATATACACCACCACTCCACTTTTCTTTTAACTTACTCTGTTATGTACTCTGCTTGCTCGATAACCTTTGTACTGGGGTCATAAAAACAGACACTTTTATGCTTGGTAGTCGCAATAGTGCACATGCCTCCAGTTAACAGTCCGCAGCAGACGACGATGATGGCGGCCATGGTGGAGGTCTTGAGCAGCCTCTTGGCGTGGAAGGGACTGACGACACAGAAACACCGCTCACTGGCGATCACAGCCGACAGGAACTGAGATGCCCACAGTGCACCACCCAAACCTTTATTGTACAGGAGATTTAAGCATAACATGAGAAATTACATTCAACCTCTGATTACCACAGGAAAACTATGACATGCCAAAAGATATCACAGGAATAGAGGACAATCCTTTAACTAAGCATCATACCCGGCAAGCAGATGAATAAAAATAAATAACACAAAACAACAAAACGTTCAGAAGAAAAAGCACAAAAGATAAACACGCATGCACACACACACACACACACACACACACACACACACACACACACACACACACACAATATATATATATATATAATAACACTAGACAATTCACTTTATTTTCAAACCAATAATAAAAGTAACATTAAGGAGGTAAAATACAAAGGTTAAGGTCAGTGCATGACAACAAAATGGACCACCACGGACAAGGCATATTACTGTACAGTGTTTATAGTGTCCACCACAGGACGAAGCTCACAACTTTGTTTATATATTCCACGTATAACGAGGCTCATTGTAGATAACAAATTGCCAACTGCATTAATTTTATTGTACAATGATATCTTTGGAAGTATGCTCAGTTACAAAGCTAACAGAAAAGACATTACAGCGTTTAGTTAAAATATAAGAAAAAGGGAAGAGGTACATAAAGAAACTGTACACTGTAATGTTCACTTCATCACAGAATAAGTGTAATTACTGTACACATAGTCTTTACTTTCACTATGTTCGTATGTGTTTATTTTCCATTCTGATAAACAAAACTCTACTAACGAACCACCGAAGTCAACAACAACAATTAGTATTAAAAACTCACAGGATGTGTACGGAGTTACGACCCACGCAGGTCCCATGGTGTGTCTGTACAGGTATTCCGCGGTACCTGAGACCAGTGATACCAGAACAACCAAGTTAATGACAGACAGAGAGAAGAGACAGAGGTTGATCCTCTCCCTCAAGCCCTGTCTGTAGAAGACCGCGGCGCTGAGGATGTTGCCAGGGATACCGAGGACACAGCCAATGATAATCAGGCCCCAAGGGAAGATCACCATCGTCCAGAACACGGCCTGGCAAATTACAAAAACATGGCGATATTGTGAGAGCATTTTTGTTGTTTTTCCTTTAATTTCTTTTATTGAAGCAACGATTTCATGTTGCTCAGTATGTGATGTCTTGTAAAGAAATTTGGCCAAAAGCTGCCCATGTTACTACAAAAAGGCCCCCTAGTTGTCTTACGAAATTAGTCTCGTACTTTCTCTTTCCTTCTATTCGACTCTGAAACGTGTTCCTACTTTATATATATATATATACATATATTATTAATTATAATATAATGTCCCTTTGGACGCGTGTTGTCTTCAGGATGCTGATATCTAAGGTTGTTACCTGTTTACTGTCGCCCTCAGTGTAGTCGCTGGGTAACTTTATGTCAAGTATCAGACACGAGCCGTTGTACTCCACCTCCCGTACGCTCAGTGTGGACATGTCGACACCACTAGGGGAGGACCTCATTGTACTGCCACAACTGTCGGCACCAAGAGACCAGACGCTGCTTTGTGTGCGTTCGATAAATGAAACTGTTTCTGTATATGAGCCATTTTTTAAAACTTTCGACACATCCACTTCTAACTAGTCTAACAATTGTAGAACGTGGTATCCACCAGGCTTTCTTTTCTCTCAAACATCACGGAAACTTCCAACGTGCATCTATTTTCCCACATTTTCCTCTCTTTTTATCTCTCTGTCTCTTTGTGTGTTGTCATATTTACTTATTCATATATATTTGATCATGGAGATGGAAGAAACTTATTCAAATAAACTTAAAGTACGAAGTCAGTATAAGAACTTTCTCTCTCACTTTTCTAACATTTTACCATCAATTCACTTTCGATGTATTTTTAATCTGGACTAATGAAAGCTGTTTTCAAAGCAAATAATTGTAATTTTTAAAGTAATATTTAGCTTTTTAAAAAATTTTACCGGCTGTTGGATTTACACACACATGCACGCGCGCGCGCACGCACACACACACACACACACACACACACACACGCACACACACAATATATATATATATATATATTTCTACATTTTTGATCTAAAGAATTCATCGGGTATGTTGAGTTGTATGAGTTTATATTTTTAGACAGTAAAAATTTTCTGATTGTATATCTCCTTGGGTCTGCTGGCTGTTTAACATGCTCGTCCATTAAATTCCATTCCCTGTGTTAAAGGCTCTTTGGAGGACCTCCTCGTGTTGTAAAGTAAGAACAATGATGACTTTTCCCATGGTTTCCTACATCGCTCTTCTTTAAAAGACAGCACATGTAACTCAAAAGCTTTGTGATGAGATTTCAATGTGAATGCTTACAAACATCAGCATCCGTGGTCTTTCATTATTGTTTTTTTTTAGACGCCAGACATTTTGGTTCCTACAATGTTGTTCACCCCGACAACTGCAGACATCTCTACAGTCAGCCTGAGACAGCAGACGACTAACGGCTCGTGTCTGGTGCTGGGCGACAAGAAACAGGTAACATCACTGGATGAACATGAACACGAGAGCTGTATACAAACAGACACTGAATATCAACATTATGAACACAACAGCTGTCCATAAAGAAGAATTCAAATTATGTCTATGGACACGCTTAACTGAGATGGGGGAAGGACTTGTGTCCACACGACAGTCAGCTCATCACTGTGCATGAGGCGTGTTTAGTGACATGTTTACCCTCATGTCCGTGCTGGCAAGTCTGGTAAACGTCACCTGCAGAAAAATCTATAGTTACAAGAACATAAACACTAATGGCACTACAGACGGGTAAATATTAAACAGATGAAAATTGCAGACTGGTAAATAAACGACAGATAAACGCCTCAGCCCGGTGATAAGTAGAGGGAGCTCTAGCAGAGAAACAAAATACGGATAAAACGATCGAGAACGACAGGCGGGAAAAGAATGAATAAAAGAAATGAAAACATGTAAAACATACAGAAGTCCGCTGTACGTCTGGTGTTTGTTCTGTTTCGTATCTTGTCCATGTCTCGTTTGAGTTTTTAATCACTACGAGCATACTCCTTAGTGTGAGTGTGTGTGAGTATGCGCTGTACAAATCTTGCGTTTATTATTATTATTATTTTTATAAAAAGTACAAAATAATTACTGTTTAAAGTTGGCCTTGCTCTGGTGTCTTGCAGCCCGTGTACTGGACAACAGTCATCTCCAGCTGGGCCGTGATACTCGTCGCCATTGTCCTCGGTCTCCCTGGCAACGTCCTCAGCGCCGTCGTCTTCTACAAACAGGGCCTCAGGGAGAGAATCAACCTCTGTCTCTTTGCTTTGGCTATCGTTAATCTCATCGTTGTACTAAGACAGCTTTTAAATACTGGAGAGTCACTGTACAGATATACCATCCGGCCCTCTTGGGTCTTGTATCAGTCCACAGTTTGTGGGTATTTTTTAAGACATTTTATAGTGCAGTTCTTTGATTACCAGTAATTTGTTTGTTTACAATAAACTATAAGTAGTGAGAAATCTTTTATTTTATAGAAGTTCAGACTGTAAACATTGCATGGTATACTGAACTGGTGTGATCTGCTATCATCTACAGCGCTGGTTTATGCTTCTAGGGTTTCTAACGCTTTAGGCTACTGTTGGTGTAGGGGTTAGGTGTGGTGGGTGAGTGTGTCTACTGTTGGTGTAGGCCTGTAGGGGTTAGGTGTGGTGGGTGAGTGTGTCTACTGTTGGTGTAGGCCTGTAGGGGTTAGGTGTGGTGGGTGAGTGTGTCTACTGTTGGTGTAGGGGTTAGGTGTGGTGGGGGAGTGTTTCTACTGTTGGTGTAGGGGTTAGGTGTGGTGGGGGAGTGTGTCTACTGTTGGTGTAGGGGTTAGGTGTGGTGGGGGAGTGTGTCTACTGTTGGTGTAGGGGTTAGGTGTGGTGGGGGAGTGTGTCTACTGTTGGTGTAGGGGTTAGGTGTGGTGGGGGAGTGTGTCTACTGTTGGTGTAGGGGTTAGGTGTGGTGGGGGAGTGTGTCTACTGTTGGTGTAGGGGTTAGGTGTGGTGGGGGAGTGTGTCTACTGTTGGTGTAGGGGTTAGGTGTGGTGGGGGAGTGTGTCTACTGTTGGTGTAGGGGTTAGGTGTGGTGGGGGAGTGTGTCTACTGTTGGTGTAGGGGTTAGGTGTGGTGGGGGAGTGTGTCTACTGTTGGTGTAGGGGTTAGGTGTGGTGGGGGAGTGTGTCTACTGTTGGTGTAGGGGTTAGGTGTGGTGGGGGAGTGTGTCTACTGTTGGTGTAGGGGTTAGGTGTGGTGGGGGAGTGTGTCTACTGTTGGTGTAGGCCTGTAGGGGTTAGGTGTGGTGGGGGAGTGTGTCTACTGTTGGTGTAGGGGTTAGGTGTCAGGTATGGGGTGTATATATATATAGATAGCGTGATGCGCAAATGTCGTGTGTGGCAGGGTGAGCTAAGAGAGAGCTCTAAGTGGAGGGTGTTAGATGTTCTGTTTGTTTTCTGTGGTGTTGTCCTTGGAATGATCGAGCACCTGAGGTGACTAAGTGGGGTCGGATCTATGCGTCGTACTGCTTTTGCGTGTGCGTTTGTGTCGGCTTTTTTTTATACACTTTGTTAATTAAATCTTTTGTTCGTATTGCCAACAAGTATATCTCCTTTTATCCTCTGAAAATCGGCTCATGTTGTTGTCTCGGGCGATCGAGTGACCAGCGAATGTCTTGAGTGTAAGCGTGTGTGTGTGAGCGTGCTTGTGTGTGTGTGTGTGACATGCTTGTGAGAGAGTCTGTGTGAGCGTGCTTGTGAATGTGTGTGTGTGGGTGCTTGTGTGTGAGCGTGCTTGTGAGTTTGTGAGCGTGCTTTTGAGTGAGTATCAGCGAGAGCTTAACAGCGGTTGCAGCGACAATTCTGGACTTTTGAATGATTTGGTGCTCTGTAGTAATTTATTACAGTGTGGTGTGTTGTTCTACGCCTTTTCTTTACAAGTAATTATTGTTTTACTCAGCTTTATTCTACTGTGCAGTGTTCATCTTCGTAGTAATATGGTTTTCTGCTCAAACATGTTTACAGTTCTATTCTGATCCCGTGCCTCCCGTTTTATTTCTTAATTGACACAAAACAGGTCTGCAGGGGTTTACATGGGCATCTCAGTTCCTGTCGGCTGTGATCGCCAGTGAGCGGTGTTTCTGTGTCGTCAGTCCCTTCCACGCCAAGAGGCTGCTCAAGACCTCCACCATGGCCGCCATCATCGTCGTCTGCTGTGTGCTGATAATTGGAGGCATGAGTGCTATCGTATGTCCCAAGCATACAACCACCTGTGTCTTTGATCCAAAAACAAACGCCGTAGAAGACATTGAATTCATCACAGAGTAAGTTAAACGTTGTGCAGTGAAGGTAAGGTATGCAACAAGAGGTAGAATTATTGGCAAGTATTACATATTTTCCTAAACTCAAAATCAAGATAACAATGACAGCTGCGTACGAAAAGTAAAATAAAACTAAATATTTTTTAATAAGGACGAAAATTGAATTAAAATAAAAAGGTCTACATTCAGAAGAATAGAAAGTAATGAAAGGAGGTCTGAATAGAATACACATGGACATTTATAAAGGAATATGTTATGAAACTGTAATCGTTTCTGACTGGTTCTTACATTTTTCAGAAGCGTTAGGAATCTTTGAGATGAAATGGTTGAGAATCGAATTAGCACAGAATTTTAGGACACGCTTTGAATGGCTCATTTTTTTCGAGTGTAAAACATAAGAAGCTCGCATGGAAAGTAAGACAGATTGCGAGTGCTTGCTAACAGAACTCTGTTTAATACGCATGACAAATATGGTTTCATACAACTGGTTAGATGGCAGTTTTTCGGTAAGAAAATATCTGACAAATATGACAAAATTGCTTTGTTAAAAAATTAATGTTATTTAAATGCATAAAAATAATGCATGATATTTTTCCAAACAGGTACTATATAAAGAATAAAAAGATAATTGACATATTCGACATCTTTATTTACACCACTGCGCTATCGGGAATCTTTCTCGTCGTCATTATCGTCACTAGCATCATCACTGCCATCAAACTGCGCGCTGCTCTTGCCTGGCGTCTGGCCACCGCCTCCAAGACAACAGCAGCAACAGCGACAACACCGACAGGAGAAGAGGCAGAGCGGAGGATGACAAGAAAAGAAGTGAGTGTCTCATTGATGCTGATGGTCACTTCTGCTCTGTTCACCGTGTGCATGACAGCAAACCTCGTCACCCAGATCTGTATTCTGTCAGTTCCAGGCCTCAGCTATAACGAACTTTATAACCTCCCGCTGCTTCATTCCATATGGTTGATTGTACATCTCCTGTGGACACTTAACTCATCTCTGAACTTCGTTGTGTACTACAAAATAGGTTCAAAGTTTAGGGAGATGGTGAAGTCTTTGTTAGGGCGAGAACCGTTAAGACCAACATCCAAACAGGAAATAAACACTGCATATTATAGATCTTAAACATAAAATGTAATTATTAACAGAATCAGAAAATAACACATCGTGACAAATAAAGAATGTATAATGAGTAACAATTGTAAGAGCAAAGTATAATAAAAAATAACAGAATAGATAGATGAAATATAATAGAAAAATCCCGGTTTGAAATTACCGATTAAAAATAATTTCTATAAAGGTATAAATTTTAATAGAACTGTCAAAATCCTGTAGTTAAGTTCATATTTTATCTACATTTTACATGCTTCATTTATTGGATATTGGATGTTGCCTGCTTCAAATTGGCCAGGCTTCTAGACCTGTTGATGGTGATGATGCTCTTTTTTTTATTTCGTGTGGTGCCTTTGGGGTTTTATCGTATTTGGTGTTTGCTGATAACTGTTAATCTGTGCTTTTCGCTGTGTTTCACCTGTCACTGTTCTGGACTATTTTCTGAGCCTATGCCCCATTTTTGTCGTCTTTATCGTCTGACGGTCGTGAACGCCATATCTACATCATCTCCACTCCTGGAGTTTTTTTTTGTTGATGTAAATCATCTCCACCCTGCAGATTGCTCAACACTTTCTGCTCTACTTCGGTACATTTTCCTCGCAACATTCTTCCCGCTGCTTTAGATTGTGGATGTCCGTGAGTCAACAAGCATGAACTTGATTCTCTCATCTCTTGTCTACATCGTTGCCTCCTGCTTCATCTATTTTCTTCTATTTCACTGTACGTGTTGATGTGACCTCCGTGACAGTCGTATGTGATAAAACAGCTATATAAATCCTCGTTCTTCTTCTTCTTCGTCTTCTTCTTCTTCTTCTTCTTCTTCTTCTTTTTATTATTATTATTATTATTATTATTATTGATTTGGTTGCTTTCTGCAAATAACACTGTAATTTGCTCAGAAAAAAACATTTTATGCTATAATTTTATGTAGATATACACATAAGGGAAAAAGGAAAATTAAATGAAAAATAGTCTTACTGTTCATTTGTCTCATTTATAAATATATATGCTGTCACATTTTGCGACTTAATTGTTTTTGTATTAAGTTCGTTTGTTATGGTTAAAAATAGCTTTTGTTTTGTTTTAGACATGTAGTCACATGGATAGGGAAGCCATGTGTCATTGTAGACTGCATCACCATGTAATGCCAAAGACAATCGGAGGTTAAAGGTCTCGTTTGACTAGGTTACTGTCACGGATCGACCCGTGACAGTACTGTATGTCAGAAATGGAGTTAGCTCCCTTGTTTGTTTTGTACAGCAGGGTTAGTAGCCCTTGGGGGATACGTTTGCTATGGTTGAAGAGCGTGACGTAAAAGAGGGTCACCAGATAGGCCAAGGATGCATGAAACCCGAAGTGGAAACAATAAACAAAATCCTGAAACTCACCAGCCCGAGAAGTAAGGAACAAGTCCGCTCATTATTGGGTCTTATCAGTTACTATCGAAGGTACATTCCGAATTTTGCTTCTGAAACTGCACCCATTACTAATCTCACAAAGGGAAATCAACCAAGAGCTATTGTCTGGAGTGAAGACAAAAACCTTCATCCTCCAGACGGACGCCAGTGGAGTGGGCATAGGAGCGACGCTATTACAAGAAATAGAAGGAGAACTGTTACCTGTCACCTTCATTAGTCGAAAATTATTAGAAAGGGAAGCTAGGTATAGCACCATTGAAAGAGAATGCTTAGCAATTGTTTGGTCAGTCTTGAAGTTATCTCGGTACTTGTGCGGGGTACCTTTCATTTTGCAAACCGATCACAAACCCTTAATTTTTTTTAAAAAGACAACCCCCTACAAAAATTCTAGGGTTATGAGATGGGCATTGGCACTGCAAGAGTACCACTTCAAAGTCGAGTCTATTAAAGGCACCCGTAACCAATTGACCGACGCTCTGTCTCGAGCGGAAATAGATCAACAAATTCCTTAATAAGATTTTTTTTAAGAGCACTCTGTTATTTAGAGTAAGGACTATTCTCAGCAGGGATAGAAGGAAGAAATAAAGAGCTTGTATTGAAAACATTAGTGATAGAAAAAATGTATGAAACATTTTTTTTTCGAAGGAGGGAGGATTGTCACGGATCGACCCGTGAAATTAATGAATGACAGAAATGGAGTTAGCTCCCTTGTTTGTTTTGCACAGCAGGGTTAGTGGCCCTTGGGGGATACTGTTTGATATGGTTGAAGAGCGTGACGTAAAAGAGGGTATGACGTGGGGTGTCGTCTGCAAGAGCGGAGAAGTTTCGAGAGAGAGAACAAATGATGGTTTGAGTGGAATGTACCGGTGTGTGTGTGTGTGTGTGTGTGTGTGTGTGTGTGTGTGTGTGTGTGTGTGTGTGTGTGTGTGTGATTTTTGCAGAAAAGTAAACAAGGTCGGCATTTGGAGTATTGCTGGGAGTATATAGGCTTAGTGTTTCGCCAGTTGTTGTGTTTCTACTGGTTTATTCAGAAAATTGGAGTATTGCTGTGTGTGTGTGTGTGAAAAGATTCGTCAGTTGCTGTGTTTCTGCCAGTAGATTCTATATTGGAGTAATTGCTGTGCTTTTGAAGATTCGTAGTGGTGTGTATTTTTATATAATTTCAAGGATTATTACAGGCAAGTGTGTATCTGTGGGTGAGTGAGTTGTGATCAGACGTTGACAGTGTGATGTGGTCAGGTACGTTTTCCGAAACTGCTGATGAACATTGGAAGAAAATGAAGCTGATATAGAGAAGAGACGGTGAGCGACGTTTGAGTGGAAGGTTGAAAGAAGACATTTACGTTGTTGAAAGGATATTTAGAATATTAGTAGGGTTTATGTAATCATTAATTTAGCTGCGATATATGTTGATGTAACTTTTATTTGAAATTTGAGTGTGGGAACATATTTGGATTTTTTTTTGAATTATAGAGATATTGGAACCCACGTGCAGATCTTTGTACTTTGTTGTGTGAAAGAACACGTGAAGAACGCTGTGAGGTCAGTGTGTGTTGTATGTGACCTGTCCACACGTCCCGTGTGTTCTTGACAGTTACTAATGAAAAAGCGTCTTCTTAGTGAAGTGACAATCAAAAGGAAGAACAATTTTAAGGTAGTTTTTATGTCGACTTGATTAATGCAACACCTCTTTGCTGTCTACAGCTGTTCTCAGAGATTTTTTTCTTTGTTGTAAGGTCCCATAAGTAATAAAATAAACAAAATACAGTCCAGTCGCAATCATCCGCAGTGTACACCAAACACCTTCAAGAAAGACACCATCATTAGTTTTAGGGTTACATAAGAAAACTATGTTTATCTGTTAGTCCTCTTCAATCGTGTTTTGGTACATTGCAATTTGTTTGTATTTTCCCCCGCTTATGTTTTGATTTCAAAACTAAAAAGATCAATCTTCCATGCTATTTCACGCGCGAGTAGTAATCTCCATGGTACCTTCAACAAGCCCTATTCCACCGCTAGATCAAGGTCTATCCAGCAGCTTCCCATCAATGAGTATTTACTTTTCTAAAGTTAAAGGCTAGTGCGTTTGTTAAATAACTAATTCCTGATTGCTTAATTGGATGTGGGATTAGGAGATCGATTTTCGAAGCATATATGTTTTAAACCTACTAATATGTACACCAAATTCAAAAGTGAATGATTTCTAAGATTAAACTTTATTACTAGCTATGTCATAATAAAAACAATGTTGTGATCTCTTTCTCAACATCTTATTTACAAAATCCTTGTCTGTGTTCTGATTTAGTTCCTAATTGAAGTCCCCACAGCATCAGAAACAAAGTTAAAATAACATTTTAAAGAACAAGAAACATTGGAAATAAAGAAAATAAACAGTGACTTACTGGACAACAATTTATAACAAATATCGCAACACGGCAACCAGGAGCCAAGGAAGACAACTGAGGTCGCCTGCCTTACGTCCCTTTCAGCTCCCAGTGTATCTGATATATTAAAGTGTGTGTGTGTGTGTGTGTGTGTGTGTGTGTGTGTGTGTGTGTGTGTGTGTGTGTGTGTGTGTGTGTGTGTGAGTGTTTAGTCATTTTCTTAGCTTTCGTGGACTCCTTATTGCTCATTTGTGCATACTCGTGATGTTCGTGCACGCGGAGTGTTTGTAACCAACATCAATTGCGCCATAATCCTTCTAACCAGCTGTGCCTCTACATTGTTTAACTCATAATGGCTTTAGTGACTGTTTGTTGAATCAGCCCTTGTCACATAGGACACACAAATCCCATCTTATCTCCTTCCACGGAAAGATTACTTGTTCCCTTAAATACTTTTATATATGCTAAGATTTATAACATCCCTCTTATTACCAGAAAATGAAGTCTCATCGCCGTAGACGATAGAATCAGAAGGTGTAGTCAGGTGGCAAAACTAGTTTTCACTCGATCTACTGGGGGCTGCCTGTCCACCCTTATTTCCACATTCACTGGATCAAAATCTTTGGTTACAAGAAGAAGAGGAAGTGGGTAGAGACAATGCCCGCACACAACTCCCCCCAACACACACACACACACACACACACACACACACACACACACACACACACACACACACATATATATATATATATATATACACAAAGAGAGAGAGAGAGATTTAGTATTATTCGAATTTCTAAAGAGCAGGAGCTGTTTGGTGTGTTTTTCAGTTTCAACTGTCTGAGTGTATTTGAAGTGGACTGGCATGGAATTCCAAACTGTGAGTCTAAATATTCATTAGATAGTTTGTCAAAGGTAGTAAGGGACAAATTAGGTTTGTTAAGGAGAAAAGTGTCCATAGATCTCCTCTCCTGTAATGATTTCTACTGATGGATGAGGTGAGCGAGGGAAATAGATTTCTTTTCATATAACACAGTCAAGACTTATTTTCCTATCTAGTGTGTTTGGAATTCCAAACGTGAAGTATTCAAAAGATTGTTTGTCAAATGTAAAAAAGGAAAACTTTGATTTGTTGAGGAGGAAGGTGTCCGAAGATCTAAGGTTTATGATGATTCGTATTAATAGATAAGTTTATAAGGTGAGGAAACGGTGCACAGGGCAGGCGATGAAAACAGCGATGTGCTGCTCTGTGGGGTTAGTGGTTGGAAATCTGGGAAATGTTCTCAGCAGCTCAGGGGAGGAAACACAAGCCCGACAGTACAGTGTGGACACCACTGCCTCAACTTTCAGAAGTTGCCTTAGCTGCTAGTCAACTAAAACTACATCGCATCTCTTATGCTTACTTTTTTATTTTGATTAAGATGAGTAATGACTTGTATCAGGCTGAGTACAAGGAGACGCTCTAAAACATCACCTCCCTAAAGGTAAAATTTCTTTGCAGGCGATGTGTTCCTGCATTTACAAGAATTCTTTTCTTATTTCTGGAAGACCAAATATTCAAGGGAATGAAGAGCTGAGCTGCAAAGCGGAATCAATTCTCAAAAGAGTTGCTTCCCTTGAAATCAATTTCTTCTTGAAAGAAACTTGACAAAAGCACAGAAACAATCAAGTGGTTTGTCTAGTTCTTAGCTGGGGTGGGATTAAAACGCGTCTACAGGCAAACATTTGATTCTGAAAAAAAAAGAACTTCAAAAGGGAAATAATTACACATAAACATAAGTAAATTAACAACTATATGATTAACTGTAGACAGCGATGTGATCAGTGATGATGAGTTGTATCTGAACTATTGTCATGCTGTGACTTACGGACAGTCCAACATAGTTGCTAATTCTATCTAATTTAACAATCAAATGAATCACTGAATGAATAAAAGAATGGCTTTGAGAACATTAGTATTATTTACATCTGCACACATTATGTACATATTTACTAACTGACTGTATTTCATGATTTTGTTGTTGTTGTTGCTGTTGTTGTTGTTGTTGTTGTTGTTGTTGTTGTTGGATACTTCTTCATTACAACGTTAGAACGACGTTTGAACTATGAAATATAAGAACTATTAGCTAAAGGCGCAATTATTATGTACACATTGTACACATTTACTGTTTTGCTATCTTTTATTATCGTTTTGTTTAGGAGAGATAGCTCGACGATGATGACTATGTAATGCTTCTTACAGTGCTTCTTCCATATTACAGTTCAACATACACCATACGAGAGACATTGAAACACGATTTGTATGTTTTACTGTTTGATCACAACACCATACCACACGGAGTGGTAACATACTTTTCAAGTGGAAGCAAACTGGAAGTTCCCTCTGCGCATGCGCACTGCTTGACAGGCGCCGCGTGTTTTCAGGGACATCTTGGTTTCACAATTTCTCATTATCATTTCTTTAGTTCTCACTTCTGTTCTTCCAATAAATGCATCAGACATTCTACGTTTCATAAAATAGTCATAGTAAAGTATTTATTTGTTAATAGTTTAATTTTAGATAGCTCTATACTATACAATACATATTGCAAGAAAAGAATTTTCTGCTGCCTTGTCACCTCCATGTATAGCGACTGCATCTTTATTTCTAGCTGATGTGTTTTTGTGTGGCTTTGCGTGGACGTTTGGCCGATAGCAATATGATGAAGTATATACTTTTTATCATTATACGTGCATATGTATTCTAGAATTATTTTAAATCGGCATCCACTACTTTATTAAAATCTCAGAGAGTTACCATGTTAATCTATTAACAATACGATTATTGCCTACTGATTCCAAAATACCTTTCTCAGTAATGTCTTTAGCGATCCCCTAAATTTTGAGCCCATTTTGTAATAAACAACACAGTTTAAAGAGGAGTTCAATATCCATAAAAATTTAACAATATACCAGAGAATACTAGACCAGCTGGCATACTTCCCGGTAGGACCGAGGTCTGGGACAATCAGTATGCCTACCTGTAGACACAGGTTTGGAGTGATGTGCAGCACAAACAAGGCGGAAGTGAAAATTAACATCATAGTCACACTAAGGTCCTTGCTGGACATCATGGTGTCAGCGTCCTCTGTCACTGAAGTTGTGGACATTGCCGATGTTGTTGTCGTCCTTGATGTAGCACTCATACGCCAGGTTAGAGCAGAACGTAGCTTGACGACGGTGATGGACGTAGTGACGAGAACGACGATGAGAAATGTTCCCGAAATAGCGAAACCATAGACGAAGACGTCGACGATGTCCAGAATAAATCTGTTGTCTATGTAAAAGCTAGTTAATTACACAAACACATATGAGCTATTTTACACAAAATGGATGTTTTACACAATATGATTTATTGTACAATAAATATCCAGTTAATGACACACCATGATATAATTATGAATTAATATGTTACCTCAATACATGGTTTATTACACAACTATCTCGTGTTAGATTGTGGGTATTCAGCTTATTGCACATTACTATCTAATTTTTGTATTCATCAAATTTTAGTTTATTAAATTTTAGTTAATTAAATATAAAAATTGTATTCATTATGTAAAAACATTTAGTTTATCAAACAATCAATAAATTTTTCATCAAACAAACAAAATCACCTTAGCATTAATTTCAAAATTTTGCGATTATTTTCTAGATTTTCTAACAGTTTTGTAAATGTTAAATAATATAATCATACACACTTCATCATTAACTAATACTTACTGTTATATATGGTTTTCATTATTTTAGTTACCTTGATAAGATAGTACCGACTTCCGTAAGGTTAGTGTCGGGATCAAACCAACAGCCGCTTGTATATTTGGCTCCCAGGACCGCCATCATGCCTCCTATTAGCAGCACACAGCAGACGACGATGATGGCGGCCATGGTGGAGGTCTTGAGCAGCCTCTTGGCGTGGAAGGGACTGACGACACAGAAACACCGCTCACTGGCGATCACAGCCGACAGCAACTGAGATGCCCACACTGCACCTGTCAGACCTGGGTGGTGCATCAGGTAATGTTAACAACAGGAAGAGAAACAATCTGTCTGTATTTAGCTAGCTGAGTAGTTACACTCCAAAATTTACAGTTTAAGGTATATATATATATATAGATATCATTCTGATAATTATATCCATTTAAAGAAAAAGGTTGTTATACAAGAAATATTATATCAAAAATATTTGTCAATGAAGTAGTGAATACACAGACTAAGAGAAAATCTTTCGCTCTGATCTTAATAATATAGGCCTAGGGAGCAGAAGAATAAAAGATGAAAACAGGAACAAGTAGTAAATAATAATTAGATTATATAAATTAAAATTTAATCGAAAATGAAACATAAAAGTTCAGCTGTTTATCCTCCCCCACATATTCAGGAATAATATACCACATGAAAAAAATTGGTTTGTCCTATAGTGTCAGGGCTTTAAGAATGATAATGATAAAAGCAGAGGGGGAAAGACAGAGATAGGGCTAAGACAAGGAGTGAGATATTGAAGGAGATAGCAGGTCCTCACTGTGCAGGTGTTCTACAACTGTGTATGGGCCTCTCTCAAGAAGTCTGTATGTTCTGTCGATGTAAGCAATGAGATATGAAACATCGACTAGCAGGTCGACGAGAGCATGTGTGAAGAGACAGAGGTTGATTCTCTCTCTGAGGCCCTGTCTGTAGAAGACCATGGCACTGAGCACGTTGCCAGGGATACCGAGGACTGTAGCAACGAGAAGCTCACCTAGGAAGGTGATGAGTGTTATCCAGAACTCAACCTGAGAGACAGACAGAAAGTACAGGTATACTCGTGCTTCTTTGTTTACTCACCTCAAAGGTATGATGTCGACAACGACGACAGTAATGATGATGATGTAAATTTTAATTTTAAATGTATCAAATTTCGGGTTTATTCTTCGAAAAACCGTACTTTAACATCGCTTGAATAATATTTAATAACATTTATGCTATCTCACGAAGTAACATACGATATAAATTTGGTAGAAAAGAACATAAAGCATATCTCAGTCAAAGACAAAAAGTCTTTTAAAAATGTCGAAAATTGCTGCAAGAAATGTAGCCTTCAATGTCTGGTTACCGCCTTGTTTTTGAAGTAGTGTAACGGCTCAATGATTAAGATTGTACTGCATTTCTCCAAACTGTCCTCAGCGCGTGTGTCTCTGAGAGGCAGACTGGAGCTGTTGACCTCCCACTCCTCTGGCCACGTCATCATACTGTGTCTGGTAATTCTGTTAATACTATCAACATAGGAATAAATCCATCGCAGAGTCAGCAAACCAAACCAACCACCCGAAACCTGCAAAAATTGCTAAAACAAAGAAACCAAGAACCAGATTCTAGGAAGGCAATGAATTGTTCTACAAAATCAGTGGACTTTCACTGAGCTTTTCAAGTCTGATGGCTGGCTCTGTGTCTGCTAGTCAGACTTCCACCTGAAGTTAAATAGACGAGCACAAAAAATCTCGTAATTTTGTATTTAAGTACCTCGGGACATTTATTAAGTTTATCCCTGCACACACACACACACACACACACACACACACACACACACACTCACACACACACACGCACTCACACACACACACACACACAGACACTATATATATATATATTATAATCGACAGTTTGTTTCTGTTAAACGTTTTATTTACTCCGAAACAAACTGCAGCAGAATTCATAAAAATATTTTCCACAAATGTTTGCTTGCCAAGAGCCCATTAGCAATTTATTCTTTTTACTTGTTATTCATGTATGCTTGCATTAACATTCACCAGTCTGCTTGTGGACACTCGTGACAAACTGCGTTTAACTAGTCTTTAGCTGTTCATTTCTTTGGACATTTTTGAGAAAGAAAATCATGTTTATACACACATGCACTAATATATATGTATGTGTGTATATATATTTGTGTAAGTGTATGTGTGTGTGTGTGTGTGTGTGTGTGTGTGTGAGTGTGTGTGTGTGTTGGTGTGTGTGTGTTGGTGTGTGTGTGTGTGTGTGTGTGTGAGGGAGGGAGGGAGGACGAGAGAGAGAGAAAAAACGTATGCAATTATAAGATACAAACACGCGCCCTCTCTCTTTCTCTATATATATATATATATTGTGCGAGGAAAAAAAATGAGATTTGGGAGAGAACAAGGAAAGACAGAGGCAGCAATCAATGAAGCTGTACAGGTGCGACAACTTCTCCCAGGTCTAATGTCCATTGACCAAGTCCCTGATGCCCAGTTCTCCATGAAAGCAGCGGCTTCTCCACGAGAACTCATGGCGCTTTAAACATCAGTATCTTACTTCACCTTTATCGCAAGAATGTGTGTGTAATAAATATGTGGATGATTTGAACCCTATTTCAGTCATATTTATGGTAATAATTTCTTGTATTATATGAGTCACCATACCTAATTCCTTTAAAAACGCTGCAACAAGTGGTATTTACGGCCGTGTTACATGAAGCAAATATCCGTTACATTACACCAAGCCAATGATTGAGTAAAAGGTTTAGTTGTACATCGAGAGAAGCGGAGGACATGAGTAGTGACAAAGGTGGCAGTCAAATCGTGTTCAGTTTCATGACGAAGATGATTAAGATCATGGAATATCTCGATACACCAGACATTATGAATCAACATGTTAACTGAATGAGACAAAGTTGCTGCTTTCCCGCCCAATAGGCACTTGTTTATTGCGGATGTTGGGGGAGAAGAGATATTGAAAGCTCTTACCACACTTTGAAGGAAGATCTGGGCAATGAAACAGGGGCCACGAGTGTGGACGCGGTCACTGGTCGTATCCCTGCCTAAAACATGTAACATAAGACGGTAGTAGACTTAAGACACAATCAGGCTGATCCCTCCCCCAAGTAAAGTTATGCTGAAAGTGTTCCCAAACCGCCTCACTCCGGTGGCAGGATCAATATTGCTGAGATCTTCAATAGTTGAATCCTCATCGATAAATAACATCAGCACGGTAATGCCCTGTATCCTAAATTTCTTGACTTTAATCCTCTTGGCGCGTTTGAAAAATATTTCTATGTTCAAAAGCATGGGCTTAAAATTTATGACTTCGAAGACTATAGTGAAACTGCAGAACCACGCTCGTGTTAGCTTTCGATAGAGTATTGTACGAGGGGCTATGGCACCTACTGCGCTTGTTCAATGTGGGGAAAGGTCTACTCGCACCATCAAGGATCAAAAAGTAAGTGGGTTACCTCTTTCCAACGACGGTGGGTGTAAGTCAAGGAGTCCCGTTTTCCCCACTGTTAAATCTACCTGCTGAAAATCATACGTCACAGCTCCGAGTCTAGCGGCGGGAGGCCACTCTGTAACCTCCGCTTTTGTTGACGACAGTGAGTTACATACCCTTACGGGCAAACTCGCTGTCAGCGCGATGGAGATTAGCACGGAGCAAAGTAAGATCAAGGTAAACACCATCGTGTCTAGCCAGGCAGAGTTTCTAATGAACGGGGTACAACTGGAGGAGGTGCAGTTCTTTAAGTACCTGGGTGCCACCATTTCCAGAGGTTGTGGCTGTGCTGAGGGCGTACATCTCAGGATCATAGCAGTGACAGCGGCGATGGCCAGATTGCACAAATTTTGGGACAGTAGAGGCTTTGGCATCTCCACCAAATTTAGGCTCCACAAGTCTCTACACGTCTTTACGTGTCTTTACATGTCTCTCTACACGTTTCTACAAGTCTCTACAAGTCTCTACAAGCCTTCCGTGGTGTCAGTCATGTTGTACGGCTGTGAAACGTGGATCTTGTTCACAAAAGAAGAGTGGTCCTGATGGCGTGAGTTCACCTCTGCTGAACGCCATCAGCCCTACCATACAGCTGGCAGCCGAAAACGCCCTTCGCAGTTTGGAGATGCAATTAATAAATGAATGAATTGTTCGAATAGTTCGAATAGTTCGAGAGAAAGAGAGGGAGAGAGAAGGAGGAAAAGCGCGCGCACAAATGGACACAAAGACGAGCAGACACACGCACAGACGAGAGCACATGTATGCACACTCACACATATAGATTGACATGACAAGTTTTATTATTTACCAATATATTTGGAACTTTGTCACATTGTAAATATCAATTTGTTTTAAGGACAATCGTATTCAATTGTAGCTGGTGACCTAAAAAATCTGTAATAATATTGCGATTATTTTGTCATCTTGACTTTAAGCCGCATCAGAATGTTGACCAAACACATTAAATTAGTGAATGTTTTTAACAAAATGTGTGACCTTTTAAAGTTACCAACTTACTCTGGTTGTTTTCCTGTAAACATATCACAGTATGCTAAGTGATGCATTGGGAGCTTATGAAGACGACAGGGGAAAAGAAAATCAGTCAGTCAGTCAGTCGTCCCTTGCCTGGCACCTGGCGTTGGGGGGAGCACATGGATAGACGCGGCAGCTGATAGGGCCCGCCACTCTTGCCTGTTTTGGGCAATAGTCAGCAGGTCCTGTACAGGACGACCAGTCCAGTCTTTGACGTTCGTAAGTCAGTTCTTTCTCTGACCACCGCGGCGTCGGCTACCCTCCAAGGTGCCTTGAAGGATAGTCTTCGACAAGGTGTCGTGCCGGGTTACATGACCAAAGAAGACCAGCTTACGTCGCTTGACTGTTGATAGTAGAGGTTCCTGGTGTCCTACCAGTGTGGCAATCTTGTTTCTTACAAAGTCGTTGGTTTTGTGTTCTTTGTATGAGATCCGGAGCAGCTTCCTCAGACACTTGTGCTCGAATGCCTGGATTCTCCTTTCTGTTTCGGCGAGTAGAGTCCACGTGTCGCATCCGTAGAGCAGGATCGCCACTACCAGGGATTTGTATAGCCTGTACTTGGTAGTGAACCTTATCTTGTGGCTATGCCAGATCCTATCTAGCCTAGCCATTGCTGCTGTTGCTGTTGCGATCCTGATGCGGATATCTTGCGTGGAGCTGCCGTCCTTGGAGAGAGTGGCTCCCAAGTACTTGAAGCTGCTTACCTCTTCGAGCTGTACCCCGTTCATATAGATCTCTGCTTTGCCGTTGCCATTGATCATAACTTTGCTCTTTTCTGTGCTGGTCTCCATTCCATATGCGTTTGAGCTGTCTGTCAGTCTGTTGGTGAGGTCTTGCAGTTCCTTGTTTGTACCTGCTAACAGATCTATATCATCTGCAAAGCGTAGGTTGCAGATTGGTCTTCCACCGATTGAAATGGAGGTATGGTGGTCATGAAGAGCTTCAAGCATGATGTTCTCCAAGAATATATTAAACAACACGGGTGATAGGGGACATCCTTGACGTACCCCTACTGTGGTGAGAAAGTAAGCTCCTATTTGGTTGTTAAGCAAAACTGTACTCGTTGAGCTGTTATACAACGCTTCAACGACTTGGACAAGCCCTTCTTCAATGTTGAATTTCCGCATCACATGCCATAGCCCCTCGTGCCAGACTCTGTCAAATGCCTTCTTAAAGTCAATGAAGTTGTGTTAAAGGTCCCGCTGATGCTGCAGATGCTTTTCTATAAGAAGACGACAGTTGAAGATCTGCTCAACTGTGGTTCTACGTGGTCTGAAGCCAGCCTGTTCTTCTGCTAGCAGCTCCTGCTGTGGTTCTGATGCGGTTCTGTATGACCTTCAGCATGACTTTGCTTGGGTGACTGATAAGGCTTATTGTTCTGTAGTTCTGACACTGTTTGCTGTTTCCTTTCTTTGGGAGGGGAATGATTAGTGACTGCGTCCATTCTCTGGGCCATTCCTTGCACTCCCAGACTCTTTGGCAGAGAACAGTTAGGGCTTTTGTAGTTGCTTCCCCACCCTGTTTGAGCAGCTCAGCTCACCCATGGCTGTTTCTTGTTTCTATGTCGCCCTAGAACCTCTTGGGCTATCGACAGTAGCACCTCTTTGATGTTTCCAGAGAGGGTGTCTACATCACAGTCCACCAGGTTCAGTGCGCCAAATTTTCCGCCAACCGTGGCCTTGAAGACTTCTGCAACCTTTGGGTCTTGCAGCTTCTCCAAATCAAAGCGAATTCGGGGAGTGTTTGAGAGTCGCTTCGCTTTCAGCCTCAGCTTCAGGTTTGTTAGAACAAGGTTAGAAAAGAAAATCAAGTACCGATCAAAGGAACAACAGAGATGATGATTATGTATGAAGCTACAAAAGAAACAATTCCATAGACATAGCAAAAATGCTAGTAGGTTAGTCAATGTCCGCGATAAACCTTAAAAACCTTTTTAAAAAAAGGAGAAAAGCAGACTACAGTTTTCGAGGAAATTTGCAAGAAAAGACATTGGATTTATAACATTGACATCTGGTTATAACAAGATATGATAATTTCATCGTATGGTTTTTATTTTCTGTTTCCCTTTACTGCGCTATTAGGTGTGAGGTTGTTTCCCCCAAACCCTGATTTTTCACAGCTGCCACTCGTCTAGTGTAGGTCATACTTGCGTCTTTTTAACAGAATTCGTGTGGAAACAGTTGAATGTTTAAGAATACATTGACGACTTAAAATTACACTTCCCTCAGAAGAATATTCTAGTTACAATGCTACTGTGCAATGCGATTCCTTATTATCTTTTTTAACGAGTCTCTAAATTTTGTTCCCATTTTATAATACACAACGAAATTGATAGATGAGTTGAAGACTCGCAAGAGATAAACAAGTTTCCAGAGAGTATCAGCCATATTGTGACATTTTCCTGTAGGACTTAAATCTGGAAAAAGACTAATGCATGTCTGAAGAAGTAAGTTTGGAGTTACGTGCACAATATATAAAGCGGAAGTGAAAATCTGCATGTGGGTGACACTAAGGTCTTTGCTGGACATCGAGACGTCAGCGCTGTCGTCCACTGAGGTCGTTGTCGTTGTTGATGTCGTCAGCGATGTTGATGTGACTCTCATACGCCAGGCTAGCGCTGCACGTAGTTTGACGATGGTGATGGATGTGGAGATCATAACGACGATGAGGAAAAATCCCGCAATAGCAATTCCATAGATGAAGATGTCGATGGTGTCCATAATAACTCTGTTCTCCAGGTAAAACCTACACAATTCAAAGTAAAGCTTGAGTCAGCCTCAGCGGTTTATTTTAACAGCTTACGTTGCTGTTGAGAGTAAAGACACTTAGTTGATGGTCTGTTGTCCAGGTAATATCTACACAATCTAAAGTTGGAGTCAGCCTGTTCGATTTTTTTTTTATCTACAGTTGGCTTTGAGAAGAGGACTTTTGACTGAAGCGTAGAGATGGAAGAGATAGTATCAAAGTAAAAAGAACAGTGTGAAAATAAACGATAAATCATACGGGGTCAATGTCCTACCTAGGTAGACCCATTTAGTGAACAGTTTAAGGGTGACTGTCTTATAGTTAACTAGAGGTCAGTAGAGAGGCAGTCAGTCATTGTCAAGGTCTAAGTGCTAAGCTAGAATTTACTGTATTGTCATTGTCACTTTACTCAGTTTCCAGAACATGCGTTGAAATCAAACATTTACACCTAGAAATGTACAAAAAGACACCAAACGTTACAAAAAAAGAAACATTTATGAAACTAAAAGGTTCTTCGGTAAGCACTGAGTTGTCTTGCTAAATAAAGAAATATGGTTATGAAACACACGGCGAAAAAAGGGTTATCAAGCACGAATATTATAGAAACACTTTAGGACAGATAACTTTGCTAAACACATCAATTGTTTAATAAGTATAATTATATAAAATTGTATGTTTTTAATCGTTTAAGAGTTATTAAGTTAAATGTTTGCTTACCTACATGATGCCCCTCAGTGTCACAATAAGCAGCTAGCGAGGTATTTTGAAACAGATCTATAAATGTTGGGTGTAAACTTGTAACTAACCAGGAAAAATGTAAAAGGTTTATACAAAACGAGTGTAAACGTGTAAATTGCCCCTTTAAGGGTGTAACTGATGTTTATGAATAACCGCTGTAATTTGTAACTTATCAGGCAAAGAAAATGAATACATTTTCCTACATTTGCCTACCTTGTTACATGGGCGATTTCTAACGTAAAGTTAGTGGTAGGGTCACGGACACAACCCATTGTGTACTTGAGGCTAATCACCGGCATCAAGCCTCTTATTAGCAGTACACAGCAGACGACAATGATGGCGGCCATGGTGGAGGTCTTGAGCAGCCTCTTGGCGTGGAAGGGACTGACGACACAGAAACACCGCTCACTGGCGATCACAGCCGACAGGAACTGAGATGCCCACACAACACCTGTCAGACCTGGTGCAGAAAATTGTAACAGCATGAACAGGAAAATTATATACTTTCTTATATTCTGTGAGGCTAAAGAACAGTTCTTGCAATCCTATAAAGAAAATCATATTGATTTGACTTCGTACTGACTTAGCATTATTATGTATAATATCTCTCTATCGCACTCACTTACTTTCTAGCTACCGATTTTGAAAACAAAAACTCGCTGAAGAATGGTGTTTACACCGAGATGGTGAATAAAGGTCGTTTTTGACGAAGAGGATGAAAGATTATCGAGGTGTAAGTCATAAGGAAGTTTCTTCTCAAAGATGTCATTAGAGTGGCTGACTAATGTTTTTTTTAGTGACTTATAAAGAAAATATGTAATCATGGTGTCAGAATAGTGCCTGACTATTCAAGTTTACCTGTATAAGTGATTTCCTGGGACAATACAGCTAGAGTGCCAGGACAGTGACTCATTATGTGTGTCTAATTATTTATATTCCTATAATAATGACTCACTATGGGTGTACTTATCAGGTATTGCTCGGGTTGAGACAACAAGTCGGAACAGTTTGTCGCTAAAGTACACGAGGTACGGAACCACAACAAGGAGGTCTGCTAGTGCCAAGGCAAAGAAACAGAGGTTCATTCTCTCCCGTAGACCCTGTCTGTAGAAGACCGCGAGGCTGAGGGCGTTGCCTGGGATACCGAGGAAGATGACAAGAAGAACAGTGGCAATGGAAATCCAGAGTTGCGCCTGGAAATGTAGATGTAGTTGTAGTTGTTAAAGATCTGTTTGTGTTTGCTAGAAACAAAAAACTTTCCAACATGATCGTGTGCACTACTAGTAAAGACATTTCACTCTTCTTTTTCTTCTACCTGTTCTTCATAGGTGTCCATCTTGCTAGGCAGAAAAATCTCATCACTGTCATCGATGTTCAAGCACTGCTCTGTGTACTTCTTGTCGTCGAAGACAGTTTGTTCAGTACCATTCAGCTCTCCAGACCAAGGTGTTAGTCCAATAAAAGTGACAATGTCATTCATTTCCAAATCTTTTAAAAAGCACTGTACAAATCAATCAATCAATCAATGAACCGATGACTTAATAAAGCAATAAATTAATCAATCAACCAACCACCCAAGTAACTCTTAAACCGATCACCTTAGAAACTAGCGATACAACTAGCTGAGATTTCTGACTTGACAGCACGCTAGTAAACTCTATCATCAATTGCATCTTCAAACTGTGTTTCCGGAAGAATAAAAAAGAGAAAAATGACATTCACAAAGTATTTTTGCACACGACACTCTATCAGCGCTCGTTCTCAACAGATTTTTGGTCGGACATGTAACAAGCTCTCTACATAAAGTCGTGTGTACCTGGTCCACGTGGTCTACTTACCCACGAAAACGTTTGTGTTTTTCAGAGCTGTAGGGAATTAAACACAAAACTCAGGACATCAGTGACATCAGAGTCTCTGATGGCTTTCACTGGACATTCTGATTGACTGAGACAGGCAACCAGCCTTCAGTCTGCAAGCGCTGCACATCTGAGGCAAGCAACTTTCATAATCTAATATTTGTATAAACTGAATCCTCGAGAAAGTACAACAGCTTTGTAAATATGTTCTTCATCTCTGCTATGTGTGCTGCAGCATTCGAAATAGTGTTTCTTATATCGTGCGCGCACACACACACATATATATATATATATATATATATTTATAGTCAATTTTTAACGTGTCTCTTACACAACCGACGTGTGCCATACTTCTACAGGTGTGGACGGCTGTCTTTGATGGAGTAACTGCGCTGTCTGCCAAACTTAATGACCCAATATGTGTGGTAATAAAGTTTTCCTTTGTGTAAACGCTTTTAATCCGTAGACAAAGTCATCTCCATGGAAAGTAAAGTTTTGTGACAAATTTACCGATGATTGTGAAACAACTGTCTGGCTGTTAACGTCCTCAGACTCACAGGTCCTGGTACACATAGGCCCATCAACACAACTGGTCTCTTCGTAGATGCTTAGCCATGATCTGCATCAATGTTTGCTGAGGAACCTGTAAAGGTCATTATGACAGAAAGCAGGGGACGACAACCAATGTCCAGTATGCTAGTTTCCAGATGATTGTGCATTGCTACACCCATGTCTTCTGGTCTCTTGGAGAGCACTAATGCACCGACAGGGTACCCACCAAGTTTTCTTTGCCTAGTGTCACTTCTGTGATGAATACGATGAGGAGCGCGATGAGGAAGAGATAATCGCAAAAGACTATATTGACGAAGACTAAATTTCAAAACTTGTCAGTTTGCACACGTCTATGAGTGATGGTCATCAGTTCCTTAGCTTTTATCACCACCAAGTCTCGACAAATTTTCGGTACTTATCAGTTTGTTCTCAAAATTGTCTGTCTTTTTCAAGTTTTCTCAATCTTCTCTCCTGGACTGTCAATGAGGACATTTGATAAGTCGTCTTGCAAGACTTACATCATGCCGCCACTCAGATTATTTTCAAGGACTGGGTGTGGTGATTGTGTGTGGTGATTGTGTGTGGTGATTGTGTGTGGTGGTTGTGTGTGGTGATTGTGTGTGGTGATTGTGTTTGGCATTTGCTCTGGTCTTTACAGTTTGTGAGTCGGTGGAAATTAGGCTGGAAATAAAATGTTCAACATGTAATATTCTGATGGTGTGTAATCATGCAAAGAGCAAGTTTTCGTAATTTCTCTCTATGCATTGTTGTATCGTCGTCCGATGTTGTCTATTTTGAGTGTAATTATTTTTTAATATTTATAAACAAAAATTGAAAGTGCCCAACAATTTCACACTTAAAGCACACTAATTAAAGCAATAAATAAACCAACATTAAAAAACAAACTATTCTGAATCATAAAGCAGCACTCTTCACCAGAAAACAATAAGCAGCGAGTTATAATCATGATTTTATTAGTAGTCTCTGCAGTAAAAACTAAAGCCGAAAGCAATCGCATTTTCTCAAAGGTAACAAAATTCTCAGGAACTCTATTTCAATAGAATTTTACGAAAAATATGAAAAGCAACATTTTGATTACTAATTAACATTGTCTTTGAAGTTACTTTTTTTTAATTGATGAATTCCTTAAAACCCTCTGACGGCTATGAGCACTAATAGTGGATGAGATTTCGGACCATACAGATGCCGATTATAGTCTGACAATAGAGTTTTACAATATGGAAAGTGTAATGATGTCAGCAATGCATCAAATGAAATTTGCTGAATTTGGTAAAATCTATTTCCTTGATATATATATATATATATAAATATAAACGCTACCACAGTTCAGCGCTTTGTTCAAGACAGTAGTGAGCACTAGTTAGTCCTTTGTGTTACTGATGTTGACTAAAGTAAGACAGGGCATCAAGACAAGTGCGGGGAAAATGTTTATGTATTAAGCATGTCAGGGACACATAAAGCACAACCTGCGTCTTTGCATGTGCACGCATACAGCGCCCCCTTCACTACACACATACAAATACATGCGCGCGTACACACACACACACACACACACACACACACTCTCTCTCTCTTTATTTATTTCTCTACACATTACTTTCGATTTCACCTTTGATTGCATGCATAAGCGAGCACGCACACACGCACATACGCACACACACACGCACGCACGCACGAAGGCACATTCACACACTTACACTACACAGGGTGCCAATAAAGACCAAAGAGTTCAAAGGTTACAGCTCTAGTGTCTCAGCTGTTTCTCAGGCAGGACTCCAAGAATGTCGTCTGTTAAAGAGAAAGAGTCGTCTGCTGCCAAGAGGATGTTACTTGCTATTTTTGACTTGTGTTTACCGCTGTGGACAAGATGTTTCAGCGTTTTGCAACGAAAAGGGAAGCGGATGGCCGAGTGGTTAGAGCGCTGGCGTCCGAACCGAGAGCGCGCAGGTTCAATTCCCGATAAGCGCAGCAAACTTTCCCCAGTCGACCCAGCTGACGGGAATGGGTACCTGACTCCATAGAGGGTTGGGGAAGGTAAGGCAGCGAGGGAGAGGAGATTGGCACCACCCTCATGTAAAAAGCTGGCCCCGAGAAAAGGGGGGTGTCTAACACCTCACTCCCCAACGACCTGAACAGATGACCTTTACCTTAACTTTTTAACAAAAGGATAAGACTTACAGTGCAAATAAGGGATAGAGCATATACGTAAATTAAATTAACTTCCAATTATACTACATATCTAATCCAGACAAATCAAGATGATATCAATTAATGTGTGCAGAAACGTTTTGCCCTGAACAAGTCATTAACAGTTTCTCTAAATTTCGAACCAATTTTGTAATATACGAGGATATTTACAGATGAGTTTAGTGCCCACAGCAAAAGGATAATCCGATACAGAGGGGATATCAACAAAAAGTATTTCCCACCGTAGCTGAAGCCTGGAACTGCGAGTCTACAAATCTGAATGAGGAAGTTTGCTGCCATGCACACGGTGAACAAGACAGAGATCGCCATCAGCATCAACGTCAAGTTCACTTCTTTACTTTTCATCTTCCTGTCTGTCGATGTTGTCGCTGTACCTGACGTTGTTGTCTTAGAGGCGGTGGTCAGACGCCAAGAGAGAGCTGTCCGAAGTTTGACGGCGGTGATGCAGGTGGAGACGAGGATGACAACAAGAAACATCCCCGACAGCCCAGTGGAGTAGATGAAGATGTCGAAGATGTCAATTATCGCTTTATTCTTCTGATAGAACCTGTTTGAGCAAACATCCACAATTCCAACATATTCACTAACATCTAGCGAAGATTTGACTGTCAACATGCGGTGATGTCAGCTGACAAGAGGGGAAACGTGAGACAGTTACTCCCATGACAACCCACTAGGTTTGGTGAACTGAACTCAGAATTAAAAAGTAGATTAAAATATTCGTATTTCATAAAATGAACTATATGCTCACTTACCAATATATTTCTTTATAGCTATGAAGTGTTTTGCATTCACTTTGTCAAAAATGTTACTAAATTGTGCTTCCACGCTTATTTTTTTTTCCTTTTACATTCATAAAACCAATATACATGCAGTTTAATTCAGAATTTTAATTGTATTATCATTTTCTTTATTCTTATTTTAATGTTTCTGCTATTGGTTTCCTATTTAAACAGCGTTTTATCTACCTTCACATTGTATCTACTTTGTCTTTACTTGTGGTTACAATTTTGCCCAGTGTCATGCCTTTGATTTCACAGTTTGAAAACTACTGACTAGACCTTGCTCTCGCACAGAAATACAACTTCCCACCAGGCAGCCATCGCACTACTCGCGTCATGTCGTATAAATCAGCATAAACAAAAATGTCCTTTGCTTAGAAATCAAAGAAGTAAAACAAACCAAGAACATTGAGCAATAATGATAATGAAATTATTAAAAGCCACTACCGCCACTCCACTTTTCCTTTCACTTACTCTGATATATACTCTGCTTGCTCGATAACCTTTGTACTGGGGTCAAATACACAGACGCTCCTATGCTTGGGACCCGCTATAGTGCACATGCCTCCCGATAGCAGGAAGCAGCAGACGACGATGATGGCGGCCATGGTGGAGGTCTTGAGCAGCCTCTTGGCGTGGAAGGGACTGACGACACAGAAACACCGCTCACTGGCGATCACAGCCGACAGGAACTGAGATGCCCACAGTGAACCATTCACACCTTTATTGTACAGAAAGACATTCAGTTCTACGCATAACCTGAGAAATTACATTGAGCATCTGGTTAGCACAGAAAACTACGACCTGCAAAGACATATCACAGTACTAGAGCAGTCTCCTCTTAGCATCACCCCAGGCAAGCAGATGAATAAAAATAAGCATCAAAAGATTGAACAAATGAGACAAGTTGTACGGGAGAGAACAACACGGGAGTTAAACACACATATATATATATATATATATGACATACAACACGTAGCACGAGACAATGCTGACGACAAAGAAAGCACACATTAATAAAAGAATAAAAAAAACTCACAAGATGTGTACGGAGATATGATCCATGTAGGTCTGATGGTGTGTCTGTAGAGGTATTCCGCGCTTCCTGAGACCATTGATAACACAACGACTAAGTTGATGACAGACAGAGAGAAGAGACAGAGGTTGATCCTCTCCCTCAAGCCCTGTCTGTAGAAGACCGCGGCGCTGAGGATGTTGCCAGGGATACCGAGGACACAGCCAATGATAATCAGGCCCCAGATGCAGATCACCATCGTCCAGAACACGGCCTGGCAAATAAATAAAATGAATGGCGTAAATTTCCTTAAATTTTTCAATGATCTGCTATTTCTCAACTGCTTTTGCTCTTTTTACTATTTTCACAGCCTTTTACAATAAGGACTTTATCTCCTATAGGAAGAAACAGTACCCACGACAACGAAAAGATCATCAGGTTGTCTTATAAAAGCAAATTGTCTTATTTTGTATGACCGTCTGTATTTTTTCTTTTATTTTATATTTTATTAAATTTCTACTAAATCCATTGGGTCGTGTTGTCTTCACGAAGCTGAGATGTAAGGTTGTTACCGGATTCCTCTCCCCGTCAGTGTAGGTGCTGGGTAACCCCATGTCGCCAAGTATTAGACACGAACCGTTGTACTGCTCCTGCACACAGCGGGGACATGTGTACAGTGGTGAGGGGGACCTCATTGTACTAACACAGCTGTCAACAGCATGAACCACTTCATGAACAAGATCATAAATGCATTAAATAACACTAAGTACAGGAAACATTACATTTTTATCATGTGTTTTCAAAACCACACACACACACACAGAGAGAGATTTATCTACACCACAAGTCGTATCCACCATGACTTCCTTTTTCTTCAAGATCCCAATGCCTTAAACATGGCTTTATATACTATTCTTTCCACTCTGTTTTAAATCTCTGTGTGTTTGTTTATATATATATATATATATGTTTGCGCGCTCGCGAGAGAGAGAGAGAGTGTGTGTGTGTGTGTGTGTGTGTGTGTGTGTGTGTGTGTGTGTGTGTGTGTGTGTGTGTGTGTGTGTGTGTTGCGATATTTATGTCTATTTGTATTTGAGCGCCTGTGGAAGAGAAGACAATGTGTCTGGAAAATGTTTTTAAAAAAAAACAACTTTCAAGCTTTTTTCCCTAAACATTTTTTTTCTAATTTTTGCAAATTCTTTATCGTCGATTTCTGTATCTACGTGGCATATGTGCAGAAGGTAGGTTTAGAGACACAGAAAATATATTCAGGTAAATTTACAATAACGAGTCAATATTTGGACCTTCGTTTTCTACCATTCCTCATGAACATGTATGAACTCGGGACAAACAACAAGTATTTCTGAAGTAAAAACCACTGAGCCGAAGCAAAAAACTTTTCCTAATGGTATTTAGTTTTTAGGAAAAAGGAAGATTTAAAAAATGCATCCTTTTGTTTGTTTTTTTTTTTTTTTTTTGTTTCTCCCACCTAACACGGCATAGATACGTGCGTGCTTTCACACTCATTTCACAGGAAGCGCACTATGGTCGGAAAGGGACGTAAGCCAGGCGACGTGAGTTGCTTGCCCGTGGGCTGCTGACTGCCGTGCTATGGTGTTGCTATAGTGTTGCTATGGAGTTGCGGGTATCCCTCAGAATGTAACGTGCAGTAAGGCAGTCGCATGTTTTCTGTTCTCTAGAATTGATTTGTAACCTTTGACCTGATGCCGACGAGACTGTACTGCCTCCAATGAGAAGCTGAGAGAGAAGAAAGACAATGATACCTGACATAGAAATGAGATCCTAATTAAAAACTAGTATTTACAAAGCAAGATATTAACAACAAAAATACAATTTATGTTACACAATGATTCTGACATCAACGAGATCTCTGTTAAAAACTAATATTTTCAAAAAACATTTTCTTACTTTAGTCGAGTGTTGGGGGATGAAAGGAGGCGAGAACAGCTCTCACAAACCCTGAGAAAAGAGAACGCGAGTGATAACAACTCATTCTTACTCAAGTGCAAATCTTGTTTATTTTTTTTTTTAATTTTATGCATTGCTAAGGATGAAAACAACGACCGACTAAAAACAAAATGTTACCTAGCAACAAAACATCAATAGTGGAATGCTCTTCATCCCAGGATTATTACATTTGGAACAAAAAAAGAATTTCATTCGCTTTCTTTAGTGAAGATTTTGAATTGTTAGCAATTTGTGATCCAAGTTTAAAACGGTATACCATTTTCAATATTTCATGATTTACCCGGGTAGGCAGGAACTTGTATGACTGGACTGCTTGCAGACGATTTTTTTTTCAGTGAAGTCATAGAACGAGGCTGGTTACGAAATAGCTTCCGGTTTAGTCACGTTCATTGTTACGGCTCGCCGAGACTAACAGCGGAGAACTTTGCAAGAGGCTCAGCGTTGGTCTCGGCAGACAGACAGCAATCCACCCGTGGATAGGCGGTGCTTCTCTTGCTCCTTACTGTACATGCTTACTTAGAACATTATGTTTACTTCAAATAAGTTCTGGTCTCCCGTCTAACGGTTTCTTGTTTGTATCTCCTGGCAACCTGTGAGTGCCAGCCTCACGTGGACAAGACATTTCCATGTATTAACTGCGCTGTCTGCAGCAACTCCAAACCAAAGTGTGTGACTTTTTCTGGGATGCGCCTACAAGTGTTGTTTACTCGGAGCTCAGACAGTTGTCAACCACAAAGTACAGCAGTTGGCATGAGATCATATCTAGTTAGGCAAGGGATTTAAAAACATTTTGCATTTTATTTGGGTCCTTATTTTATGTTTGTGTTCTGTGCTCCTTGCCAGCTGTTACATCACGTGGTTTATGAAAGAGAAACGTGAACCTGTTCTCATGTTAACTGTGATGGTGTTTGAACCCGTCTCGCGTATAAGGAAGTGTTGTGACATGATCACAGTTAACATGTCTGATTTAGTCCCACTAAGTTAGAAACTTTCGGTGAACTGTCATGGTTTAATCTGCAGGTTGTTATTTCCGTTCGTAAGTAGTATGTCTACTCTCCATCTACACATTTTCATTCCTCGGGAAGTCACACTTTCTTCTGCCATAGATTGTTACCAGATGTTTGGTACGATATACACACTACACACCTCGCTACATTTCTCATCTTGAACCATTTAGTCAACAGGCATGTTTTACAGATGCGGTAAATCATTTCTCTTTGACCACTAGCTGATGCAGTAGAAGCATAATAACTGCAGTTTGTTATTGGCTATAATCAAGTTATGTCAGCACGTGCGCGTGTGTGTGTGTGTGTGTGTATGTGCGTGCGTGTATATGTGTGTGTGTGTGTGTGTGTAAATCAGTGTATGCTATGTGTGCACACGCTGAAGAGTGTTTGAAAGGAGAGACTGGGATAGAGAGAGAGAAACAAAAGTAATTTAAAAGGAATCTCTTCACCTCCTAGCTGAATAGAGAGAAAGAAAATCTGAGAAAGAGAGAAAATGAGAGGACAACTCTTAGAACGTTCATCAGCACACACTCCTGTTATCAACTCATCGTTGTTATCATTTGTATGCGATAGAAACTGAACCACCATCCCCTGTCACTGTGCTGGCACATGTTGAAACGAAGACCCACAGTGATTAAGTTTTTAAACAATGCAAAGGAAAGTTTATTAACTTTTAGACTGAATAACAGAATAAAAGGTAAACAAAGTATACACTACTTACTTCAAGGATTGTTTTGACTTTACAAGTGAGTACCTGTGATGTTTTCTAGTAAGATCTCTGTAAACTGGTTTACCTGTGGTACATGTGAGTGGGTTTATAACAATATGACTTCCTATTGAATTTACTAGCAAAGAGACACAGTTTCCACCCAGTGTTAGTGGCTTAACAGTTGTGATGTCTATGATTTTGATCATAATTAAATTGTTGTTCTTCTCATTGTAAGATAAGTGTCGATGATGTTGACCACACCATGATAAATATGATCAAAAACATTTTCTCCAGCGTTTTCGCCCAAACAAATCATTAATACTCTCTCTAAAGTTTGAACCCAGTTTATAATAGACAACAAAATTAACAGATGAATTAAGTACCCACAGGAAATAGACTATCCCCCACACCGAGGAAATTAGCCTGAGGTTAGGTCCATCAAAGTTTAAGTCTCTCACAGCATATAAAGATATCTGGAGAATGAAGTTTGCTGTCATGCACACGGTGAACAAGACAGACGTGGCCATCAGCATCAGACTCAAGCTGACATCTTTACTTGTCATCTTTCTCTCTTCCTCCTCGCCTGTCGAGGTTGTCGCTGTCACTGCTGTTGAGTTTGAAGTGGTGGTCAGACGCCAGGCAAGAGCAGCGCGCAGTGTGACGGCGGTGATGCAGTTCGTGACGATAATGACGACGAGAAAGATTCCCGGTAGCGCAGTGGAATAAACGAAGATGTCGAATATGTCAATTATCACTTTGTTCCTCACGTAGTATCTGTATAGTCAAACAAACTTCACTACTTTATATGGATTTTAATAACTCTGCTCTGATAACGATGCTTACCAATTTTAACCCGGATAATACGTATTGCAAATAAAATAACAGCTGATTACAAACCAGTACCAAGTTCTTGAATTAATTACAGGTAAACAGGTTAAATGTGTGTGTGTGTGTGTGTGTGTGTGTGTGTGTGTGTGTGTGTATATATATATATACAAGTCTACTTGACGGATCACACGTAGCTAACCGTTTATATCAAAGAGACAGGTCAATTTTCTTCTTTGTCTATTCTATTAATACATATCCTTTATTGTTTACCCGTCAGACTGTTTATATTTATTTTTGTCACTCAATATCCTGTTGATTTCATGCGAGTATTTTTCTCTTCTTGTATATTATTCTTTGTGGTTTATTTACTTTTTCTTTTAATGGAGTTTTCTGTCATCTTTAATAAAAACTGTAATTTTTTATTCTACTTTCATCTTACTTTAGAATATTTATATTGCTGCATCCACCCATCACTTATACCTCGTGGGTTACAGAAATGTGTAAACTTTGACCCTGAGCCGCTCTCTTGTTGTAAGCCACAACTTCCCTGGTCACTGACCAACTTACTCAGTGAGGTAGTCAAGTACTTGTATGGCGTTTGTGTTCGGGTCAAAGAAACAGCCAGGGGTCTGCTTCGAACAGGTGATAAAACTCATGCCTCCAGTTAACAGTCCGCAGCAGACGACGATGATGGCGGCCATGGTGGAGGTCTTGAGCAGCCTCTTGGCGTGGAAGGGACTGACGACACAGAAACACCGCTCACTGGCGATCACAGCCGACAGGAACTGAGATGCCCATGTAAACCCCTCCAAACCTGTTTCACGTCCAATGAGAAATTAGAGGGAAAGATCCATTTTGAGAATGTGTCTGATTGATGAAACTACGACGTTGGAAGACAGAACTGGGAGAAATAAAAGACAAGCATACGAATAGAAATGACTAGACAGCACAATTTCAACATAAAGCAATCATGGGATGTGTCAGCTTGCACACAATATCACAACACGGGATGTAGATAACACAAATAAACAAACAGCACCAAACACATGGAACATACGAGTAAACAACGCAAAAGAACAGGGGGAGTACCACAGGAAATATTATAACAGTTCATAACAATATAACTGGTCATTTAATTAATAAGCGTACACGCACACACACACAAACACACGTACGCACGTAAATAGCAAGCTATACTTTGTAGAATAATGACTGCAGTATATTAGGAGACGTTTACTATTTCCAAGACAGGAAGTAAGGATCTCTCAACAGTCTACAGTTGAGGACACAGCTTGTCGGTATTTCTTTTCTTTGTACTATTATTGTTGACGTGCTTTGAGTTGGATTGTCCTTTCCTTGTGACATCTACTTAGCATCATTCACTTTCCCATTTTTCTTTCCTTCTTTCTTTCTTTCTTTCTTTCTTTCTTTCTTTCTTTCTTTCTTTCTTTCTTTCTTTCTTTCTTTCTTTCTTTCTTTCTTTCTTGTGAACATTGTTCACAGTCTGTACTTACACAAAATACACTCTTACGATCTGTTATTTCTGTTCTTTTGTAAACATAGTAAAATTACTGACCCTCAGAGAAACGCACGGTAAAAATACTCACAAGCTGTGAACTGATAGAAGACCCAAGATGATTGGACGAAGTCTCGGTACAGTGACTCTGCAGCTTTTAAGAACTGTTCTAGTACAACGATGAAGTTAACGATCGCCAAGACGAAGAGACAGAGGTTGATTATCTCCCTTAGGCCCTGTCTGTAGAAGACGACGGCGCTGAGGACGTTGCCAGGGAGACCGAGGACTGTAGCGACGAGGATAAGGGACCAGCTGGAGATGACTCTTATCCAGTACACGGCCTGCAAAGTCACAAGTGGAGGCGGACTATAGATAGTCTTTATCTTCTTCTTCTTTTATATTTCCGCTTTCTTTTTGATTCTATTTTTATCACTTTTTCATTTATTTCTCCCCTCTTCTTCCGTATCACGTTCTTGTTCTTCCTATCCGTGTTTTTCTTTCTCTGCTGAGCCAAAGATGTCTATCGGTCTAATATTTATCAGTCTGTGATGTTCATCTGCCAATTAATTACCAGTCTAAAGTTTTCGCTTGTCTTTTATTTACGAGTCTGCGTGTTCATCGGGCAATGATGTTCTCAAACTACTGTTTTTTTCTGTCAATAATGTTTATCAGTCTTACAGGAAGGAGATGACAGTTGATGTTGTCACTGAACACATAAGATGCAAAGTGATCACCTGACTGTCATGTGGACGCAGTTCTTGTCCCTTAGCCTCTCATTTGTTTAGATCGGTGGAATGTGCCTCCAGCTACACATAATTTGTATTCATTCTGTTGAGAACAGCTCTGGTGTACATGATATTGAGCTTTTTTGTTGTCTGGATCGGGGAAACATGTCCGTGGACATAATTTGATTTTGTTCCTTAAAACAGCTGATGATTTTATGTTGTTGAGATTGGGTGTTGCTACCTGATTCCTGTCGCTGTTTAACCCCTTGTCGTCCAGCACCAGACACGAGCCGTTAATCGTCTGCTGCCTCAGGCTGACTGTAGAGATGTCCACAGCTGTGAGGGTGAACAACATTGTAGGAACCCGACTGTCAGCCGTCTGCACCAAAATAATTATGAGAGATGACTGACGACAATTTTCTTTCGCTCAAAGTAATGATGGAGCCCTAAACTTGTGAGTATTTATGCTTTCGTTTGTCTATGTTGTGTGTGTGTGTGTGTGGTGCGCGTGCGAAAGTGTGTATAGTCGAATCAAAAATATCTTAACCTTTATTTTAAAAAATCTGAACTGTTAAGTCAAACTTTTTAACCATTCCTCCACTTTTTGTTCCCTTTTCACAGACACACAATATCTGTAGATGTAGTTGTTCACAGACAGGAAGCGAATTTGTTTTTATGAATGCGCCAATACTCAAATATTCCGAACTTACCTGGCAGTTGTGTCTACAATTCGCCTGCAAAGCCAAATATGAAAAATCCAGAAAATGTTTGCGAAGTAAAAGTGTAGTTTTAATATGGGGACTTTTTCTAAAATATATTTTTAAATGATATATATATATATATATATAACTTTTCCGAAGACAGCGTAAGCACACGCGTACTCGCACACACACACACACACACACACACACACACACACACACACACACACAAACGCCCGTGCAAAGACACATGCATATGCAGATATATACATAGATTAGACACTTTGTTGATCAATATTTATTCTTAATCAACAAAACTCAAAATTGCTGAAAAAAGAAACTACTGGCTGTCAAAGAAGGATGGTATGAAAGTTCGCCCCAAACTTGAAGACAAGCCCCGAGGAGCAGACAGGGTGTGTTGTCAGCCTCTGCGTTCACTCAACGCCTGGACATTTGCGTTTTTCTCTTTTTAGACTAAACAACTCTGCCTTCTTTTTAAACATGTATACATTTAATTAAGTCCTAAAAACATGGCAAAATACTTAAAAGAAATTCTAAGGTATAAAATGATCTAAATATCAAATAGTCTACAATCAGGCACAAAGTCACTTTTCAATGATCTCTCTGAGAAAATGTTCTTAAATTTTCAGTCCTTGGAAAAAAAAACTGACGCTTCGAAGAGTGCGTACATATATATATATATATAAACTATAAATATATTCTGGTATTCTGCGGCGCCGACTGGCTGCGGTGCTACAACAGTGAGCCTGACGATGGCCAGGGTGAGGAGACAGAGGTTCCTTCTCTCACAGGGACAGACCCTGTCTGTACAACGCCGCGGTGCCGAGCAGGTTGCCAGGGAGACCGTGGAGTGTAGGAACAGCAGTGGCGTATATTCATGATATTCATATTACTCATGATATTCATGATATGCATTCACTACCCAGAGGACGCCCTGCATCGTAAAGAAGGCGCCTCGTCCATCTGACAAATTGTCTCTCGGGTTTTTATTTTCCTTCACTCTCTAAAACATCACTGCTAATGACAGAAACCAACCCTGGAAATACCCTTATGTTCACTTGATTTTGTACATTGTATACACACCCTGAGTGTCAGAGACTAACAAGCAGCAGTCAGAGTAATAACCGTGGTAAAGAGAGACCCACAGCAGGAGAGCAGATACGGAAACTGCTATACACGTGTGTCGCCTTTGCTCCCCTGGACGTGTGTAGCCGCTAGTTTGTATGTGTATACTGTGTAGCCGCTAGTTTGTATGTGTATACTGTGTAGCCGCTAGTTTGTATGTGTATACTGTGTAGCCGCTAATTTGTATTGTAAACGTGTATAGCCGCTAAATTTGAATGTGTAGACGTGTGTAGCCGCTAGTTTGTATGTGTAGACGTGTGTAGCCGCTAGTTTGTATGTGTAGACGTGTGTAGCCACTAGTTTAGACGTGTATAGCCGCTAGTTTGTATGTGTAGACGTGTGTAGCCACTAGTTTGTACGTCTAGACGTGTGTAGCCGCTAGTTTGTATGTGTAGACGTGTATAGCCGCTAGTTTGTATGTGTAGACGTGTGTAGCCACTAGTTTAGACGTGTGTAGCCACTAGTTTGTATGTGTAAACGTGTATAGCCGCTAGTTTGTATGTGTAGACGTGTGTAGCCGCTAGTTTGTATGTGTAGACGTGTGTAGCCACTAGTTTGTATGTGTAAACGTGTATAGCCGCTAGTTTGCATGTGTAAAAATGTGTAGCCGCTAGTTTGTATGTGTAAACGTGTATAGCCGCTTGTTTGTATGTGTAAACGTGTATAGCCGCTAGTTTTTATGTGTAGACGTGTGTAGCCACTAGATTGTTGGTGTTGACGTGTGTAGTATTTAAGTCAGTGTCAGTTGCTGTCACTAGATTGTTGGTGTTGACGTGTGTAGTATTTAAGTCAGTGTCAGTTGCTGTCACTAGATTGTTGGTGTTGACGTGTGTAGTATTTAAGTCAGTGTCAGTGGCTGTCACTAGATTGTTGGTGTTGACGTGTGTAGTATTTAAGTCAGTGTCAGTTGCTGTCACTAGATTGTTGGTGTTGACGTGTGTAGTATTTAAGTCAGTGTCAGTGGCTGTCACTAGATTGTTGGTGTTGACGTGTGTAGTATTTAAGTCAGTGTCAGTTGCTGTCACTAGATTGTTGGTGTTGACGTGTGTAGTATTTAAGTCAGTGTCAGTTGCTGTCACTAGATTGTTGGTGTTGATGTGTGTAGTATTTAAGTCAGTGTCAGTGGCTGTCACTAGATTGTTGGTGTTGACGTGTGTAGTATTTAAGTCAGTGTCAGTGGCTGTCACTTGATTGTTGGTGTTGACGTGTGTAGTATTTAAGTCAGTGTCAGTGGCTGTCACTAGATTGTTGGTGTTGACGTGTGTAGTATTTAAGTCAGTGTCAGTGGCTGTCACTTGATTGTTGGTGTTGACGTGTGTAGTATTTAAGTCAGTGTCAGTGGCTGTCACTAGATTGTTGGTGTTGACGTGTGTAGTATTTAAGTCAGTGTCAGTGGCTGTCACTTGATTGTTGGTGTTGACGTGTGTAGTATTTAAGTCAGTGTCAGTTGCTGTCACTAGATTGTTGGTGTTGACGTGTGTAGTATTTAAGTCAGTGTCAGTGGCTGTCACTAGATTGTTGGTGTTGACGTGTGTAGTATTTAAGTCAGTGTCAGTGGCTGTCACTTGATTGTTGGTGTTGACGTGTGTAGTATTTAAGTCAGTGTCAGTTGCTGTCACTAGATTGTTGGTGTTGACGTGTGTAGTATTTAAGTCAGTGTCAGTGGCTGTCACTTGATTGTTGGTGTTGACGTGTGTAGTATTTAAGTCAGTGTCAGTTGCTGTCACTAGATTGTTGGTGTTGACGTGTGTAGTATTTAAGTCAGTGTCAGTGGCTGTCACTAGATTGTTGGTGTTGACTACACGTGTAGTATCTAAGTCAGTGTCAGTGGCTGTCACTAGATTGTTGGTGTAGACGTGTGTAGTATTTAAGTCAGTGTCAGTGGCTGTCACTAGATTGTTGGTGTAGATGTGTGTAGTATCTAAGTCAGTGTCAGTGGCTGTCGCTGCCTGTTTGTGCTCGGCATGTCGCTGTGTAGTCACAGAGTGTGGCTGCCAGTTTAGTTCTAGCGGGTGTTGCTGCCAATCATGGTGTGGTGCCTATCTGCTGCCTGCAATTAAAAACCGTTGTACACACATTGTACATAAAATGTTTCAAAACACGTTCTTTGACTGCAAAGACTGAGTTCCTTACAGAAGTTGGCACCGTAGACAAGGACCGACGAACGATCCACAGGACAATGACAGGCGCATGGCCCTCATGTATCGTCGCCATTTAATATTCAATTTCCACCTGTTCACCGTAACATTCTGTATGTATCAGCCCAATCGTCGATAATTTCTGAAACTACTGTCATCATTTATAAATAATATTTCTTGTCAGCTGAGTCATGATTGACTTTATTTCCGTAATCCTGGCGCTGTTTATACATAAGACATAGGAAACAGTAAATGTATCGACAAGAGAAAGTTGGGAGTTTTGATATTTATAGTCGCTGTCACCAACCTCTTGGAGTTTTAAACATTTCTTTGGATGAGAACAAGAACAAGATAATGTGGGCGGATGGCGAGTGTTTTGCGTGCGTGTGTGCGTGTGTGCGTCATGTCGGCCGCTCCTCTAATTAATGGACGAGGGGAAGAACTTCTGTTCCGCTACCTCCCGGCCAGAAAACTATACTCTTCGTCTGATGACCGTCTGATAACTATTCATGTCACCAGAGCAACAACATATGATCACAGGATTTTTAGTTACTGAGTAGCAAATCAACCAAATGCTCATCTTTTTTCATTGCCCTTCTTTTTTCCGCGTATTGCTACTTCCTACTCGTCTTCCTTTTGTAGAATTACAATACTCTCAGTCCTTGCTACTTCCCTCCCCTTTGCCTTCTGTGTCTTTGTCTTTATTAGTCATACACACTCTTGTTTATCCTTCCGTCCTTCCTAAGTTTCGTTGTTGTCTCAGTCGCTAAGAGCATGCTCTTTACGAGTGTGAGTAAGCACCATAGAAATTTTAATTTAATTTTTATTCGTAGTAGTGGTATTAGGAACCTTATCATCTTCTTCAGCGCTGTGTTTAAAGCCCTGACCAGACTTATTAAACATGTAAATTAGTCACGGGAAACAAGTTGAGGTGAGTCTTCGTCAGTTTTGTTTTTGTTTTTTGGTTTTTTAATCTTTCTGTGCACGTGTTTGATTGAATTATTAATTGGAGACTATTAAAATAGTAGTATAGTGAATTTAAAACTGAATGATTGTTAGATATTAAGGAATGTAATTTTCTGTCCACGTCTTTTTAGTTTGTTTGTTTGTTTGTTGGCTGGTTTGTTGGTTTTTATTCTCTGTGTTCGTTGTATGCAGATACGCCGTATCTTGCTAAACATCAAGAGGGGCGGCAACTAGAAAATACTGTTGTGTCGGAGCTCTTGACCTGGCGGCGGAGGCTCCTAAAGGTTTGCTACAAAGTGAACTGTAACAACAGACTGTTATCATGAACAAGGGAGACTATCGCGTGTCACCTACTCTCTCAACGCAGACCAGGGTCCGAGGAGGAGGGAAGGCAGACTCTTTTTTGATTGATTGATGTCGTCTTATACCGCGCTAGTTTCCGCATCCCAGAGATACGCTCAATGCGCAGTGATCCTAACTAAACAACTGTGAGAGACAAACTCTGCTGCTACCAAGCGCATGAGCAGTACTCACATTTGTTCACGGAGGGAAGGGGGGAAAGGGAGGTGGGAGAAAACCACCTGATCTGAACCGCTCACTGCAGTGGTGACCAGCGAGTGTTTTAACCACTGCACTACCGGGGCCCCCACCGGTCCTGGACTAGCTTATAGTCCCTTGACCGCAGGTGGCCGAACCAGTTTACGGAGTTTGATGAGGGGTTGTCCATACCATCCCTATCTTTCGATTGTTATTTCAGGGCTAGGGCTAGAGCTATTCCCACGGTGAGTGGACCTCGCGCTCGGGAGTATAGTGAGTTGTGTCTATCACACACAGAAAACCGCGTGGACGCCGAGCCTCTTCAATCGCGAAGCTTCAGATCGGTTCAGGAACCTCTCTGAAAAAAATCTGAACAAATAGCCAGGAAACGGGAAACGGAGAAGTTTTCTTTGTGTTGCTGGAGAGATCGACGTAAGTCTGTAGGGTGATGGGGGGGGGGGCTTGCCTAGTGCTGGGGGGGGATGGCCTGCCGTTAGCTGAAGGGATACCAGTGTGTGTGTAGGGTACTGCAGTAGTGTGGTTTCGTGGTCTGTGTGAAGTTGGACGGATTCCTGACAACCGGTACTTCGTGTGCTTTTTGTAAGCAGCAGAAGTACACACATCACGAGCCCTTGGATAAGTGAGAAGGATAATTCCTGCCACTATTATTTTGTCCGATGGCTGCTCTGTCCAGTATGCACGTGTGTGTGTGTGAAGCGCGGATGAAATTGGCTGCAAGAGAAGTTATGAGGCCGGAGTAGGTGCTAGTTTTTTGTTAATTAAATTTGAATGTGCTGATGCTTTGTTAGGGTGGAAACGAGGGGAAGGGTTCTGTTTATCCTTTTGCATTAGTCGGAGCAGACGATGATTTTAATTAGCGAAACTGTAAGAGAGGCGCTGAAAGGGCCAGCCAAGCGGAAACGTGGAGGGTCGACCATCGTGGGTCACCATTAGGTAGCTTGTGGGTACCACTGCTGACTGCAGGCTGTCAGGCTTGTATTGAGTCTCACCAAGTGGGGCCCTGTTCTGGAGCTCTCGCCGGAAGATTCCGAAAAGGAGCGGACCATGGGCGGCAGGGAAGCAGCGCCTGGGTCTACCCGAGCCTGGAGACTTGTAGTACAGGGTGGACCGCCATCGAGGACTCAGCCTGAGTCCCTTTTTTAAATCTCCCGTTAATCTCTACGCTTAGCCCTTGTCAGACTTCTCTAGTTTGGATAATTAGTTTTTATGCCGAGACGTTGCTGGCCTCGGACAGAGTTTGGCCGACAAGCGGGTGGGAGATCAGTGAAAGGGTACGCGGGGCGTTGTGATGTCAGAAGGTTGTTTCGTTTTGCGCTCGCGCAGGCGTGTTGTATGCTGTAATTAAGTTAATCACTTCGTTGTTGATTGTTTTTTAATGTTATATTTATTTCTTTAATTCATATTCGTGTTGGTGTCTTTGTCTAGTCCGATTGTAGCAGGTGACAGTCACCAGGCTTGTGCACCTAACATACTGGCGAAACCATCATTACGTATGCAACAGCATGAAGCCCTTGTCCAATTCCTACTGTTTATATAACAAGCTCATCCTATGCACAATCCTTTACTAATAAAAAGATACAGGCTTTCTATGATTGCACAAAGGAGCAATCGAACAGCAGGCATCAACTTTAGGGCGCAAACAAAGCAATACTTGAATGTTTGCCTGCCCAAGTTGTCCAAGATATATATATATATAGATAAACACACACACACACACACACACACACACACACACACACACACACACATCCAGTCATTCGAGAACAAGTGCCAGAGGAAGCTGCTCCGGATCTCGTACAAAGAGCATAAAACCAATTACTTCGTAGGAAGCAGGTCGCCATACTTAGAGGACACCAGGAAGCCTACATGTAACAGTCAAGAGGCGTAACCTGGTTTGGTTTGGCCACGTGACCCGGCAAAGACTTTGTCGAGACTCTCATCGAAGGTATCATGGAGGGGTCACAGTGTTCTTAAAAGGTGCATCTTCAAAGACTTAAAGGTGGTAGGAGAATAAAAGGCTGACGGGTTATCCGTTCCATGAATTATGCTGCTGTTTGTGTAACCACTGTAACTGTATGCAGGTCTGTAGCTTCTGCCACGGCATTCGGGTACTCGTGTAGACTGGTGTGACATAACAAAACGACAGACAGACCATCCGAGAGAAAATAAAATGTTGATTTTGTAATTGGCTTTTTGTACTCCTTGCTTCTTCTTTTTCTTCATCATGCTCTTCTTTTTTTAATTATTAATATTATTGTTTTTGTTATTGTTACAATAATTTTTATGATTATAAAAACCAAATACGAAAATAGATCGCTTCCGAGAACATCGGGGACTTAACAACATTAACCTTTTTAGCTGCACAACATATTCGAAAGTATTTCCCTGAACTTTGACCCCATTTTGAGATAAACAAAGAATGTGAAAGACGAGCTTGTCGTCCAGAAGCAGTTGACAATTCCCCAGGATGCATCGACAAGATTGTAGTATCGTCCTGTGTAGCTGAAGTCTGGCATCAACAGGATGGTGAGCTGCAGGAGGAAGTTTGGTGTTATACACACAATGAATAAGACAGACGTGGCCATCAGCATCCGGGTCACACCCGCTTCCTTGCGGGACATCTTGAGGCCACCTTCGTCGTCAGAGGATATTGTCGACGACGCTGTCATCGCCTTGGAGACTGTTGAGTGACGCCAGGCGAGGGCTGCTCGAAGCTTGACAGAGGTGATGACTGTGGTGACGATGATGACGAACAAGAACATCCCCGGCAGCGCAATGGCGTAGATAAAAATATCGAAGGCGTCAATAATCTCTTTGTTCTTCATGTAAAATCTGAATAATTTTGACAATATATAATTAAGTTTTGTCTCCTATCGTTCATGAATGATTATATTGAAGAAATCTATGTGCAAAACGATTGTTGGTCTTAACGTGACAGCAAGCAGTTACAAAGTGTACAGTCAGTCCTCAAGGGTACTTGTGTTGTGGTGTCTTACAATGTTGTTATCTCTGCTGCAGCATGTTATGCGTTGTTGTGCCGTACAACATTTCCTTTGTTGTAACCTGTGTTGTGTTCTTGTGTCCTACAATGTTATCCCTCTTGTAACCTTGTGTCCTACAATGTTATCCCTCTTGTAACCTTGTGTCCTACAATGTTATCTCTCTTGCAGCCTTGTGTCCTACAATGTTATCCCTCTTGTAACCTTGTGTCCTACAATGTTATCTCTCTTGTAGCCTTGTGTCCTACAATGTTATCTCTCTTGTAACCTTGTGTCCTACAATGTTATCCCTCTTGTAACCTTGTGTCCTACAATGTTATCTCTCTTGTAGCCCTCTGTCCTACAATGTTATCTCTCTTGTAGCCCTCTGTCCTACAATGTTATCTCTCTTGTAGCCCAACACTCTGTGCTTGTGTCCATGCCAGCTCATTCCCACCTGTCTGTGCTGCTATCTCCTACTATCATTTTACAGATCTTTCCCTCTGTATACTTACGTTGTTACATATACGATGTACTCCGTGACGTTCGTAAGGGGATCAAATCTACACACCATGATATGTTTGGGAGCCACGATAGCGCACATGCCTCCTATCAACAGGGTACAACCGACGACAATGATGGCGGCCATGGTGGAGGTCTTGAGCAGCCTCTTGGCGTGGAAGGGACTGACGACACAGAAACACCGCTCACTGGCGATTACAGCCGACAGGAAGTGCGATGCCCACGCTGCACCTGTTAGACCTTTTGAAGGCAAACAAAAAAAAAAGTTCTTTACTGCAAACGTCCTTTATAAACACCAAACTGAGTAGCAGCAGCAACAGCCGTGTTTGCTTTTTAAAATGAAAATATGAAAATATACATGCCTACTAAATAATTAAAAAGAAACAATTTTTTAAGCTGAGCACAGTCACTAATCATACTCCTCCTCAAAATAGGGAAACAACTAACAGTTCCAGAACTACAGAACCATAAGACTTAGCAGCCACCCAAGACCGCAGAGACCACGTGGAAGCAGACTGTGGCCAATGTATCGCGCCTGACGAGAAAACGCGGAATCTTGTAAGATCAACTCAACAGTGGCAGATGAAGACCATTGGCTTTAGGTTTAGGGGGCAAACTTCATGCTGACAGTGAACGACATTCACATTCTTACCTTCTTGGTGTTTTTAGAGAGTCTGGCTGCCCCCTTTACCCCCTGGTTCCTACACCAGTGTATAAAGTACGCCTAACAGAATAAGATTAAGCCACAAACGAGCAAAAAAGAGACACAACACATTATACCAAAGTGCAATATCCTATTCCAGAAAACAAAAGATAGATAATCTGCTAAAGTAAAAGATTTTAAGGTTTGAGGCAGTATTGTCTCTAATGTATTCATGTGTTTCTTAACATAGAACTGTGAGAGAACTTTTTAGTGCTGAGACTATAAAATGAAAACTGTAAATAACTCACAAGCAGCGTACGGCTCGATCACCCACGATGGTCCTATTACCTCCCTGTACAAAATTTCACAATAGACAGCACAAATGGATAGCACGACGACAAGATCGACGATGGCCAAGGCGAAGAGACAGAGGTTGATTCTCTCCCTTAGTCCCTGTCTGTAGAAGACGACGGCGCTGAGCACGTTGCCAGGGAGACCGAAGACGGGGAGCACCATGAGAATCCCGCTGGAAACCATGCTCATCCAATGAAACTCCTGAAAATCAAAGGTTTCAGAGGAGGCTGCCTAAAGGTAGTAAGGGAGACTGCATTGTTTTCACATACTTAGATGTAGGTGCAAGAAAAAAAGAAAAGGTGACACGACTTTCAGTTAAACTTGGGCAGAACTGAGTGAGAATAGCGAAACTGACAGAGAAAAAATGTATTGCATTGAGAATGAAGAAGCAGATAGAGAAAATTCTGAGGTGAGGTGGGTACAGACGTTGTTGACCCTGACATTTCATTCATTTCATTTCATAGGAAGGAAGTGCCTTCATATTTATCCCTTGACTATCCTGACAACGATGTCTCAGCCACTGAAACCATACTTCTTTGTGAGTCTGGCTATGGGCTCTAGAAATCATGCGTTTATTATTTTTTTATTTGTATTATTATTACATGACCATAGTGTTCGAGAGACCACCGTTAATAAAACTCTTTGCTAAAATTCAGTAACCAGAAAATAAGTTGAAAACTCCTCAAAAAGTAGTTTGGCAGTAGGTCTAGACTTTTCCAGATGTTTGTAAGGAAAAGGGCATAACACACAAGTTAAAACAGAGTTGAATATCAAGTGAGAGGTCTGAAGACACTGGATTGCTGGCAGACTCTCCCACCTACTTTATTCCTAAACTAAGAAAGTACAGAACTCTACTGCACTTCTGGTGCCTTGAGCTAAGAAGCAGGACCTCGTGGGACATCGACTTTGTCGTCTGCACTGGGTACCCATCCCTCCTCGCATTCACTACATACTGTCTACCCCGTGTTTTCATTTCTTTGCAGGCTTCTGACCGGACTGTTTCTCTCATGTCAGGCAGAAAGCTTTGATCTTCATCTGACGACTGTCTGCTCGCTATCTCTGTCACCAGAACAACCACATACAGTAAACATATGCTAAACTGATTTGTAGTTACTGTGGAACTCTCTTCCTCTCAACATCCACCATCTCCCCACCATCGAATCATAAAAATGTACTAAACCACATCTGTTTCACGAACATTACTTTTTACACCAATCAACATATCGATATAGTTGTCACTAGTTGTCATTTTAGTCACTTGACTAGTCCACCTGCTCGTCTTCCTCTGCAGATTATTGACACTTTCCATCCTCACTGTTTGTTCCCTGATCCCACTTTGTGCTTTTTATGTTTGTCTTTTATTACTTCTCTTCTCGGTTGTTTCTCCTTCAGTCCTTTGCCTGCTGTTTATGTCTCCTACTTGTCTCAAGCGCTGAGAACATGTAGTTTGTCAACGTGATTATGCGCTAAATATTTCACTTGATATTCACCAACTCTTGCAGGCACGCGTTCACACACACGGACACACAGACATCCACGTATAAGGTCATACAGGATAACTGACCCTCAAAATAAAAACAATCCGAACAATCATGAAGTAAAAACTGAATATTCTCTGCTTTTGTACTTACCATATCAACTTTCTCACCTGTTTGTGCGTGTTGTTATCGTGACTGGTGGATGTATGTACAGCAGTGTGACTACCACCACCTGTTCTCACCTGTTTGTAGGTGTTGTTGTCGTGACTGGTGGATGTATGTACAGCAGTGTGTCTACCACCACCTGTTCTCACCTGTTTGTGCGTGTTGTTGTCGTGACTGGTGGATGTATGTACAGCAGTGTGTCTACCACCACCTGTTCTCACCTGTTTGTACGTGTTGTTGTCGTGACTGGTGGATGTATGTACAGCAGTGTGTCTACCACCACCTGTTCTCACCTGTTTGTACGTGTTGTTGTCGTGACTGGTGGATGTATGTACAGCAGTGTGTCTACCACCACCTGTTCTCACCTGTTTGTACGTGTTGTTGTCGTGACTGGTGGATGTATGTACAGCAGTGTGACTACCACCACCTGTTCTCACCTGTTTGTACGTGTTGTTGTCGTGACTGGTGGATGTATGTACAGCAGTGTGACTACCACCACCTGTTTTCACCTGTTTGTACGTGTTGTTGTCGTCACTGGTAGATGTATGTACAGCAGTGTGCTCTACCACCAGACACGGGCCGCTGTACTGCTGCTGCTTCATGTCCCACACACTCTGCTGGGAACTGGGGAAGACTGGAACTTCTGTCCACGTGGCCATGACGACCAGTGGGTCTGAATGAGGACAACGCCCTCCCCTCTTTAAAACTGAAAACATTACTAATTTATAGAACTTTCAGGGCGTTCTCCTTAAACACTACCACAAGCTGAGCGCCTATTGCGCTCCTGATGTTTATTGACTGTAATTGATGGAAACACAGCTATTAAGTGGATAATTACACTGCAAATGTCAAATGAAAGTAAATTATTTCTCTCGGAACGATAACAATGTACATTGTCTTCTCCTAATCTCTCCCCTTCGTATGTAAACGCAAAAAATATTGCAAGAAGGTGGGCGGAGTGGAGGGAATGCAAGCATGGGTTTAATTGTAGGCTACGGAAATTTAGAAAACTGAACGTGAACACACACACACACACACACACACACACACGCACACTCACACACACACACACACGCACACTCACACACACACACACACGCACACTCAAACACACACACGCACATACACACACACATACATATATATATACACAACACAATTTCCCCCAGGTTGATGTTCTCTCATCAAGAATCATATATAAAAAGATAATAATTATTTACGATTATAAAGGAAATCATTTTCCTCGTGAACAAAGATGTTAATTTTTATAAAGTTTTCACAGATTCCAACATACGGTCAAAACGTCAATTATTTAATCATTGCTACATCTTTTTTTGTTCAGTATTTACATGCCTAAGCTGTCAGAGGTTTTTTAAAATATTTTTCCACAAAAGGCGATTTTAATGATGATATAATGTCAGGCGTGTCTTTAAATGTTTTTATGGTAACTGTTTTCTTTAAATAACTTTACTGTTCATGACTAATCTTGTAGAGAAGACGATTTCAGTTAATAATTCTGTAAAACACAAATAATTTTTATGTCTTTATGCTTCAAGAATTCAAACACTCTAAAACATCTTCATGCAAACACTACATCTTTATTCACGTGCCAGCAAACAGTCATCATCGCGATGCTCGTGTTCCTGGTATTTACTCAGCTGCTGATTCCCGACATGAATGTTTCTTGACATGGAGGATGTCTATAAGACCTTTAGAGCAACTCACAGCCCGCGGCCCTGTCTTTAGCACATGGAGATGGGGAATGATACCAGGAAAATGTTCACAGGGTCTTCTTCAATCACACTTTGATTTTTATTTGTAATTTTTACAATGTTTGCAAGCGTGTGTTTTGCAAGTTTCCTCAGTCTATGTGGTTCATCTGCCAAGACATTTTATAGTGATGCGTGTTCTTTTGAACGGTCCATCCACCGATAATTATGATGATTATCGTAAACATTAATGAATATTTGTCCTCGATGATTTTCTCCCTAACATATACCTAACCATATCTCTAAACTTTGAACCCATCTTGTAATAGACAGCGACATTCATAGAGGAGTTGAGTGTCCACAGGAGGAATACAATCCGCCATAGCGAGGATATTATCGATGGATAAATGAAGTGAGACTCGAAGCCTGGCACGACGACTCTGGCGATCTGAACGACGATGTTTGCTGTGATGCACACAGTGAAGAGGACAGAGGTTGCCATCAGCATCAAGGTGACACTCACCTCTTTCCTGTCTGCCTCTGGTGGTGTTGCTGTAGTTGCTGACTCTGATGTTACTTTGAAAACAACGGTCAGACGCCAGGCTACAGCGGCGCGCAGTTTGATGGCGGTGATGCATGTCGTGATGACAATGACGACGAGAAAGAATCCCTGCAGCGCAGTGGAGTAGAAGAAAATATCTATGATGTCTAGTATTCTTTTGTTGTCCTGGTAATACCTGTGTGATCATATAAGATACATTAGTTTTTGTTACGTTCTCTATACAGATTGCAATTTCTAAAGCAAATGAGGATTTTATTGAAATTTTGTAAACAAAATGTTTATTCCATCCCGCAAGTAAAGATGTTTCGCGTTTGATCTGCCTGATACACAAAGAACTAAAAGTAGATCTTATTACAAACTTCAAAAGATTAAATTTTTATCGTTCTCACTGTTATTTTCCATCCTTTTTAGTCACTCTAGTATCTTAATATTTGCCTCTTTAGAGGACATGTTCATCTTTATAAGTTCTATTTAATTTATATTTATGTTTTATATTTTACATATATATGCTTATTATTGTTTATTGTACTTTTGCAAGGACAAGAGACTTGCTGGACAAGATTCCATGTTCGTCTAAGGTCAACACTTTTGGCGAAGTTACTAGTGGTTAATTAAGTACCCACCTCGCTACAGGAAAATATTCCCCGCCCTCTCTAGCGTTTTGCTATAAACCCGTCCACCCTAATACAGCCAACCCCTCAACTCAATTTCCATTTAAATGATCTTCCCTTGTGTTCACTTACTTTGTGACATATATAGCTTCTTCTACGACCTTTGTACTCGGATCAAATATACAGACACTGTGAAACTTAGGGCACACAACCGTGTTCATGCCTCCAGTTAACAGTAAGGAGCAGACGACAATGATGGCGGCCATGGTGGAGGTCTTGAGCAGCCTCTTGGCGTGGAAGGGACTGACGACACAGAAACACCGCTCACTGGCGATCACAGCCGACAGGAACTGAGATGCCCACACAGCACCTCTCAGACCTTTTGAAGGCAAACAAATGAAAGTTCTCTATTACAAAATCTTTTATAGATACTATACTGAGGAACAGAAGCAGTAGCCGAAATTATCTTTTAAAATAACTGTATTAAAATTTACTATGCCTATTTAATATTAAAATTTATAAATTAACAAAGTTTTGTAGCTGACCTCGGTTTGATATATTCAGATATGTGTACGTGTAATTTTGCAATAGGCACTTTTTATGCCTGCATTTTACAGTGTAATAATCAGATAGCTGGAAACAACCATAAAGATATTTACAGGATTTCAATATGTCGTAAAGTGAGGATATGTAAAGACAGAAAAAAAACAGTGAAGAACATTGTACCGGACAGTACAAGACAAAACATGGTAGTCAAGAATGTTCCACTAAAATGAAAGATAGAAAAATAGTGGAGAACATTATCTTGAGTGAAAGTAAAAACAATCTCTTTAAAGAACATTAAAGAAAATCGCAATAACACTACAAGACCGAAATAGCACAGAGTAAAACTAACTTTATTTTATAGTCTGCACGAGACTTGGGGGCTTCTGCAAAGTAAAAGTTTCTTTACACTAACGCTGGTTATCTCTAACATCATGTAAGCAACGAATTAAAAGAAATGTATGATTCAACAATCACTCACAGTAGGCAAAGGGAGACACAACCCACGCGGGTCCTAAGGTTTGTCTGTACAAGTCTTCCATGGCGGTCATGAGCAGTGATATCAGGACGATGAGATTGACGATGGCCAGGGCAAAGAGACAGAGGTTGATCCTCTCCCGCAGACCCTGTCTGTAGAAGACCGCGGCATTTAAAATGTTGCCAGGGATACCGAGGACAATGGCTACAACAATCAGCGCCATATTAACGATGATCATCGTCCAGTACACGGCCTGCAAAGTAACGAAATTATAGCATAAATCAACTTAAGATGAATTTATTTTTCTTCTTTTATAATATTTGTTTATCTTGCTTCTTCTCAACAAGCTTTTATGCGTGAATTGTCTTCTTATACATGATTTTTTTATTTTCGAAGTGTATTTTCTTTGTAATTCAGATACCACGTGTTATTACCTGATTCCTGTCGTGAATACTCAGGCTGGGGAGCATCTTGTCGTCTAACACGAGACACGAGCCATTGTACTCCTCCTGCAGTGAGCTGTGTGAGGAACTGTCTGTTATCACTTGGACAGGCTCCATTGTACTGACCAACTGCCAACCAGTCACCAGTCTACATTAAAGATAAAATCCTACAGGAGATGTACAGGTCTGAGTGTATCAGTGAGTATTTACACATAAACCTTACCAATGTGACTCTCACCTTGTTAGCTTAAATTCCTAACTCGTATATGTCGGGGATCCTGGGAGAAATGTTTACTTGTCGAAATCGACTACCGGATGGAATCAATAAAATCATTTGTAGCAGTCGTCTCCAAATTTTGGATGTATCCTCTTTAATTCTAGTTCCATAATGCACAAGGCTATGACAATTAATTAGTTAACAGACCAGCCGATGTAGATATTGTCTTGTTAATTACGATCATCAATGATTACCACTGAGATGTGTGACATTTAGAGAGTTCTGCAATAATTATGTTAACTACGGACCTTGTAGGTTGTCTTTCAGTTTAAGTAAAAACAGAAAAAAACCCAAGTGTGAGAGAGTGTGTTTGAAAATAGTTGCCCAACACTCTGTTGAATACTTATAACAAACTTCTAAGATTTTTCGCGGAATGAAATCTGATTCAACCAGAATAGTCTTCCTCCTCCACAAAAGTAGTCGCCTTCCTGACTTCTAGTGTTTACATCCAAACCCCGAGTGGTAGCCCACTCCTACAGTCTCTCCAGGTCCTTCACTGGGTGGCAGCACTCGACGATGCACCTTTGAAACTACTGCTGCACATCAGCACCTGGTGGTGTGTCTCACCTCACAGGACGAGGCCGTCAAAGCAAAGCCTCGACTAACATCGTTGTTCTGCTGTCGCTGGCGGCGCAGTCGTCGCAGTCGTCACCGGATCTCGAGAAAATGCGAGCTGCAGCAGTGAGAGAATTTAGTGTTAAAACCAAACACACACCTGTCATGATGTGTGTGGCTGTGCATGAGGTGTGTATCACGGTATATTTATCATCTATCCATTGTCGTTTATGTTTTCACGGTGTCGGTGTACAGGTTGGTGTGAGCTTTGTCACATCAATAATATTGTCGAGCTCATGACTAAAAGTACTCTGTCATGGATTTCTGAAATCCTCTTCAGGGTGAAAGGAATAATCAAGAAACTGTATGTACATGTGTTTGTTTGTTTGTTTGTTTGATTGATTGATTGATTGATTGATTGATTGATTGATTGATTGATTGATTGATTGATTGATTGATTGATTGATTGATTGATTGATTGATTGATTGATTGATTGATTGATTGATTGATTGATTGATTGATTGATTGATCGTGTGGATGAGAAAGAAAACTAGTTTACTGAACAGACTAGAAACCATCAATCGTTCCATAGTCTTTATCGGGTTCAGTGAAGTATCTTCTCAGACAGCAAGCATCACAGTCTTATGGTTGAGTCGAGTTCGTCTCTGTCCTGTGAATGTTACTGAACTGTTGTCGTCTTGTAGTCTCTCTGCCAACTCTGATCACTGAACTCCTTTCGGTCGTCTCACCAATTTTCTTTGATTGGTCCAGGGTTTTATTTTCTTCTTCTTTTGCACCTGTATCAGGGTATAGCCACCCCGATTGACGCTCCACTGACCTCTAATATGTTTGATGTCGTTGCTAGACTTTCAGTCAGGTACCTTCGCTTCGTGTGAGGTGAGGGTGCAGTTCAGTAGACAACGGGGTGCTGTCTATTCTGACGACCATTTAAATGGATGCGGCCGGTCGGTAGTTGATTGTCTGACCCCCAACATTCATCTCCCTCACTCAGAGCAGTCTACTGTCGGACAGTTCGCTTGTGTTTGGCTGGTACCCAAAACACCCGGCACAATATTATTCAAATATTTAAGTATAAATGTGTGTGTTTATATTTCTACATGCATGCGTGTGTCTGCAGAGAGTAGGTTGGTCAGTCGGTCGGTAGTCGTCTGTTCAAAAGTTCATATTCTTACGAGTATTAAAAAGAAAAAACTCTGTATTTTTTCTACTCTTTTCTTATTTTGCTGATACTTGTTTTTCTCAGTCCTCCATAAATGTGCGTGAAAACACAAGACATACGTGGGTTTACATAAAGGAATCAATGCGACAGACTTTCTCTTGATAAAACATCTTTGTCCACAATGCCGCCTTCAGCAAATATGTAATCTGGACAAATACAAAAATATTTCTGAAGCAAATGGTTCGACATTTTATGGGAAACATTCCCTCCAGAAAAAACGACTTTTTGCAGACTTAAAAATGAAAAGTTATATCTAACCTAATAAATACAAAGGTTAGCTTTTGTCGTCCCTCCAACTCTCTCTCTCTCTCTCTCTCTTGTTGTCTAGATTACTCTTGCTCTCTCTCTTTCTCTCTGAGTTTTCTTCATTTCTCTAAAATAAAGAAATTATTGGTCCCTGTAAATTTGGTGTTGAACAGAAAACAATGTTCTTATGTTTTAACCTGTATAATCTTTGTCGACTCCTGAAAGTCCTGACATGGGAGACAGTTTATGTCAAGGTAAGTTGTCGCTGACAACAACAGCGATGGAGAGGTATCGGTGTTATTTCTCATTGTCATCAATTTTTGAAAGATAACAATGTTCTAGTTCTTATCAGAATATTACCAGTTTCATAATGTGGTGCTGTGCTGGTCATGACTGCTTATAGAGCCTGGCAAGACATTACTAATGTACTTATAGTCAATATTAATAGAAATAGTAGAAACACCCGGCAGTATCAACGACCGCCATACTTTTCTCTCGATACCGGCAAGTTCCGGGCAGGAAACAGTGCTTAAAATATACCATAATGAGAAAGAAACAATCTCATACTCACATCAAAGAGTTAATAAAATTACACGACACTGCTAATAGTATCAATCGAGAATTCTCACATCTCTGTATAAGCACCAAAAGAAGTTTTTCCAAATGAATAGTCCGCCTGGTCTGGAGGTTCATTAGTTCGGTCCCTACACACAGTAGATGTGACTGTCAAACACCAATCGCACTCCAGGCTGTACTGACAAAACACTTAGCAGCAGTCACTGGGACCTAATGTTTTCTACATCAACAGATGTTTCAATCAATGACTAGCAAAGAAAAGATGCCGCCTCTTGTGGGGACAGCGACCGACTGTCGTTTCTCAGCAACAAAGACTCTCGGGTATCGAAGGTGGCTCGTCTTACGAAGGGTTTACGGGTGACATACCTGACTAGACATAGTTGTAACTAATGTAACAAATTCATCCCATTATACTATTAACAATTTATGAAAGGAATTAAAAGGGGATGCACATAAAATATAAAATTCGAATGAATTGTACAAAAAAATGTTACCGCACCTTGTTTGCAAGACACAGCATCCGCTCCCACACAAGTAGTATATTGGCACTTACAGTGTCTTCATCAAAATGGAAAAGCTTGTCGGCGACGGTTAATTATATTATCTCCCTATCTCCTTCTAGAATATGCTCACCTATTTTACAAAGGTTCATCGCTCATTCAGCACGTGCGGCTCGGCCTGCCCACGCATGCTAGCTGATGAACTCTACTCGTATGCCATGTCACCCGTCCTTGACAAGCCTTGAAACATCTAAACTCCTACCACTTTACGAGTAAATAATGCTTGGGAACAAAGAAACAGCTGCCTTCCCTCTACTCTAAGTACAGGACTGTCAACAGCGGAACATTCAGGTCACCTGACACTTGTAGTGAAGAGCAGTGACATAGGAACAGCGAGAGAGGCACACACCAGTTCATAACCGACGCCCACATCTTGAGGACCACCAGACAAGAACCCGACAATCTGTGAATTCTATTAACGACAAAGGCTAATTATAATTGTCATTAAGAATATTATCATCATTGTCATACTGCGCTTGCTGTCGACGATGTGATAATTATGATTGCAAATAGTTGCGCTTGAATATTTATCGCCTTATCAAATGCTTAACTGTATCTCTAAACTTCGAACCCATTTTGTAATACACAACAAAGTTCATAGATGTGTTCAGTGCCCAGAGAAAAAATATCATCCGCCATAAAGAGGAAATTAAAGTGAAGTAGGGTCCGCCATAGCTGAATCCCGGGACAGTGTAGATACACATCTGTAGGATGAAGGTGGCCATGATACACAGGGTGGATAAGACAGACATTGCCATCAACATCACCGTCAAGTTTACTTCTTTGCTTCCCACCTTCCTGTCTGCTTCGTCTTGAGTCGATGTTGTCACTGATGCTGAAGAAGTCTTGGAGGAGGTGGTCAGACGCCAGAAAAGAGCTGCGCGCACTTTGACGGCGGTGATGAAGGTTGAGATGATAATGACAACGAGAAATGTACCCGGCAGTGCAGTGGCGTACACGAAGGTATCCAATATGTCAATTATCACTTTATTCTCCATATAATACCTGTTAGAGCTCAAAACTGTGTACTTTTAGCAATTACAAATATTAAGAAAAATGTTCACCTTAATCTGCAACCTCGGTCAAAGCTGAGGTTTGTTATAAATGTCTGTCACGTGACAAGCGTTTACATCTTTATTTCCGGTAAACAACTCTCTTGTCCTCGCGTGAGCTCTTGTAAATAATTTTATTATAATTCTGCTCTTATTTGATCTCTGAATTTTTTAAAGTTCTTTATAATTACGAAATTTTGGAATTGATCAAGAGACCAGTAAATCATTTGTACAGCTTATGTGCTGGACTTTGCCATAGTTGACTACTTGAACCTGTCTGTGTCATACTTACTCTTTGACATACTCGGCTTCTTCTATGAAGTTGGTAGTCGGGTCAAAGACACAGACGCTCCTATGCTTGGGTCCCGCGATAGCGCACATGCCTCCAGTTAACAGTAAGGAGCAGACGACGATGATGACGGCCATGGTGGAGGTCTTGAGCAGCCTCTTGGCGTGGAAGGGACTGACGACACAGAAACACCGCTCACTGGCGATCACAGCCGACAGAAACTGAGATGCCCACACACCACCTGCCAGACCTAAAGTGTCGCATGAGTAATCAGAAAACAGACCAGAAAGATTGTAGAAAATATAGGTAGAGATAATAAGTGTGCATAGAGCTACTACTATACCTAACAACATATCTCAATATCCATTTCGTATCTCTTTTCTTTGCCTCATTTCCTATTTTGGGAAACACAGAAACTACTCAACAGCAAACCCTGACTCACAATATGTGTATGGGGACACAACCCATGTGGGTCTGACGGTGTACCTGTACAGGTACTCCACGTCACCCATAAGCAATGGTACGAGAACGATGAGGTTAACGATGGCCAGGGCAAAGAGACAGAGGTTGATCCTCTCCCTGAGGCCCTATCTGTAGAAGACCACGGCGCTGAGGACGTTGCCAGGGAGACCGATAACCGTTGATACAACAACCACCGCCCCGCTGGTGATCACCTTTACCCAGTACTCCACCTAAGATGTCATGAAACACTGTTTTTGTGAAATGTCATCAATGGGCTACCATAACATTTTATTGCAAAACTCTCTGATTTTCTTTGGTGGAGTCAGTGGAGACTTTTGGTCTAAGGTTAGTTCTCTGCTTCGTTAAATATTCCCTAGATATGATTTTCTTGATTCTTACGGGACGTGCGTTGTCTTCATAACTCTGGGCACTAGTTACCTGTTTCCTGTCCCCATAAGACACTGAACTCATTAACCCTTTGTCCTCCAGCACCAGACACGAGCCATTGTACTCGTGCTGCCTGACACTGGAGGTGGTAATGTCGACATCAGAAAGAGTGGACGACATTGTACTGAGAGAACAATCAGCTCTTCTGTCCTAGCAGAATACTAGTATGATATGTGCCCGATGTGTGTGAATAATTTATCATTTACACTTCACTTCCCTCATCTGTGTTTGGTTTATATTGTTAATTCCTTTACGAGAAGGTCAGATCATTTCAAAGGTTCTTTAACTATGCAGCCCGTGAGAGTAAAAATATGTAAACATTTCTTTTAATTATTCTGTCTTTACAAAGGAAGTGATATTTGTAATAACAATGTCACGCAGAGAGAGAGAGTCTGTGTGTGTGTGTGTGTGTGTGTGTGTGTGTGTGTGTGTGTGTGTGTGTGTGTATTTATATGCATGTGCTTTCAGTAGGTGATTGGGTGTGTGTGCGTGTTTGTTTGCTCGTTGGCTGATGTGTGTGTGTTGCTGATATGTGTATGTGTGTGTGAGTGTCTTAGGGAGAGGGGGGGTAGGCATGTGGCTGTAAGAAATACAATGAAAGTAAACCAAGAGCACACTGCACACATCCTTCCGTTTCTTATTTTCCTATTTTGCAAAAATGACAGAAAATAAATTTGTCTCAGCCCATCTCGCTTCTTCATAAAATGTCAGGTTTTTTAATGCATTTAGGGTTAAGGTGAATAATAGATATGGCTGTCAGGCAAAAAAGAACGATGAAACAATTCTGAGCATTGACTCATTTACATAAGCGAGCGCAATTATGTGTGCAAACACTTTGCATAAAATTACACAATTGGAAAAATAAATAATAAAATTAAAAATATACAAAAGGTATCGAGAGAAATCGTTAAAAATAATTTTAATAATTGCTATAAGGATTAATCGCAAACAAACAAGTGGGAGAGAGCGCTCGCACACACACACACACACACACACACACACACACACACACACACATGCACACACATTCACAGGGCTGATCGTATGACATTTATACACAGAAGCTCTAGGTGTGTGTTTGACAATACTAAAGTGCTGCATAGAGAGAGAATGAATGGTGGATCATATGTACAAAGATGGGGGTCGGTAAGTTGGTTAATGGAGTAATCAAGAACTAACATTTCTTTGCACGGCGTTAGTAACGGGTAGAATGTCGGATGGGAGGACAATGGAAGCAATCAAAGGAGTCCTATTTTGAACTGGTATATACTAGCTACATGAGTAAGTCAATCTCATCTTAAACAAATCAGTTCTTGATGTGGGGCTACTGAAGGTGAAGGGAAAGTCTACGGACATTTTCAGCCTCACTATCTTATATGTGAACATATTTAGTGTCAGAAAATCGTTTGATTGTATTTTTGGGTTGTGTCGTTGTAGTTCCACATCGAAGCTCCAGTAACAGAGTCCTGCACCTTGAAAGCGCCGAGAGAGAGAGTGTGAGTGTTTTAGAGAGAGAGAGCGAGACTACTCGCCGAGAGAGAGAGACAGTGAGAGAAAGTCAATATGTAGATAATTTCTTCAAACAATTATAAATAAGTTTTGACTGTTGTCATTTAATTAAGTTCTTCTCTCTTTTTTTTTTTTTTTGTTTTGTTTTGTTTTTTTTTTTGCTCTTTCTTGAAGTGTTGGTGAGGTTTGTTGTTGTTGTTAAATATTTGCATTTGCTATTGTGACACCTGGCGATAACAAGAAGAGTGATATTGAAGAAGAATACAGACTACCGCAATGCAATAATCTCTTATAAAATCTGTCAGAGATTTTGCTGATTTCAAAATGTAATATTTCAAAAACATACAGTTAATAAAATCAAATATTGACGTTTATGTTTTTATTATAGGAAAAACTTACAACGTACACAATGTTGAATGAAGTATAAACAAGCTAGACACTTGAGATGATGGCAATCCACGATCACTTTTAATAAATTATATTGCTTCTACATGTCGATAATAATATATATAAGCAAGTTAAATAATCGATCACGTGTCTGCTTCCATTTGACTTTATATGTGAGGAAGCACTCAAGAAAATTCACTGACTTCTCCACATTGTAGCATTGGTCTGGGGCCAGTTGCACAACACATTTCTAATTCTAAACACTTGTAGGCCTTAAATCTATTTAGATAATTAGTTTAAAGCGCAAACCACAGTTTTATAATTTTTAACTTAAACTTTCTTTAAGTAAGATAAAGTTGTTTAAGTCTGACTTTCCGTCCTGTCAGTAAACTTTTTGTATGTTCCAGTGCAATGCATCTAAATGGCAGAGAAGAGATTTTACTTCTTTAGAACAGTTGGCTTGGAAACGTGTTGTGCAACTGACTCCAGTTCAGGGCATAAACATTTCTTGGAGCTGAGGCCAGTCTAGTATCTTTACTAAACAAAAACTTTCACAAACACATTTGTCAGATTCAGGTTTAAACCCTCAGCCCAATGCCATTTTCTCGTAGCACAGTTGCCTTCGGCGCCAAAATGTGGATCCACAAGAAGAACACTACCACCTCTCAGACCCAGAGTCACTTCCCACACGACTGCCATCTGACAGTCCTCTTGGTCTGACAACCCCAAGCTGTGCACTTGAAGACATTTTATCGACAGAAGATTATTTGCAAGTGACAGCAAAACAATTTCAACGAAAAGGAAGCATGACCACATTTACAAGAAAAAGTAGGAAGTGACACAAGAATTATTGTGATAACAACACCAAGCTTCACATCTAATGCGAGACATTGAAGGAAGCCATTTTCGGTCAGATCTTATGCTTCTAGGTGTTCAGTTAAGCTGACCTGACCATCAGTGATAGAAAGAAGTTAGTTTACTTATTTCTATCTCTTCGCCATAGGATACACCCGACTACATATCTAAATCTTGATCCCATTCTGTAGTACACAACAAAATTCATAGAAAAGGTTACTGCCCAGAGGAAATCTACTGCCCTCCAGATGACAGGCTGTATATGGAAATAGTTTCCACTATAGCCCAGACCTGCAACAGTGTAGATGCATATCTGCACCACGAGGTTTCCTATCATGGACACGGTGATCAAGACACACGTGGCCATCAACATCAAGGTCAGGCTCACTTCTTTACTGATCATCTTCCTCTCTGTCTCGCCTTCTCTTGGTGTTGACGCTGTTGCTGACGTCGTTGTCTTGGATGTGGTGGACAGACGCCAGACGAGAGCAGCGCGCAGTTTAATGGCGGTGATACATGTCGTCAGGATATTAACGAAGACTATGATTCCCGACAGTCCCATTGTGTACACGAAGATGTCAAGGATGTCAATTATTTTTTGGTTTTTCAGATAGTACCTGTTGACCAAAAGCTCATATCATCATCATTGCAGTTTTCTCGTCATGCTTCATGTGTTTGTTGAGCCAGGTTAAGGTTTGTATGTCAGAATAACAGATATTTACCCCTTGACTCTCCTTACCTAACTGCTTGGTAACCTTCAGAAGTTCCTTTACCATTACTTTTATTTTTCTCCTCTGCTCTTCTATTTAATTAATCTCTTTCTTTTTTTTCTTCTCGTGTGCTCACAAAATGCAGGTAATGCCATACAATATTTAACTCTTACTCTCGTCTACGTTTATTTGACATTTTGTTCCGTAAAAATATTTGCTTATAGAAATGTTTTTCTTGAGCCCTCTTCATTTTTATTATTTCTTTTTCCTGTTGTCCTGTTGTTTTTTTTCTCTATTTACTATCATCAACTTTAATTCAAAGAGAACTGCAATATTTCTTTCGTTTGATTTATTTGATGTATTTTACTGCACTTTAACAATGTGGCACGCTGCACTTCTCCTCATGTAAGCAGCAACAAAGACTTTTACTTGCTCCTGCTTCAGCGGTCCTGTTGTTTCTAGCCCTAATATATACAATCGCATGTTAAATCAAACATCAATGTATCTCACTACAACTCGTTTTCTTGTAACAAACTTACTCAGTGACATAGTAAGTCTCTTCTGTTTCAAGTGTAGTTAGGTGAAATAAGCAGATGATCCTATGTTTGGGACCCGCGATAGCGCACATGCCTCCAGTCAGCAGAGTACAGCAGACGACGATGATGGCGGCCATGGTGGAGGTCTTGAGCAGCCTCTTGGCGTGGAAGGGACTGACGACACAGAAACACCGCTCACTGGCGATCACAGCCGACAGGAACTGAGATGCCCACACAGCACCTTTCAGACCTGTGTGGTAGCAAAATCAGTCAGGAGATGGTTAAGGTGAAAGTATTCATGTTCTCATTCCTGCACCTGTTTGTTCATTGACATGCCACACTTTGTTATGAAACACAAACCTGGAGCATGATCTTGATAAACTGAATGTTTGAGAGCACTGGACTGTCGAGATAAACAAAGAATAAAGAAAAGCTCTGATAATTTAAGAAAAACACACACATCCTAACAAAAAGATAAACAAAACACATGAGTAGGCAACATATAACACACGGCACTACATTAAAATATGTTTACCTCTGTAACCCGCCACACGGTAGCATGTCCTGTGTGAGTAGACAATTTCGAGAACAGGACTACATCAATAATTTGAGTAAATTTTGATTCAAGGGAACGCAGGCGGACTTGGTTGTTGAGTTGTTCCCTGTCGTAAGGTAAAGTCCTAACATTACTTACAGTTTGAGAACGGAAACAAGACATGGGTTGAGCTTTTGGTGTATCTGTAAAGCTGATCCACGCTGGTCAAGAAGAATGGTACAAGAGCAATGAGATTGACGATGGCCAGGGAAAACAGACAGAGGTTGATCCTCTCTCGCAGCCCCTGTATGTAGAAGACCGCGGCGCTAACGACGTTGCCAGGGATACCGAGGACAGTGATAACAGCAATCAAGGCCCCGTTGATGATCACCATCGTCAGGTAAATGATCTGTGAAATGTGGAAAAAAGGGGGTAAGTTAGAAGCTCTGTTCTATTAATTAATGTTTCGTTCTGATTTTTTATCTTTCTTTTCTTCGTTCTTTTCTTTTTTGTCATTCATTTCGTATAGTTTAGTTGTTCGTTTTGTTTTTCTTTTGTTCTTTTTTAATATTCGTCTTTTTTAATAATAATAATAATAATAATAATAATAATAATAATAATAATAATAATAATAAATGAAGATTTGTATAGTGCATATTCACACTCATAGAGAACATGCTCGCAGCGCTTATAACGGGGAAGAGACATGGACTACATGGATAGAACACGAGGGACGGAAGAATAAACAAGAATACTGACGACAAACAGAAAACAAAGATAAAAAACACAATAAGGCACCTAGTAACAGGAACAGAGAATATAGTGATTCTGCAGAGAAAGATGGGGAGACAAGTAGCAAGATCAGAAGGGGGGAGGGTAAGAAGGACGAGCATTGTGTGGACTGTGTTAGGAGTAATACTCAAGGAAGAGGTGCGTTTTCAGTGCAGATTTAAAGGATTCAGTTGTAGGAAGGTGGCGGATATGGAAAGGAAGAGAGTTCCATTGTTTTGCTGCACAGTAACCAAAAGTCCTGTGACCATATGTTGTTGTTCTGGTGACAGGAACAGTTAGGATACTTTCTTAGGAGTCTTTCGCTTATCATCACTGCTGTTAGAGATTCTGGACATGATAGCTATATGAAAAAGAATGTCTGTCATTTATGACATGCAGATGGGCAGACATTGTGTCTTACCTGCGTCCTCCGACTGACACCTTGAGGATCCGCGCTGTCGTCCAGCACCAAACACGAGCCGTTGTATTCCTGGTGAGTCGGACCAACTGTCAAATTGTCCACAACCGTTAGGGCGGACAACATTGTGCTCACCGAGCTGCCAAGGGGTCTACAGAAAAAAGAAGCAAACAAAATGACAGACCTGAGTGGAATGTAGAACACTGACACCTGGATATTACAAGAAGAACTATTATTTAGATATGACTCTTGTCTGCACCTTCCTCGTTATGTCATCGGGGGACTTACTCGACAAGGTTACAACTTTACTGACTCAAACAGGCTGCTACATATAAATGTCATGCTTAGCAAGAAAATACTTCTTTGTCATGAGCTGTTACCCCTTTTAAAATGTACGGAGACAAGTACATGTGCTGAAGTGAACAGGCAAAGGTTACTGTCAAAAATAGAAAATCTACAAAAGCTCAATTTGTGTGTGTGTGTGTGTGTGTGTGTGTGTGTGTGTGCGTGGTTGTGCAATGTGAGTGAGAGAGACAAGAGTGCTCGCACTTATTTTAAAACGTTTCTAACTTTTTATTTCGCTTCATTTTGCATTTCACTAATTTTTGTATTGTTCCTTACTGTATGTACGTAGTTTCTCTGCAAATGGAATGCTTTCAGACACACAGGACAGATAACTCTGACTGTGTACAAAGGGAGGGCAGTGCACATTATTTTACTGTCCTCAGGAAAGCTGTGTCTACAACCTATGAAGCATTTACTTAAGCCAGACAAATACATTGAACATTTTTAAACTAGTTGCCTTTACCCAGAAAATATTTTTCAAAGTACATAAGTTTAAATTTAACAGAAGCTATTAAAAGCAATCCATGTCACGAACATATTACCTATTACATATTAAACACACACACACACACACACACACACACACACACTAGTTTCAAAGGTTTTACCAGAGATGTTTGTTTGATCATGTGTTCCCCACAAAATCTTAGTTGCTGACACGGCGTAAAATTCAACCAGCCAACCCTCCCCACAAAATGTGTGTCCGGGCTGTACATTATGCTAGTGTTTGTTGGTTTTTTGTGTGTTGAACACCACGGCGAACAGGTCGACATCGCCCTGTAAGTGATCTCGACATGTGGTGTATGTTTGGTAAATAATAATTTCTAACATTTACGTGTTAATATAATTTTGACTAACTTTTTATATTTGCACGTTTGAATTCAGACAAGCGTAAGTGAGTTAGTGAGTGTGTGAGAGACAGACAACATTGACAGACAGACTGTGCGCGTGCAGGTGACCAAGTTCACAACAAGTTTTTCACAAGATTATAAAGTGTCTAACATGAAAAACATTACAGATCGAAAATACCTGTGATTGTTAGCTCTGCTTCACCCACCCAGTTTTGTTCAGCTAAAATATGCATTAAATGATTTGTGAACTCGGTCCACTTCCGTAATAGATATTCCTGCAGTGTCTTGATGATCTCTTCCCAAGTATCCCTGACCTCACCCAAGTATGACAGAGATGATTGATGACTGGCTTATTTCAAACATGTTTGGTTGTAAAGATCCACCTCTGACATTATTTTACGAAGGAGAGAAAAACGACAATCAACTTTCCAGAACGAACAAATTAAGTTTCGAGCTGTCGTTGCAACTTCAGCCTTATATTCAACAACATTCTTGCTAAAACTTTCGCAAAGAAGATGCTGATCAATTGAAAGACTAGAAAGACTTACAATGCTTCAATAGTGGAGAAAGAGGACCCCACAAGTAAATATAACTGCTTAGCAGGTAGAAGCTTTATTCCATTATTCTACAACTGTACCCATCTTGTACATTTAATATCATCAGCCACCGTTATACATATAAATCAACGTATCATAAACTAAGACATGATATGTTAAGTATACGCCGACTGTTCACACACTTCATGCTAAACACAGCGATCTACTACTTAGACAGAATATAGCAGTCTACACCAGTCCATGCACTTATTTCCTGTACAGCATGCTGTTAGCTACTAACAATTTTGAATTTAGTCTCCTCTGGTCTGTTTAGCGTTCGAAACTAATCTGATTCGATGTAAATTTGGCTGCATCGCCTTATTAACTCAACTTTTCAACAAATAAACTGTTGTATTTACTGGAGTGTTATAATCTTCACAAGTACTGGTGTAAACAAATACTCATTTGGATGAATGTTACATATAACTTGGAAACCCACTTTACTGATGCTATTAAAATAATAGGAGGCGGTTGAGGAGATCGACGAATAGAGGGTTGCAGTGATATTCCCGGGACAACCCAGAAGCAGACATGACTTCTTTGGTGCCAGAAACTGAGCTTTGTACAGAACAGATGTGACTGCTCCAGCCAAGTTAAACAAAAGGTAAACTGGCTTTATTGATGTGATATTTCAGAAATAATGCTGCATCGACAATAACACCAAGATTCCTGAGGGTCTTCAAACGAGGTGTTTATCCCAGAGAAGGAAAAAGTAGTAGAGGAAGGCAGCACATTTTACCTTATAGGTAGAGCTTATTAGAAGGTTCTAGGTTTTGTAGTCACTTATTTTCAGGTTGGTGATGGATATCCAGGCCTTCACAGAGTCTACGGTGTGGTGGTGCAGACCTGCTTAGGTTGAGGCCAGACTATCAGCTATCAATAATGTGCACGTGATACTGAAGGTCCACGTAGTGAATGATGTTATCAAATGTTTATTTGTGCACCATGAGTGAAAGATCAGAGGCTAGAGATACCATACTTCAAATTAGCTGGCAAAGATGTATCTCTATGACTACCACAGACTAGGTGTGATTAGTCACAGAAAGTACGGACGTGACATGAAGACACTTGAGAAAGGTTCCACGGTCAAGTGTATCAATCACAGCCGACATTCCGCATGACACTCGGGAGATGTGATCAGTGATCCATGTCGCAAACATATTTTAAGTTCATCACTTGCAGCAATGTCGTCTCACTCAAATGACTCTCACGGTCGGCTGACTCTAGTTGCTCGAGTAGATCGTCGCTGGAGAAGTGGTTCAGAAGTTGGATCAAAACAACCTTTTCCAAGACAAACAATCATGGAGATTACAAACAAGGTTATTAGGGTCGAGGCTGGGTTACTTTAGAACTGAGGTGACGACAGGTGCTTAGAGAACGAGGGTACAACACCCGTCGAAAAAGAGTTGACAATGCGAGTGATAACTGGAATCATCGTCAAGACAAAGAGGGTGAGTCGAAATCGGGTTGATAGTAGCATCTATTCTGACAATACATGATAATCTCCTTGACCTGACACAAATCTCCATAAAAGACTCCAATACATGACCTCGTTGACCCGCGGGCTATTTGTGGGTTCGTCTCTTAAAGACAAAGCACCACGAGATACAAAACGGTTGGTCTGGGAACGGCCATGCTTGTTCACAATATACTAACGCATTGCCGAGAACATCTCTACTTATGCAGCAGCAATAAGACCTGAGTTCAGCTAATGTTCACATTATTTTATAGTCAGCTTATGCTATGTTAATCGCTTTCTGATCACTAGAGAGAGAGAGAGTCTTTAAGAACGCTCAGTGCAAGTACAGAATAGTAGGCAACAATGACAACGACTTTGTACGAGACATGATGGCCACACTCGTAGGACACCAGGAACCTCTCCTTCCAACAGTCCAGTGGCGTAAGCTGGTCTTGTTTGGTCGTGTGACCCGGCGAGACACCCTGTCGAAGACTATCCTGCAGGGTACCGTGGAGGGCAGTTGACACCGCGGTGACCACAGGAAGAACTGGCCAATGAACGTGGAGTGGACGAGCTTTCCTCTACATGCGCACTATCTCCCATGAATGGCTGGTCTTGTCAGCTGCCCCGTCTATCCATCCTCCCCAACCAGCATTACCGGTCAATTGTCAAATGAAGGAATAAAGGAGGAGGAGGAGGAGGAGGAGGAGGAGGAGGAGGAGGAGGAGGAGGATAGGTTTAAAGATCTGTAGCGTAAAGCACTCGTGTCCTTGTGTGTACGAATGTATCAAAATATGACAGACACACCATCTGATGATGATAATGATGATGTTGCTGTTGTTGAAGTAATTATTCTTACTATTATTACAGCGATTCCAATCAATTTTCATTATTATAAAAGCTAAGCACGAAAAGTTGCTCTTTTAACTCAATAAAGTCACCTCCCTTTTAGAAAAGATGTCTCCATTAGTTGCCACATTCAGGCTATTTAAAAAAACGAAAAAGCTATATGTTACGAAAATAAACTTTTGAATTAATTATAAATATCATGTTTAATGGACTGTTTTGCCTTTAGAAAGTGGTATTTTGTTTAAATTCACAGATATCAGCATATCTGAAACTGCCTTTCAGATTGGTATTTCTATACACAAGTAAAAATTTTTCATCCTAACGTGAATACATATTATCCAGATTCAGGAAATTCGCAAGATCCACAATAATTCGGCTGATTTTGCCGAAGAAACTGGCAGAAAACGGGAAACATTGACCCGCGTTTTGCTCCCTATACCACAAAGAATTTAAATTTGAAAATGACCGGATGTCCTGTAGTACAAACCAAGGAAAATAACTCGTAGAAAAATGATTCAGTTTTAAAACAAGCTATTTGTTGACCTGTATCGCTAACCGTTCGCGAACTTAAAATATCATAAAAGCACTCTACACATCTGTACTTCATACTTCATAAACAAGGCGAGGTATCAGCTACCACTTGCCGGTCCGACGGCAATGAGCCTTAACGAGCATTGGTTACTTAAAACCTCGAGCCCTTTGAACTGCAAAACATATTCGAAACTATTTCCCTAAACTTGGACCCCATTTTGAAATAAACAGAGAATGTGAACGACGAGTTTATCATCCAGAAACAGTTGACAATTCTCCAGGAGGCAGTTATAAGACTGTAGTATCGTCCTGTGTAGGTAAAGTCTGGCACCATCAGTGTGGTGACCTGCAGGATGAAGTTTGGTGTGATACACACAATGAATAAGACAGACGTGGCCATCAGCATCCGGGTCACACTCACTTCCTTGCGGGACATCTTGAGGCCACCTTCGTCGTCAGAGGACGTCGATGAGGCTGCTGTTGTCGTCATAGAGACGGATTCCTGACGCCAGGCAAAAGCTGCTCGAAGCTTGATGGCGGTGATGACAGTGGTAACGATGATGACAAATAAAAAGATCCCCGGCAGCGCAGTGGCGTAGACGAAGATGTCGAAGATGTCAATAACAGCTTTGTTCTTCAGGTAATATCTGCAAATGCGTGACAAGACATAATCCAGTTTTCTTACCTGTCACACTAGCATGATTTTAGTGAAGTTATCTAGTCTGTGTTATGTATTTTGCTGGGTTGTACAAAGTTACCCCTGTCGTAGCTGCACAACCTTTGTCTGGGCACATGTCCGTGTTATCTCCCTTAAATCATTTCACAAATCTTTCCCTCGTTATACTTACGTTGTTACAAAGATGATCTCTTCCGTGACATTTGTAAGGGGGTCGAATCTACACATACTGATGTGCTTGGGAGCCACGATAGCGCACATGCCTCCAGTCAACAGAGTACAACCGACAACAATGATGGCGGCCATGGTGGAGGTCTTCAGCAGCCTCTTGGCGTGGAAGGGACTGACGACACAGAAACACCGCTCACTGGCGATCACAGCCGACAGGAACTGAGATGCCCACACGAAACCTCTCAGACCTTTAGGTGACAAGCAAAAAAAAAAGGTCTTTACTGCAGACATCCTTTCTAGATACAACACTGATGATTATTAGCTGTGTTTACTTTACAAACTACAAAATATTAAAAGACAAACAAATCAGAAAATGTTGTGACTTACCAAGGTTTGATGTGATCAGAGTTTGGTATTGATGTGAGTTTGCAAGAGACACACGAAAACCCCAGTAACGAAAAGCATTCACCAAAGAAGATCATTTACAAATGCAGCAGAATACAGATCTACAATCAAGTGCATAACAACAGAAAAATATAGATCAGTATATCAAACATCTGGCCATTAAAGGAAATAATACAGCATAATACAAGGCTACCATGTATATGTCAATTTGACCATGTATCGATTCGACTGCGCACAAGTCGATTCGTCTACAGCCCAAAGTCGATTCGACCATTTGCCAATTCGACCACGACCCAGAATCGATTCAACCACAGCCTACACTCGATTCGGCCAAATCATTATCTATGCGATAATTCGGACATGAAATGTGAACCTTGATTTGCTCCCCATTCTCGTCCTTACTTGGTGGGCCCCAATCTTGCTTTGTGTGTGTGTGTGTGTGTGTGTGTGTGTGTGTGTGTGTGTGTGTGTGTGTGCATATATATATATATATGTGTGTGTGTGTGTGTGCATATATATATGTGTGTGTGTGTGTGCATATATATATATATATGTGTGTGTGTGCATATATATATTTATATGTGTGTGTGTGTGTGTGTGTGTGTGTGTGTGTGTGTGTGTGTGTGTGTGTGTGTGAGAGAGAGAGAGAGTGAGACGGAAGGCTTAAGACCAAGTGAATATCAATCCGAGTTTTCAACGTATTCTGATATTTTTGTATTTGCCCATGACCCGTACCGCTGTGCCCTGCCGGTTGCTCTGCAAATTCGTACATTCAACTAAGCAAGAACTGTGTTCTCCTCGCTCATACACAGGTATCCATGCGCTATTTCACTTCTAACAGCCTCTATTTTTTATTTGATAACAATGGCAGGTGACCTACGTGTACCACGTGACGAATTTGTACAGAAAAAATGTTTCGTTTCGTTTGCATACAACTAGCAGCGAGTGTTCTATACAGCGATAATTAATAAATAACTCAGCCCTAACCCTGAGCTAACTCTGTACAGCGATAATTAATAAACAACTCAGCCCTAACCCTGAGCTAACTCTGTACAGCGATAATTAATAAACAACTCAAACCCTAACCCTGAGCTAGCTCTGTACAGCGATAATTAATAAACAACTCACAACCAACGTACGGTGTGACCACCCACGATGGTCCTATTACCTCCCTGTACAAGAGTTCACAATAGACGATAAAAATGACTAGCACGACGACAAGATCGACGATGGCCAAGGCGAAGAGACAGAGGTTGATTCTCTCCCTTAGTCCCTGTCTGTAGAAGACCGCGGCGCTGAGCACGTTGCCAGGGAGACCGAGGAGGGTGAGCAGCGGCATGAGTCCTCCGCAGAAAACGATCGTTATCCAGTACAGTACCTGAAAAAAAGTCAAACGTGTCAGGGGAGGTTATCCATCCGGTACTAAGGGAGACCATTAATTGTTGTTCTCTTGTTTCACAATGAGATGTAATTCCAGGAAATGAAAGAAAAATCTCGGTGAAGCTTTGACACAATCAAGTGATAATGAGAGAGCTAACAGAGGAATAATGAAGTTGTAGCAAACATGTTTCCAAATTTAGGGATGTGGAGGGAATCAATGGAGACCTGCCAGACACTCCATTAAACTGTACAGTACACTATTTAATATGAGAGCCTCATCTGAATAATGAAGTATAAAAATATAAATATAAAAAATATATAAAGATATAAAACTGAAGGGAAATGGACTAGGAGACTGGTAGATGACCAACCCAGTAATACGCTACTTTTTTTTTTAATTCAAGTAGGCCCTGCCAGTCTAAGATAACTAGAATGAGGCTAAGTGGAGAATATTTAATTAAATACAAAGACCCTATAACATGCATATGTGGGGACAGGCTTAGCACCCCACATGTGCTTTTGGAGTGTCATGAAAACAAAGAAGAAAGAGAAGAATTAAGACAGGTCTTAAATAAACATAGGCTGGCACTGAACATTAACAACTGTCTTAACCCACCAAAAGAGCAGTGGCATACTATACTGTCATTAGTAGTAACAATGGTAACAAGCCACCCTCATGCTAAGCTCATATAAACAGATAAAAGGGTATGACTAAATAGCTCCTCCCCCTGGGAAACTCTGATAACTGAAACAAAAACCCATAGGTTAGGATATAACTGAACAAATGAGCTTGCTAGCATAACATTATTACATTATTCTTCAAATCAGTATAAAAACAACTTGAAACAATGGTCTCTCATAACCAGAGCTTAAAAAAAAAAGGCCAAGCATAAATCTCAATAAGTCCTCAAACTAAGTCTAGGATATAGAAATAGGGCAACCTAAGAGATCCGGCAACCTGGAGAGTACGCCACCTCTGCGGACTTGGCAGGCCGACAGGACACAAGAGCACGGCACTACAGATGGCAGAGGGCACCAACACCAGTAAACAACACCTGCGGCGAAAGAGAACGACAACCCTTCTCCTGGTCCCTTCCTTCCTTACCACCACCACCTCCAGCTTCCCCCTCTGCTCCCCCCTTGCCCCTCCCCCTCCACAGTGCGAAATCGCCTTTCGGTGGAAGCACTTTCCCTTTCAAAGACAACAACAACAACAACATGAATAATGAAGCTGTACTTTCTTACGCCACAAAATACTTGTTACAGTGTGTTTATCAATATCTACAAAAGTATTTTTAGGTGACTCTAGCCATTAAATTGAATTTATTTAACGTAATATCTATGTATGCATTCTACCAGGCACGCGTTCACATTTAGGCACACACACACACACACACAAGAGTACTGTCACATAGACAATGGGTTATTGATCCTGAAAACTGAAGTCATCTGACATTTAAATAAATTAAAAAGAAAAAAGATTTGCTACGGTTGTACTAGCCTTATTATCGGTTCTTCACCTGTTTGTAGGTGTTGTTGTCCTGACTGGTGGATGTATGTACAGCAGTGTGACTACCACCACCTGTTCTCACCTGTTTGTACGTGTTGTTGTCGTCACTGGTGGATGTATGTACAGCAGTGTGTCTACCACCACCTGTTCTCACCTGTTTGTACGTGTTGTTGTCGTGACTGGTGGATGTATGTACAGCAGTGTGTCTACCACCACCTGTTCTCACCTGTTTGTACGTGTTGTTGTCGTCACTGGTGGATGTATGTACAGCAGTATGCTCTACCACCAGACACGGGCTGCTGTACTGCTGCTGCTTCATGTCCCACACACTCTGCTGGGAACTGGGGACGACTGGAACTTCTGTCCACGTGACCATGACGACCAGTGTACGTGGGTCTGGCTGTTGTCAGCGATCTAACTCCTTCAAGCATGAAAACCATGCAAACTTATGTCCCTTTCAGAAGGCTCTTTGTTTGCAGACACCATAACGCCTCTCGCAAGTTATATATGTATATATATTTATTTAATATATGACTAAAGCACAGATACTGAGCGCAAAAATTACACTGCAAATGTCAAATAAAAGTAAAGTATTGTGTCTTTGGGAATGCTACCGATGGAAATTTTATAATTATAATCTTTACCCTCCTTTAATTAACGATCTGCTGCTCGAGTGTACACATACATATGCGCGCGCAAAAAAAAAAATATTGGAAAATGGGTGGGGGCGAGAGACTACGGAGTGGGTTAAATATAAATTACAGAAATTTAGAAATCTCAGCATGAGGACTCACACGCACGCACACTCGCACATATACGCACAAAATTAAAGGAACACGCTGATTACTGTTCCCGAAACGAATGTCTACACAGACAATAATTTTATAACTATATGATTGATAATAATATGCGATTAAAATTATGTGGATTTTTTTCCTGGTTAACATAGTTCTTATTTTTGCAGTTTTGAGCGGCTAGCTTTTACAGCCTCCCACCCACCTTCAAAACTTTCAATAATGTAATCAGAAGTATTTCCATCAGTGCACTCGTTTATTTGTTTCAATATTTTATTATTCATATACCTACACAACTAAAGATTTATGAAATATTTTTGCATAAGATGTAAGACTTAAGTTTTTATAATTATTTGATGTTGTGACCCTTTTAAATGGCTCTCTATGGTAACTGGTTATTTTCTTGAAATCTTTTAAGCTTATGACTAACTTCGCTGAGAAGACAATGGCGGATAATAAGACTTCTGCGGGGACAACAATATGATGTCTTAATGTTTCGAGATTTCATAAACTCTCAAATGTCTTCATGAAAACGCATACATATATTTATTCATGTCTAGTCATTCCCCCCTTGACTTGTACCTGTCACTGGGGGAGGGGGGAGAGTACATTGGCAGACGCAGCAGCTGACAAGGACCACCTCTCTTGTATGTCTGGGACGCTAGTGAGCAGGTCCTGCACAGGACAAGTCCAGTTCTTCAGGTTCGTAAGCCAGTTCTTCATCTAGTCACCGCTACATCGACCATCCTTTGCGACACCTTGAAGGGCAGACTTCCACAAAGTGTATTTTCGGTCACATGGCCAAACAGACCAGCTTACGCCACTTAAATAATGCGTGCAGAGGTTCTTGGTGTCTTTCGAGTGTAGCAACCGTCCGTCGTAGAAAGTCATTGCTTCTATGTTGTCTGTACGAGATCCGGTGCAGCCTCCCACACACTTGTTCTCGAATGTCTGGATTCTCCTCTCCGTATCGCCAACGGAATTCATCCGCAAAGCAAGATCAGGACTACGAGGACTTGTACAGATAATATTTTGTAAGAACTGATGTTACGGCTGCACCATACTCTGCCCAGTCTAGCCATTGCTGCTGCTGGTGTTGTGATCCTGATCTATCCTGATCCTGGGTATCTGTCGTGGAGATGCCGTCTTTGAAGAGGGTATCTCCCAAGTGCAAAAAACTGTTAACCTCTTCGAGCCATATCCCGTTCATGATGAATCGTGTTCAAGTTTTGCCCCTGCCAATGACCATGACTTCACTTACAGACGCATTGACACATAAATACACGTCTATCTTTATTGAATGAGCGTGTTACTCATCATATTACTCCTGCAACTGCTGTTTTCAAGCATGAGGGCTACTTGAAATGCAATATGTGTAAAAAAAAATCTTCAAAGTTTACAGTCACAATGAAAGACAGGAGGCGCTGTGTTTCGGACACAACGATGTTCACGGGTCTCTTTTTGTTTTTCACTCGCAAGTTTCTGGTCTCACAGCCACAGGATGATCCCCTTCTTGGTGCTACGCAGACTCCTCGTTATTCACGATGAGACCTGCCACGGCTGTGTCATCGGCAAACCACTCTCCGTATTGATCCATGAGATGAGAGACAGTTCTTGGTGAAGAGGCAGAACAGGAATGGAGAGAGTGGGCATCCTTGTGGTGTGCCTGTCCTGATCACCAGGATGTTGGACAGGCGGTCGTGGATTCTTACTTTCTGGGGACGGCGCAAGAGGAAGTCAAGGATACAGAAGCGCATTGACTGGGGGAGTCCGAACTCTGAGAGCTTATAAAAGAGTTTCCGCGGAATGCTGGTATTGAAGGCGGAGCTGTAAACACAAAGAGAAGGCGAGCATAGCAGCCTGACAATTCAAGGTGCTGGAGGATAAAGTGAAAAACCAGAGAGAGACATCGATTAGGCCGATGTGCAAATTGAAGAGGGTCCAGTTTGCCCTCGGTGGAGCGTAAAAGATGTCTGAGAAGCAGTCTTTCCAGAGCTTTGATCACAACAGAAGTCGGTCACTGGTCTATAAATGTTCAGTGACGTCACCCTGGTCTTCTTCGGGACAGGGACGATAATATTTTGTGATATTCTTTGAACTCTAAATTAAGATAATAAAGTTCCTCAATCCCGATAAACAATTTGATCGTCACTCTCCAGCCTACAAGAAACAGGGCAGGTTCTACCATGAGGCGAACTAGGCGGTCGTCTAGGGTGCAGTCAAGGAGGGGAAGGGGGCGCAAGGATGGCCTAGTGCTTTTTTAGGCGATGAATAATGTTAGCGACAAAAATAGTTTTATTAAAGACACCTTTCCTCTGCTTGTAGGTTGACTTTACCACTCGAGTTTCTCAGTACATGTATTTGTCACGGATCGACCCGTGAAATTAATGAATGACAGAAATGGAGTTAGCTCCCTTGTTTGTTTTGTACAGCAGGGTTAGTGGCCCTATGGTTGAAAAGCGTGACGTAAAAGAGAGTATGACGTGGGGTGTCGTCTGAAAGAGCGCAGAAGTTTCTGGAGAAAAGATGAACAAAAGATGGTTTGAGTGGAATGTACCTGTGTGTGTGTGTGTGTGTGTGTGTGTGTGTGTGTGTGTGTGTGTGTGTGTGTGTGTGTGTGTGTGTGTGTGTGTGATTTTTGGAGAAAAGTAAAGGAGGTCGGCATTTGTTGTTTATTTAGTCGGAAAGTGCTTCCACCTTGCGGTGATTTCGCACTAAGGGGGGAAAGGGAGGGAGTACCCGGAGAAAACCCCCGCCGCCCAGCCCTGCGAACAGGTGTCAACATACAGAGAGTGTCCCGAGATGAGATCTGAACCCTGAGCCGCTGCAGTGGTGACAAGCGAGTGTTTTAACCACTACACTGCCGGGGGCCCGTCGGCATTTGTAGTATTGTTTGGAGTATATAGGTTAGTGTTTTGCCAGTTGTTGTGTTTCTACTGGTTTATTCGGATAACTGGAGTATTGCTGTGTTTGAAAAGATTCGTCACTTGCTGTGTTTCTGCTGGTGGATTCTATATTGGGAGTAATTGCTGTGCTTTTGGAGATTCGTAGTGGTGTGTATATAGTGTGTTTCTATATAGTTTCAAGGAGAATTACAGGCAAGTGTACATCTGTGGGTGCGTGAGTTGTGATCAGACGTTGACAGTGTGATGTGGTCAGGTACGTTTTGAGAAACTGTTGATGAACATTGGAAGAAAATGAAGCTGATATAGAGAAGAGACGGTGAGCGACGGTTGAAAGAAGACATCTACGTTGTTGAAAGGATACTTAGAATATTAGTAGGGTTTATGTAATCATTAATTTAGCTGTGATATATTGTCACGACACGGGTGGTGCTGCACACACACTCACGCCTGACACTTGCGCGTTCTTTCAATAAAACACAAAACGATTGCCCGAGGCTGTCCAAATCATGTTACTTCAGTTATCATGTGGCCCAGGACTTACTATAAGATATGAACACAAATTCTTAATACATGTTCACTATCAAATTCTTAAAACAGTCAAATCATCAAAACACCAGTCCTCACTCCTTCAGCTGGAAGTCATACGCTCTAGTCTTCGAAGCTCACTTATCTACTTCTTGGTCAATCCTTTCCCTCAATTCAAGTTTTCAGTATATCACCTTTAAACAAGACACTTTAGACTTCCAGTCTTAGTTATTCAATCCTTAATCAATCCTTCCCCCACAGTTCAAGTTCTCAAAATATCAACTTTAAACAATACACTTCAGACTTCCAATCTCAATTATTAAATTCTCAGTCCTTCCCAACAGTTCAAGTTCTCAATGTATACCTTTTCAACGAGACACTATGTCCTCGTCCTGTTCTCTCTCAGAATAACAGTTATCAATGACAGTACTTACAATTCAGCAGTCAGCTATATTCGGGTAGTCGCCTTTCCTACCTCCACAATCTCCCAGAATTCCACAACTTAAACAGCGCTACTCATACACAACACCAATGACACATAATCCAAATCGCTCTGGTCATCCTTCCCTCCAAGGGTGAAAAATGAACACTTTGACTGCTCCGAACAACACACTCGACGACGCACACACAGGCCGTGTCGACGAGGGGGGGGGGGGTCACGGGGTTAACACGTAGATACTCCTCGGAGACGTAACGGGGCCGAGAATGCCCCACTGGCCGGCTCGCCAGTCCTCAATAGTCGTCAGTTATCCAGACGCTGCGGGGTCCGGTCTGTTTTATTTAACGTCGCTTGTCCTCGACGGTAGTACTTTATCCAGTCTCTGCATTGCTGGGTCAGGTAGGCTCCTGGTACTGTCGCCCTCACCATTAAGATCACTTCTGGGCGAGGTTTTCCACACAGGATCGCTTTCTCCTTCAATCTCCTTCTGTCTCGCGTGACTCGGCACGTCTTATTCCTTCTCTCTCTCTCTCTCCCTTGCGTGACTCGGCACGTCTTATCCCTCTTCTTTATCTTTCTCCTCCTCTCTCTGGTGACTGCAGCACGTCTTAACCTTTCTTCTCTCTTCTTCTCCTCTCACGTGACTCGGCACGTCTTATCCCAGTTCTCTATCCTTCTCCTCCTCCAGTATCTCGGGCCTGAACACCTTATATAGGATTTCTTTCACGCTCAACTCTACTGCTGAGCAGTGTTCACTAAACTTAACCCTTACTTCTCTACCGATCACATTCATTCCAGCATACCCTCTATCCACACGTGACAATCCTAAGTTGTTAAAGGGTTAACATAGCCTGAAAAAACTATGGCACGGACTGGTCCGTGACATATATGTTGATGTAACTTTTATTTGAAATTCGTTGAGTGTGGGAAAATATTTGGATTTTTTTAAATTATAGAGATATAGGAACCCACGTGCAGGTCTTTGTACTTGGTTGTGTGAAAGGACACGTGAAGACCGCTGTGAGGTCAGTGTGTGTTGTATGTGACCTGTCCACACGTCCCGTGCGTTCTTGACAGTATTACAACAAAATGCCATCATACGAGGGTTGGAGGCAGCTTAAGTACCGCATCTGAAGTGACCTGTTGACCTTTGGGAAGTGGAAGGCAGGAGCTCAGCGAAGGTTGACAGTGATGATTTTTTTCAAAGTCACTTCTATTCCGATACATTAATTCTAACCCAAGCCATAATTTTTCCCAAAATGGATGTGCTGGGAAAAGTCCTGAAAAAATGTACAAAAGTGAACCCACTTAATGAATCCCACATAGCATCAGTATGGGTTTGACCTTGTGTCACATTATAATCAGTTATGGCTATGTAGCTTATTTGACATATTGTTAATTCAAATGGCAACTAGATATGGAATAACAAGGCTAGTATCTAGCAAGAGGTAAAGAGTTGTATCGACAGTTGAAGTCACTTATTCAGTACCAGCAAAGTGACTTGTTCGTGCCGTGTCAGAACCCAATGAACAAGAAAAGTGTCGAGCGATGTTGGGAACTTGAATTCAAAAATTAGGGGAAGTATAGCTTCTACAAGAAGCAGCAAAACCCGGCAATCTGCAGAAAAACATAATTTATAGGAAGAATATAAACTGACTTGTTTTGAATGCGTCCTGTGACAACCAAGCATGGCGGCCTGTGTCAACAACACCAGACTGGTAGTCTATAGGCCAGTGTTCTTTCAAACCCTAACGTTTTAGCAAAAACCGTTGGCTGCTTCGTTATCTGTCAGCTGAGCCTACCATTTTAGTTGACCATAGTTTTCCTTATTAGTATATTACCTGGCTGCAGATGTGCTGAACAGATATTTAGGCAAAGTTGTTAGGCTGCAGTGAGAAGTTGTTAAATGTGCAGACACTTCAGTGTTTGTCGCCATAACAGTTTGACATACCAAACAGACCACAAAGGCGCAGTTACACACAAATCTAACCACAAAAGTTAGTCTACTTTATTTTGACATTATATTCCAAGGATTTTACACATGCAGCTCAAACATCAGCTCAACCGTTTTTCTTTATAGTTTTTTATTTGGTCATTATGTTTTTGCAAAACTATAAACGCCACTCGCTTTCATACAATTATTTCAAACCAGAAGTTTAGATGTTTATTTCTTTCTACCAAAAATGTTTATGCGCAAAACTAAGTTCACATCAAAATTTACACATTTTAATAGTCGTGCAGTGCAAAAAAGACAAAGAAAACTAGCTAAAAATAGAAAATCTTTCAATTGCAGGTATTCTAAATATCTTCTCTTTTGAGGTCAGGTTGATAACTCAATAACAATAAACACACACAGAGCAGACTATCTCATATATGTTAATGGGAATAACAGCATATCACAATTGTAGTAAACTAATCTGCAATGTTACTAATGTAATTAACTAAAATGCTACACATTAAGAAAGCAACTCTCTTTCAGTGCATTGGCAGCACAGTCTCTATCAAAATTCTTTTCTTAAAATGAAAATTATTGCAAAAAGCATATATACCTTGTTGTTATCCTGTACTAAGTTCCAGAACAATTCAGTTGTAATTATGTACAAAAAATTTTAAAACCGAACCCTATTATTATGTGCACGAAGCCTCAGATGTTTTCGGTTGACCCGACCTCACACGACATCAATGTTTAGTCTCCAGACTACTGTAGAAGAGCGTAGTTCAAGTTTTGGGAGGATTTTACAACAGACCAGGAACATTTTACAACATAGAAATAATCGAAAATTTCCAACTTGTTTGGATGCCGACGATGCAGTTCACCACACTTCAATAAACGGCTACGTAGGCAGACGAGCTGAAGTAAACTTTAAATTACAATAGATAACAACGGATACAATGAATAAGGAGTAAAAAGCTGACCTCACACAATGTTCTACTTTAAAAAGTTTGACGATGCTCTAGTCTTTCCACCCAATCATATTCCTAACCAAATATCTGAATTTTGATCCCATTCTGTAGTATACGACAAAACTGAGTGACAAGTTAAGTGCCCATAAGAAGTTTATGATCGCCCACAAAGCATTAACTAGAGACACATAGCTTCCTGTAAAATTTAAGCCTGGAACTACAAGAATACAGATCTGGACAACGAGGTTTGCTGTGATGCACATGATGAACATGACAGACGTTGCCATCAACATCAAGGTAACACCCACTTCTTTACTTGTCATCCTCCGCTCTCTCTCGCCTCGTGTCGGTGTCGTTGCTGTTGCTGATGTCTTTCTCTTGGCGGCGATGGACAGACGCCAGGCAAGAGCATTGCGAAGTTTGATGGAGGTGATGACTGTGGTGACGATAATGACAAAAAGAAATATTCCCGGAAGAGTGGTGGAGTAGACGCCGACGTCGAAGATGTCAATGATGGCTTGATTGTTGAGATAATACCTGTGAATTTTAGACATTGTTGTGACATTACATAGTTAATGCGCCTTGAGCTGTCCACAGGCCAGGATTTGGCGCTATACAAGCCAACATCATTATTTTATTATTATTTGCAGCCTCGCTTACAGATTTTCAATTGGGTTGAGCAAACTGTTACCGACTACTGGCTTCATGTGTTTCTTCGTCCCATTCGTCCTTCTATAGACATTACATTTGCATATGGTGGTGCCTCTGTCAGCAATCTATGTGCACGCCGGACATGGGCGGCCATTTGTCTGCTTGTCTTCGTCGTCGTCGTGTGGACATGCATGCGTGCTCTGGGCATATTGAGTTGCACTCACTGTGACTGTGTCTGCTGACATTTGTCGAATGGTTTAGCTCACAGCTGTAGACTCCGCCACACCATGCCTCTCAATGTTATCCTTTAGATGTTATGTTCATTATGTTCATGTTATGTTCTTCTTTAAAGTAAAATGTGGTTTTGCATCCGCAAATTTTTCTGGTCGTCTATGTTTATACATATTTTTTACCTATTTCTTTCTTCTGGACATAATTTTCAGGGTTGCTGCAGTTTTACCTAGCTTGAGTTGGGGGAATATGGTTGTTACTGTTTAGGATTGGGGCTTGGTTGTAATTTTGGGTTTGGCTTTAGTGTGGGGTTTCCTTTCGCAGAAACAAAGATGCTATTGCTCGCTATTTGTCTTAAGGAAAATCATTCAGCACCCCGCCCTTTGCTACCCATCATTTCTTTAGCTAAACACTTTCCTGTAACTTACTCTGTGACAGTTTCCGTGTCTTCTGTGTCATTAGTAGCTGGGTTAAAGACACACACGCCTTTGTGCTTGGGACCCGCGATAGCGCACATGCCTCCAGTTAACACCACGCAGCAGACGACGATGATGGCGGCCATGGTGGAGGTCTTGAGCAGCCTCTTGGCGTGGAAGGGACTGACGACACAGAAACACCGCTCAATGGCGATCACAGCCGACAGGAACTGAGATGCCCACAAAGCGCCGAGCATACCTGTAAACAAAATAAATCAACTTGTATTAGAACATCGAGAGAGGGACAGTGCATTGACTTAGTTTTGTGACTGAAAATATAAAATAAGGAAACAAATTACTGAATATAAAATCAAACGACACTACACGCTGTTGGAAAACATTCTTTTGAACTACCTTACAGAGGTAACGCTATCAATACTATGGGTACCAACCACGAGAACAATACACACTAGTGGACACCAAAACACTCTAGTAATTACATATATAACGACAGACAACACGCTAGGAAACAGCATTAACTTAGAACAACACACGAAGACATTGGTTACAAGACAAGCTAAAACAAAATAAATGGAAAGGAAAAGCCGACACATGACAGTGAAACAAAGCTTGAATGCTGATGCGAAACAAACCAAAAACACAAGCGCAGTACGACACACAAATAATTACGAAAACTTCGTAAAATTACAGTACTCAAAGCAGAGAGGATTTGCATTACTCAAAAAGGTATGCTGTAAGAAGATTAATTAAGTCAGGGCAGCACAAAGAACTCTGCGAAAATGTCTGCGATACTCTGTCTTTATTTTCTTCTGACAGGAAAACCAAATGCACATTCTTAAAGTACACACAGAATTCAAAACTTACGACTCTCTTGGATAATGTCAATCGTCACAGACGAGTGTTCTAAAATGACTCACACGATGTGTATGGGAAGAGAACATATGAAGGTCTGATGGTGTATCTGTGGATGTACTCTGCGCTGATCAAGAACAAAGTGAGGAGGACGACGAGATTAACGACAGCGTGAGAGAAGACACAGAGGTTGATCCTCTCTCGCAGTCCCTGTATGTAGAAGACCGCGGCGCTGAGGACGTTGCCCGGGATACCGAGGACAGTGACAAGAAGGAGTTGAGCCACATTGACGATCACCATCGTCCAGTACACGATCTGGGATGTGACAAACACAAAGATTTAATCTTACTTTTTTTTCTTAATTTCTTTCTTTCATGTTACTTTTATTTTCTCTTCAATTTGTTTCCACTCTCCTTCAATTCTTTAAGTCGATGTAGCATGTCGGTAGAGTTGTATTGTGAGTTTCATTCAGGATGCACATTGTCCCTGTCGTCCCCATATCTATTACCTGTTTCAGTTCCCTGCTGTTGTGAGGATCAGTGCTGGTTGACCCCTTGTCACCTAGCACCAGACACAAGCTGCTGTTCTCTTGCTGTCTCACGCTTAGCGTGGTATTGTCGACAACCGCAGGCGGGGACCACATTGTCGAAAATGACTGAATCTGACGAGTATATATAATGTCAGCCTCAATTAACTGAATAATACCATCCGGCAGGTCTGTATTCATTAGCTAATAGATTCATCGACAATGTAAGCTTCTAGCCAATCATATGCCTAAACTCAAAAAGGAGGTCTTACCTGAATCAGAGCTGCATGGATTGCCCAAAAAGAAGACAGAATGCTGTGACTGGTATTTCTCTCAAGCTAAAATGACTCTTTTCAAGGTATAGTCGGGGTCAATATTCTAAGATATGCTACACTCCTTCTGGCCGATATCCTAACGGTATTAAATACTCCGAGACCGTTAAAATGTCATGTAGATAAAAACATTTTTAAAACCCGTTATCTACCAGTCTTCTTTTTAATGGGACATAGTACAGCTATATACAAGTTCTTTTATCGAGTCCTCCCAGTGTCATATTAAGAGGACAGGCTGTATCTATACGCAAAAATAAAAAACCACCAACTTTTTTGCGTGTTCCGGTAACTCCGAATAACACATTTTTTTACAATGGAAATAAAATTACCCAAAAAATAATTTAGGAGATAACGGTTTTAAGTAGTCCCTATTAACCATTCACGCTCTCTCTCTCTCTCACACACACACACCACGTGTTGCCAGAAACGGTTGATGAGTCTTTATTTCATCGATTTTAAAATTGCTCAGTTTGTATAAAATGTTAGCATTTGCAAACTATGAGCAATATGTCGACATCTTCCCCGTCTTTCCTTCCGCTAACAGCTAGTGTGCATACAAGTACTCTACAGCACAAATAAAAGCCAGGTAAATAAAATTGTGTCGACTAAAAGGATTGACTCGTGTCGTGGACAGTCTCACTGTCAGTTATAAGCTGTGTTTACTCCCAGCGTAATCCGCCCATCATGTACGACTTAAATCTAATGCACATTATATCCACACATGTACGCACACGTACACACACACTACACGTGCAAACAGAGAGCGAGGTGGAGAGAGTAGATCAAATATTTTTAATCAAGCGCTGGAGATTCATTAGCAAAGTTGTCATGATATCGACTTGAAGATGCAGTAACCTGCCCCCCCCCCCAATTTGTGTTAAGACTTCCTATATACTATATATAGATGATGTCAGCAGCCACTTTCCCATCACGTGCAGCGTGACATGCACATCTTTCAGATGTCTCGCCTCAGTAGGTTTTTCCTGCCAGCATCGTGATGTCCCTGTTCCCAAACCAGCTCTCCCAGCCAGTGCACTGGTCAACAGCCAGGTAAGATGGAGGCAGCCAAGAAAGAGTAAAGTGCAACATAAAAGACCTGTCCGTGCAGTGATGCTTACCTGATTTTATGGGGTTTTTACTCCTATAGTGACTAACCTTTCAAGTCTCAGATGTCTGCAAATGTTTCCTGCTCGTATCCTGCAACCTACTTGACCCTGTGGTGTGTACCGTGTTACACATGTAAAAACCATTAGTCTCTGCATTGGATGGTTTAACTGTCTATCAAATTCAGTTTGTGTGACGGTCCAAGACCTTAACAGCAGATATGCTCACCAGTTTTATTCGTTTCTGCCTATGCAGAAAAAAACTTCCATTCATTACAAACTGTACATTAGTCTTACATTAAACCCATACAGAGCAACCAGAATCACATGGCTACTGGAAATACTTGCCAAAATCAAATCCACAAAGAGCACAATCTTAATTATACACACATCTGCTTGTTTAAGCTTGAGGGAACAGTTTTGACCCTACTATTCTTTTAGAATGAGTGAAAGGATTAATTTTCTCCCCCTCTTCTTGTACAAACATCTTGGCAACAACATGACATCAGAATAAACAAAATTAGATAAGCAGAAATCAGCCAATTTTATGCTAGCACAAATTCTGCTATGTATATCCACACATTTTTACTTGTGACTGGAGGGAAGACTGTTATTGAGACATTGATTTACTTCTCAAGCAGAAGGAAAACTTCTGAAAGAAAAAAAAATCATGTTTATGTTTATGCTTTACAACAAGGTCTTTGTGTAGCTGGAGGTGTATATCAGCAGAGTTTGCAAAATAGTTCATGGCAGGGAAATATCTCTGCAAAAATGTTGTGCTGATGTCTTCCGTAAACAGTTGTCAATGCAATGTCTTTAAAGCAGTCAACAACGGGCTAGTGAGAATGTAGTGCAGCTATATTGCCTTCTGCCTTAAGATTTACCATTCTCGGATTTTCCCATTAGCCCCAGGTTGGATAAAGAGTCAAGCACTGAGTGAGTGAAACATCAATAAAAAGTCACAATTGTCACAAGCACTTAATTTTGCTGTTGACTTGTCTGCTTTTCAAACTCCTGTAGTTTTTCTGCAGCTTTCTGATTGAGACGCTGACAGCTGGCAAGTAAATCTGTCAACAGAGGGACAAGGACGTCAGTTTTAAGGCCGACAGGCATAAACAGCTTAGCAGTAACACAAATGACAGACCATTAAGATGACTTCACAACTAAGTATGTCTGAGGCACAAGACACTGTTCCCAGTAGTAGCAGTGGGCATTTCTCACACTACAGGGAGATGCTACAGCTCATTATTTCAAGTTTTAAAACAAGGTTTACAAAATATACTATTCAGTTACAACATGAACTGTTTTAATAGGCAAACTGACGTATATATCGTACCTACAGCCCTAGTCACAATAGCCTAAAGTAATTCCTGTAGCAGCACAGATTCATACACCCTACAGTGGAAAAGATGAATTCAAGAAGAAATCTGTCCAGATATCTGACTTGAAGTAGCACAGGAAACCTGGCAAAAAATACGAAGCAGTCATAGTACACGCTATCTCGACACCAGAGATCTGCACATCTCTGAATACTGCAAGTGCTAACACAAGTTCCAACGGTGACAGAAACGTGAGGCTTCTGAGAACAATGCTGTCAATTCCCACTTTCACAAGGATGAGTGCAGTTACATCAAGAGTTGTAGAAATTCATGGTTTAATAGCAGAAAAAGTTATCAAAGAGTTAAATCTGTGCTGCTGACACATACACAAATATAAATGTATAGATAGATAAACAATTTTACATCTATATCTTTTGATTATGCATACTGACTCAGTGCTGAGGCATACAAGATTAACAAATGATATCACTTAATTGATCCTGAAGAAGAATTAGTAAACAGCTTTATAAGGAAGCAGTCAATAACACACACAGCACAACCTCAATAATAATATTATCACACATTTGTTCCTGCCACATTAAACAGGCCCCCATACAATCCGTATTTAGACCCACATGCAATTACTATTCCTTGACACATGGGGGCATGTAGACTCACAGATTCAGTGGCCCAATAGGCCGGGGCTGACAGCTCTCCTCACTGGGATTACCACAGCCTTATATGACAGTCCTTTACTGCTATAAATAATAAATTCATGAAGACATTGACTGGCTATAAAATCTTTAAACCTTTAAGCTGTTCCTCGGCTTTGTTGTGAGTTGTGTTCGTCACCATGTTGGGGAGTTTCCAACATTCTGTTAACTGATGCTGTGCTTTCACCAATGGTATATCAATATCTTTGATGTCTCCAAAGCCTTTAAACACACATGGTCCGTAATATTCAGATGAATGGGAAAGAAAATGAATTACCGAACTTAATGTGATTGAACAAATTTGAACATTTAAACATGTTTACTTACAACACACTAAAATCTGGGGAGGATCAAGACTGTACTGAGCACAGAGACAGAAGCTCAAGTACACAACATATGAACTGACATTTAGTTTTAATATGAGCTTACATTTATCTTTAGTATGAGATCACATTTAGCTTTAGTAATCCTAAATTACATTTAGCTTTCACTGAAAGAATAAATTCAACAATAACTTTCTTGTTTTCTGGCCACTTTCTAGTAATTGGGTGAGCGCTGTCGCTGTCATTTTATAAAGAAAACAATCAGCTTACTCTTCAGCTCCTTGTCCATCTCCTGACACATGAAGAAAATCTCACTGCCCGGCCCTCGGACCCTCTGCCCTGTAATGATGATGATGAACCAGGGTAAACTTCATGCCAAATAAAGATCCCTACCACAATAATTGTTCAGATATGATTGCAGCAACAATGTCTAGACAACGAGGCTGTAGAGTGCTGCCCCCTCGAGTGTGTTTTCTCCTCAATCTGTTCACAATCTACCCAATCCATGAAGTTCTACTAATACGATTCCTAATCTCGCTTGTAGCAAACTGTCGCGTATCAGACATTTGTTTTGTTCCTGTGTCTCTCTTAGCTCAAGGGACGCACAAACAAAAGACAGGCCGCGTTCAGCAGACAACAGTTGACGTCATTTTCCAGAATATTTTTATCCGGGTTTTCTAGAAGGTCGTGACGTCATTCCCGTACCACGTCACGCGTCGTCTGCTTGATGGTAGTGTGAGTTACTTGAGGACTGTGTGAGTTGAAGGTTGTGTGAGCTACTTGAGAGCCCTGTGAGTTACCTGAGGGCTCTCTGAGTTACTTGAGTGTTGTGAGGTTCTTGAGGCCTGTGTGAGTTACTTGAGGGTTGTATGAGTTACTTGATGGCAGTGTGAATTACTTGAGGGTTGTGTGTTACTTGAGGGTTGTAGGGGCTACTTGAGGGTTGTGTGTTACTTGAGGGCCGTGTGAGTTACTTGAGGGTTGTGCGAGTACCTTGAAGGTTGTGTGAGTTGAGGGTTGTGAGTTACTTGAGGGCCGCGTGAGCTACTTGAAGGCTCTTTGTGCTGACTTTACTGCCAGTGGAGGTTCGTTGTTCATTGCTTCCTCCCACCCCTGTTTGCAGGTTTAATAATAATAATGAAGATTTATATAGCGCATATTCACACTCATAGAGAGCATGCTCTTGGCGCTTAAAACGGGGAAGAGACCTGGACTACATGGATAGAACACGAGGGACGGAAGAATAAACGACAGTACTGACGACAAACAGAAAACAAAGATAGAAAACACAAAAAAGGCATCAAGTAACAGGAACAGAGAATATAGTGATATAGCGATGAGAAAGATGGGTAGAAAAGTAGCAAGAGCGGAAGGGGGAGGGTAAGAAGGACGAGCATTGTGTGGACTGTGTTAGGAGAAATGCTCAAGGAAGAGGTGGGTTTTCAGTCCAGATTTGAAAGATTCAATTGTAGGAAGGTGGCGGATATGGAAAGGAAGAGAGTTCCATTGTTTTACTGCACAGTAGCCAAAAATACTGTGACCATATGTTGTTGTTCTGGTGACATGAACAGTTAGGATACGGTCAACAGAGGAAGAGCGGAGTTGTCTGGCTGGAACGTAAGGGGTGAGAAAATCAGAGAAATAATCAGGACAGGACCCTGCAAAGAAATTAAAACACAGCACAGACAGTTTGTACTGAATGCGAGAACGGATGGGTAGCCAGTGTAGAAAACGAAGGAGAGGAGTGACATGGTCCCGTTTCGTGGCTCTAAGCACCAGACGTGCAGCGGAGTTCTGTACTCTCTGGAGTCTCTCAATGAGGGATAAGGGGCAGTCTGCCAGCAAGAAGTTGCAGTAGTCAAGTCGAGAAAGAACAAACACACAGACAAGAGTGTTGGTAGCGCGTGTAGAGAGAAAATGACAGATGGCACTGATCTTACGGAGCTCATAATAGACAGACTGACAGACAGATATAACATGAGAAAAGACAAGTTGGAAACTGGGCGGTAGTTGTTCAATACGTTGACGTCAAGCGTGGATTTCTTAAGAAGTGGCCTCACCAGCGCATTTTTGAACAAAGATGGGAAAACACCTGATGACAAGCTGACATTTACAATATTTGTGATGGAGGGAAGTAAAATATCAAGGCACTCAAGCAGAAGAGTTGTGGGCAGTGGATCTAACTCGCAACTTGTTGGTTTAGCTTTTAGAATAATCGCTTTCACATCGGCCTCAGAGACTGGGAGAAACTTGGTCATAGAGCATCCCGGGACGACATCACAGGAGATGCTGTCAAGCGCCGACATCGAGTCTTGAGATGATCGAATCTCTATCTTTCTGGTGAAATAATCGCTAAACACTTGCGGCAGCCGTGACACAGGGTAGGCAGTGGGCAGTGGTGTTGTGCGAAATCCAGTCATTTGATTTGGCGGAAAAAAACGTTGACGAGTAGAGCGTGGGGCGGTGATGTGGACGCTTGCCATTTGTTCCAGCCCCTGGGGGACAATGTAGCAACCCCCAGACCGTAGCGTCCATCAGCTCTTCTTGAGACTTTGAATGGACTCGGTGGAGTTAAGTCGGTGTGAGACAGGTGTGGGGGTAGGCAGGTGCCGTTCACACAGCAGCCAGTGGTAACCAAGTAAGCTGGTGGGAGACCGTGGGGCTGGTGCTATCGCTGGAAACAGCGACTAGAGGTGTTCACAGGAGACGGTGTGTGACCGGGTGGGCTTCTGGCGCTGTTTGGGCGAGCGGATGACCGCCGGACCTCTGTGTGTTAGTGATACAATGTTTGTGAAGTTAAAGGATGGGATTTCTGGCTCTCAGGGCATGTGGCACTTACCTGTATGATGTTTAATATTGATGGGGAGATTCAATGGGATTGTATTAGACCTTAGTTAAAGATGGGACTTGGGACCTGTCCTCATACATCACCATGTGGTGTGCGGAGCGCGTACCTGTGTGGGAATCAAAGATCGAGCGGCTCAGACTGCGGACCAGGAGAGGGTGCATTTGTGTGCCTGACGAACTGTTGGAGAGGTCAAGCGAACTGTTGGAGAGCGAAAGCATCGCATTAGGCCACAAAGTGCGAAGAAAGCTGTGCAAACAGACTGAGTACAAACTTGTCTTCGACATCTAATGCTAAGCTTGAAGGCCTCGGGGGCCATTACCCAGATCACTGTGCCGCAGTGTGTGCGGGTGTTCATTTGTTCTCTCCCCTACTACGTTTTTTATTATTTTCTTTTACTTGGGCTTGGGGTAGTCCTTTGTGTTTCTTTTGTGGGTGTGTATGTGTATATATATTTATATGTTTTTTTCTTATTTTCTTCTATGTGAATAAATTTGCTGTTTGTACCGTTCATTCCGTATTTTGTTGGGGACTACACTCATTAGTGGTTCGATAAGAATGTTGTGTACCGCCTCTGACAGCGAGTAGCTGTGTGTTTGTGCCGGTTGTTTGAGACCTTCTATTAATTCTGTAAAACTTTGGGTTTTTTTTAATTGTTCCAATAAAAAATACTATTTAAGCACTCATTCACATTAAACAACTTTCTGTGGCATGGCACTATTAAAAACATTCCAGTCACCATATAAATCTATGTTAAGTAAAAGTAAATTGCATATGCACTACCGTCAAGCAGAAGCAAGCTGGGAAACATCTCAATAATATCTGCAGCATAAGAGGGATGCAAGCATGCTGGATTTGACAATTGGAATAAGTCATCTTTCAGTCGTAGTTCCTTAAGATTCTGGAGACCAGTTAGACACCGAAGGCTGTCCACACTGTACAACAAACCATTACAACATTTCAGCACATGGATTTTGATATCTGTTAACAAAGCCTTATAAATTATTTTAAAGTAGGTCCAAGCTCGGTTATTCTGTTTAAAGGCTTATGAATAGAAAGCTGCACAATAGTTAAAGCTGACAAACTGTTTTAAAATTCTTTGTCAGCTGGTTTTACCTAATTTTAGAATGTGCTGCTACAACATCACCACAGTTGATTATGCCCAGCAGAGTTACTTTTGTAGGATCTTTCAGTGCCGTTTGCTTCAGTGAAATTCTGCACACCTATGGCCTTCTGACTAGTTACAACTTTGTGACCTTTTCACAGGTTATCTCACTGGGATCACAATCGTTTAACCTTTTAACTCTCATGTTCATGCACAATAATAATGTATAATCTTATGGTCATACCTGCCTATAAGATTTCCAGCTATGTTTAAGCTATGGAGATTTTCCAAAGACTGCAGTCCATCTAGAAAAAATATGAATATGGTACAAAACATCATCACGGTTATATTAAAGCAATATATTTTGAACATAGCTGCTCCTATAACTTGCCAAATATAAAAAATATGATAATGATATTAATGTTGTATAATTCCATGCCATATAAACACTTGCGGGAAAGCAAGAGAAATAACAACAAGCAAATATATATATATTTCAAAGTGTACATTTGCTAACCCAGTTAACTTACTAAAGATACCAGTCCATGTTTACCACAAACAAAAACACATGAAAACATACAAAAACACAATATAAAAACATAAAAAAACATAAATATCCTCTCCTACCTCACCCCCAAAACACGTGTATAAATGAAACCAAGGATCCATTATAAGTTAATGAAGCTCCATGATTCAAAGACAAATACTCTTAAGGTAAAAATCCATGTTATACAGATATTACATCTCAGATAACCTAAAACTAACCCAGAGAAGAAAATCTGTTTGCAGACAGGTTCAGTATCTGAAGTGCAGACAACCCAGCCAGCTTGTGTAGTTTGGTGATGTCATTGTGTGACAGGTCTAGTCGCTCAAGTCCTAAACACTCACCGATACACCCTAGATCAGAAATACCTGCAACAGATGTAATTCATGTGTTTTAGATACACTTTATGCTGCACAGTAAATCAATCTCTCTCTCTCTCATTCAAGTGTTTTTGATACTCTTTAAGGTACATGACAAACTTTGATGTAGTGCATTTACAGAAAACCTTCATGGATTCTGCTAGTCAGCTGACATACCCATCTTGATTTTGTGTTGTCTCCAGCTGTAAAGCTGTCTCATCACGGATGCAGACCAGGTGATTTGACAGCATTAATAAGGAATAATCTTAAAGATAAATTTAAAAAAAATAGACATGCACTATGACAATATGTTTGCTTTTGAATTGTGCAGAACCTTTTTTTTTTTTAAAGGATTAAGGTATTTAATCATTTTATTTGCCTATGTACCACCTGTTTGGCCTTGGTGAAACCAACGACAGGGGAATCAGACTCCTAGAGTTCGCACAGAGCCAGAGACTCACCTTAGCCAACACCTTGTATCCCCACAAGAAATCAAGGACGCCACCTGGCATTCACCAGACGGATTGGTCCATAATCAGATCGACTACATCCTACTGCCGAGACGCTTCAAATCCAGCATCAACAGGGCCAAGACAAGGACGTACCCAGGCGCTGACATAGGCAGTGACCATGACCTTGTTCTAAGAAACCTGAAGCTGAGGCTGAAAGCGAAGCGACTCTTAAACACTCCCCGAATTCGCTTTGATTTGGAGAAGCTGCAAGACCCAAAGTTTGCAGAAGTCTTCAAGGCCACGGTTGGCGGAAAATTTGGCGCACTGAACCTGGTGGACTGTGATGTAGACACCCTCGCTGGAAACATCAAAGAGGTGCTACTGTCGACAGCCCAAGAGGTTCTAGGGCGACATAGAAATAAGAAACAGCCATGGGTCACGAACGACATACTAGACCTCTGTGACCAAAGGAGGGCCTTGAAGAGGGAAAAGAAAAGCAAACCAGAAGCAGCAACCAAATACAAAGAAGTGAATTGTGCCATTAAGAAAGGGATGAAGGCAGCTAGGGAGAGCTGGATCGAGAAGCAGTGCCAGGACATAGAGGTTGGAATGGCACGAGGTGACAGCAAAAAGGCCTACCAACTTCTAAAGACCCTCACTAAGACAGACCAGCAGAAGATCTCAGTCATCGAAGACAGCAATGGTCACCTTCTCACAGAAGGCAATGCTGTACTCAACCGATGGACAGAACACTGCAAGGACCTGTACGACTTCCAGCTGAAGACCGACGCCAACATTCTCCAAAACAACCAGACTAGAGACAGCGAACCTGCAGACCTACCAGTCCTACGGGAAGAGGTCGAAAGAGCTGTACATAGTTTGAAGCGAGGAAAGTCACCAGGCGTTGATAATGTACCAGCTGAGCTGAGAGGTTGGAATGGCACGAGGTGACAGCAAAAAGGCCTACCAACTTCTAAAGACCCTCACTAAGACAGACCAGCAGAAGATCTCAGTCATCGAAGACAGCGATGGTCACCTTCTCACAGAAGGCAATGCTGTACTCAACCGATGGACAGAATACTGCAAGGACCTGTACAATTACCAGCTGAAGACCGATGCCAACATTCTCCAAAACAACCAGACTAGAGACAGTGAACCTGCAGACCTACCAGTCCTACGGGAAGAGGTCGAAAGAGCTGTACATAGTTTGAAGGGAGGAAAGTCACCAGGCGTTGATAATGTACCAGCTGAGCTGCTCAAGCAGGGTGGGGAAGCAACTACAAAAGCCCTAACTGTTCTGTGCCAAAGAGTCTGGGAGCGCAAGGAATGGCCCAGAGAATGGACGCAGTCACTAATCATTCCCCTCCCAAAGAAAGGAAACAGCAAACAGTGTCAGAACTACAGAACAATAAGCCTTATCAGTCACCCAAGCAAAGTCATGCTGAAGGTCATACAGAACCACATCAGAACCACCGCAGAAGAGCTGCTAGCAGAAGAACAGGCTGGCTTCAGACCACGTAGAAGCACAGTTGAGCAGATCTTCAACTGTCGTCTTCTTATAGAAAAGCATCTGCAGCATCAGCGGGACCTTTACCACAACTTCATTGACTTTAAGAAGGCATTTGACAGAGTCTGGCACGAGGGGCTATGGCATGTGATGCGGAAATTCAACATTGAGGAAGGGCTTGTCCAAGTCGTTGAAGCGTTGTATAACAGCTCAACGAGTACAGTTTTGCTTAACAACCAAATAGGAGCTTACTTTCGTACCACAGTAGGGTTACGTCAAGGATGTCCCCTATCACCCGTGTTGTTTAATATATTCTTGGAGAACATCATGCTTGAAGCTCTTCATGACCACCATACCTCCATTTCAATCGGTGGAAGACCAATCTGCAACCTACGCTTTGCAGATGATATAGATCTGTTAGCAGGTACAAACAAGGAACTGCAAGACCTCACCAACAGACTGACAGACAGCTCAAACGCATATGGAATGGAGACCAGCACAGAAAAGAGCAAAGTTATGATCAATGGCAACGGCAAAGCAGAGATCTATATGAACGGGGTACAGCTCGAAGAAGTAAGTAGCTTCAAGTACTTGGGAGCCACCCTCTCCAAGGACGGCAGCTCCACGCAAGATATCCGCATCAGGATCGCAACAGCAACAGCAGCAATGGCTAGGCTAGATAGGATCTGGCATAGCTACAAGATAAGGTTCACTACCAAGTACAGGCTATACAAATCCCTGGTAGTGCCAATCCTGCTCTACGGATGCGACACGTGGACTCTACTCGCCGAAACAGAAAGGAGAATCCAGGCATTCGAGCACAAGTGTCTGAGGAAGCTACTCCGGAAGCTGCTCCGGATCTCATACAAAGAACACAAAACCAACGACTTTGTAAGAAACAAGATTGCCGCACTCGTAGGACACCAGGAACCTCTACTATCAACAGTCAAGCGACGTAAGCTGGTCTTCTTTGGCCATGTGACCCGGCACGACACCTTGTCGAAGACTATCCTTCAAGGCACCTTGGAGGGTGGCCGATGCCGCGGTGGTCAGAGAAAGAACTGGCTTACGAATGTCAAAGACTGGACTGGTCGTCCTGTACAGGACCTGCTGACTATTGCCCAAAATAGGCAAGAGTGGCGGGCCCTATCAGCTGCAGCGTCTATCCATGTGCTCCCCCCAACGCCAGGTGCCAGGCAAGGGACGACTGACTGACTGACTGACTGACCTGTGGGACCAGAAGGTCACATTCAGGATATTGAGCAATGCCTATCTGGTGACTTTTGTGGGGATGCTGAAAGAATTGTTGGGATGGTGGGGGAGGTAATGTGGGGCAGGTAAAGATTGGTAATAATTGCCTAGCTTTGTTTTGCTGGCCAATGGTCTTGAGAATGTTTTCTCTTTTAAGATTTAATGATTTTTCATATATATATATATATAAAATGTTAGCGAGGTTTATGGTTATGGTTTGTGAGTAGGGGTCTTGCATATGCGAGTGGGTATATTCCTAGATACTGTGGTTTGTATGTATATTTACATGTAAAACTCATAGAAGCTGATTGTAACTGGTTATGTTTGTAACTGAATTACGGTTACAGCAGTTTTAAAGATTTAAGATCTTTCAGATCCTTCCTGTTTCTGTTTGTTTCATAGGTGAAGGTGATGTATGAGGGGTATTCCTCTTCTTTTGTGATGAAGGTGTGTGATTGGGGGAAATAGTATTGTGAGGTAAAGATTGATATTATCACATATGTTTTGTTTTGGTGACCAATGGCTGTGAGGATTTTTTCTCTCACACATATACACACACACTCAGCGACTGGGTGACAGATAAACAGACAGAGACATACCTAAATTTTTTAAAGCCAGTGTGTGGATACTCTCAATGTCGAATTCTCCAGTAGTGACCTTCAGCAATGACTTTGTGATTGTTCCATCTGATTCTGTTTGACAAATACAGGAGTAAGTTTATCTGGGTGTGCCTACTGTTTTTATAACGTTTTATCCACATTTTCTGCATTTGTATTAATAAGTTGGTTTTGCCACCTTGAATAAGCTTTAACTTTAGCTTATCAGTGGACACATGGATATTGATGAGAATGCCAGCTAGGCAAGTTTTCTGACCTTTTCAATGTCTAAGATGCAAAAAAAAGCTATAAAATGACAATCCTCGACACAACTCAACATATAAAACTCAACAACGAACATTTTATGGTTTAGTACATAACAGACACAGACATCCTAAACTCCATTAATGGATATTCGTATTTTTTGAAAAATAAATATTCCAATATTGTGTCTCATAAATTTCATCACAGAGAAGAAGCAAAAAACTAAATAAACGTTATTTCAAAAAATAAAAAAGTTAGGCTGTTTTACCCTTAGCAGTCATGATGTACTGTTACTAGTAGATCAAAGATCGATTGAAGTCACCAAAACCTTAAATGAGTTAAAGGATAAAAAGAAGAAAATAAAAGTATGGAGTTGCATCCATAATTCTCAGCACAAATGCAAAAGATTAAGCGTCATCACGTTCGCTTCTTAGAATTGACGCGATGTGACTGGACTCCTGTACAACACCCGCTAACGACATCAACAAACAGCTGACATGAGAGTAGTCTCCCTTCTACCGGGTAGAGTAGTCTGCCCCTGTAGCGGACCCAAACCTCCAGTCGCAAAAGCAGCTACCTCTTGCAAATAGTCAGGAGCAATTTTGAACATGTAGGACTGAGCAATCGAACGCATTTTGTAATCAATACGCGTGTTCACTGGGAGCCAGTAAAGGCTCTGTAGTATAGGGGTGATGTGCTCAGTGGACGACTTTACACGGTTGACAATCCTGGCGGCTGTGTTCTGAACTCTTTGGAGTCGATCTAACTGCGTAGCAGGTATACCCCACAATTCACTATTGCACTGCAGTAGTCTAATCTCGATATGATGGTAGCCAGAGCAAGTGAGTTGGCAGCAGCCTGAGTCAGCACGGGCCGTAATCTATCTAAAGTCCTCAAAACGTAGTAGTGGACAGTCTGAGCGTAGTGGTGAAACACTCGATCGCTTGTCACACTGTAGTGAGAGGCCTGGGTTCAGACCTCGTCTCGGGGCACTCTGTGTTTGTGACTGTGTTTTCTCCAGGTACACCAATTCATTTCCCCTCATGGTGGGGTGTATGGTACTTAAACTGGAACATCGATCATTAGGTAAAGCCCACATGAATGGGATCAAATTTTGATAGGTAGAACGTGGTGTAGAGGTAAGCAGCCCACCTACTGGTGGTATTAAAATGGTGCAATGGTGTGCTTTGCCACACATAATGTGGCGGAGAGGGTGGTATTTTGGTGGGCTTGCAATGGGTAGGCCACAGCGTCTATGTGGCCCCCACTTACAAAACCCACCATAGACCAGGTAGGGGCCCACAAACTTTTGCAGGCTTGGGAGGCCCATTTATACATGATCAAACCTAATGAAATACAGATGGTCAAGAATGATCTATTTTAGCATCTGAAGCCAATGCAAGAAAAAGGAAGTACAAATTTAATTACCAGATTTCAGATAAAACCTCTGCTGTTTAAAAAGTTCAGCAATGGTTGATTGCTAAAGATACTTCTTGTTTATACTTTATTGATCTTGGCCTATTGCGCCCTACAAAACGGTGAGATTGCAGTGACTGACCTGCTGCTGTACCCATATGCATCAGCAACACAAAACACAATCACACATTTCTAAACACTTTATAATTTCTATTTAAAATTTTAAAAAGAATCATTGTATAAGTCCTTTATTTTTCTTTCCTTTACCAGATATAAACTTCAAAAAGCCATAAAACAACATACATTAAGCTGTAGTACATGTTTGCTCACCGGTAAATGTCCATGGGTCATAAAGCAATTTTCCTTTGCTGTAATGACCCTTACTTTCATAATAATGATAATAATAGAATTTGTAGAGTGTATTTCCCCATGTGAAGGTGAACTCAGTGAGTTGTACACTGCAAATGAACCCACAATCAACCATACAAAACAACACAAGCATCATTTTTAAGTATGTAACTCACAAGCAAACATTTTGTTTAAAGACCAAGCTGAATGGTTTGCGTTTTTTTCAGATATTGGTAGATATAGGCAAAATAAAACTAACCTGTAAACTTAAGCTTCCAAAACCCAGCCATTTATTAACTATCCCCTATGATTCGCACCTGCGATTAGCAAGCACCACTAACAGTATACTATGTCGCCCAAGTGCATCATTCACAACAAAGCCGTTAACACCAAACAGAGAGAATGAGCAACATTGAAGATTATTTGGAAGCTGAAAATCTGCAATACTCATGGTTCTGAAAAACTGCTACTTTATCACAAGAAATGCAGACTTTTAACGTCCGAATAGTCGATCATTCTCTCTCTGTTTGGTGTTGGCTGCTACCAATGTTGTCAATGGTGCACTAGTGTGACATAGTAGTACACTGTTAGCGGCGCTCGTTGATCGCAGGTGCGAATCGCGTACTTTTCTAGCAGATAATTAATTAACGGATTAAAGTTCATTCCCTCACCCACCCCTAACTAAAAAAAATCACTTTACAGTTTCCTTTCAGTATAAAAATCAAATTTTCGTTTTTTTGTGCAGTCAAATTCCTTAATTACAGGTATTAGCCACTGCATACTTCCACTGTGGGCAAAACGTTTGTAGATGCTCTTTTTACTTCTCAGGCCCCACTGTTTTTTATTTCCTTCCTCTTCAATTTGTGTCTATGTTTGAAGACTTCAAATCTGGTCTCAAAACCCATCTCTTAAGAAATATCTTGCACAATCAAGGACTGTTCCACTAAGCTCTTTATCCATGCACTTAGATCATGTTTTTGTCATGGTGTCAGCTGTTTGGTGATGCTTATTTGCTTTTTTGTATGAGCTGTCATTCATTTGTAGTCTTTCATGTTCAATGCAGGGGGCTCACATCCACATGGGGTTTACAAATTCTATTATTATTATTACTATTGTTGACTTGCTTTGTAAATTACTTCATCAACAGATTTTGACTTCCCTTAGATGCACAGTAATTTATTAACTTTGTTTCTTTGTCATTTCTCTTGATCACAGACTATATAAATTGTCAAAATGTAAAAACCTTGAGTATGAAATAAAATATTTAAATGCAAACTGCACAAGGTATGCTGAGAATAAAATTAACAAAGTTGATGAACAGATTCTCTCAGTATGGTTAAAGTAAATAATTATAATGGATTCAGAATTGCAAAGATCTTCAATCTCTTACCCTTTCACAAGGAAGTCACCTAATTTAACCCTTTTCTGCCATCACAAACACCAGCATGCTGGTGTCTTGAAAACCTTGAAACACATTGTGGCAAACTATAGCTGACTTTATCATAAGCTGAAATCACTGCTGTTAATGATGTATATGAACATATACACCTGTTACTTTAAGCATCTTAGTTGTTGGCAAGCTCTGGAGTAACACAGATTAAGAATACAAGAAGCAGTTACTTCTGTTAATAAAATATTATTTCTGCATTAGGACATCTTTCTCGTACATAAGAATTCAGTCTGGTTAGATTAACTGAAACTTTTAGGCTTAGTGTAGATTAACTTAAAAATTAAAGCAATGAGAAAGTAAATGCGGCAATAATTCTTGGCACTTGAATAGTTGTTGACTAGAAGCAATGTCACTGTGTTAGCTCAGGAAAACCATGCACCATACTATAAACTTAATGCACTGACTAAGGCAAGTTTATAACATTTTATCATTATCCCTAATGATAATGTCTTTGGAAAAAAAGGAGAAGAAAAACATATTAACACATTATCTTTGACAGGCCTTAGTGGACTTGCTCTGGATTTAGATCTCTTCCCTTTCAAAAATGTCGCCTGATGCTGTAAACTGGATATGCCACTTTCCTTCCAGTATCTCCTCCCCAACCTCATAAACTGTGTTATGTGATAATAACAGCTTATGATATTGTGTTCTTTTTGTCTGAAAGTACAAGTCTTAAAAGCTGTGACAACAAACCAGTTTGTCACAAGAACTCAAGAATGAATGAATAGTCTCAGAAAAAATAAAAATGGAACTAATCCTTCTGATTGCTTTACATTATTTTCAAAACCTGAGTCCGCAGCAAAATTCAAATAACTATATATGGCTCAAATAACAACTAACTGAACAGTAATTTGAAAAAAAAAACATTTAACATTCTCAGTACTGTAAAGCTAGAACTAAAAATTATCACTTTAATTATAAATAATTATTCCTTAATAATTGATATGTACTAATAAAAATCATTCCTTAATAACTCAAATATCAGGTGTGTCCGGAACAGTATTTCCATCTACTTCAATTGTGGGAGCAACTACTTCTTGTACATTTAATTCAGAAATAGCATAATGCCTGCGGATATACAGCCGACTTAGACAAAACAGGAAAAACATAACACCCCAACATAAAACAGTCTCAGCTGAAAGAAGGTATGAAAACCACATTGGTGTCAAGTTCTGCATAAGGGCACCAAGAGCTATAGGATTCACCATAGTACCTGAGGAGGCGCCAACAAGGATGGAGGATGCTACGCAGCCTGTCACTCTGACAAAGTCTTCTTCCATCCATATAAACCCTGTTGGAAATATAGAGGACATGGAAATCCCAGAAAAGACAGTGCAAAACCACACTCCTATTGTAAAATGAAACTGAGATGACAACAGGAACCCAAACTGTGAAAATACCATCAATGTGCTACAGATAAACATGAGTCTGACAGCTGAAATGTAATGCACAACAAAAATAGAAAGAAAACGTGCTGAAGCAAAACAAATATAAATAGAGCAGGAGATAATGGCTGTTTCACTGCCTTTTCATCTGCTCTACTTTGTCTTCTCTTTTCTGATCTATCTGTAAACCACTGCACAATAAGAGGAACACATGTTAAGAACATCAGGCCACCAGATATGAGGAAGGCATAGTGCACGGTAGTGGTCAGTGGTACTACAGGACCAGTGCTGTTGCTTGTGCTATTTGAAGTGGTTGATATTGATGAGGATGTGTTTGTCTCTATACTTTGACTGTCTTCTTCTTGGACTGGTGTCAGGAAGGGTGCAGTTATTAATGGAGAAATCACACCTCCAAAGGCAAAAGCAAAATGGAGAAACTGCATTGCCATCTCCCCTTCTTTTCCCCAGATTCTCACCAACTCTGCATTCCCAACTGAATCAAAAGAAAAAACAAAACAAAAGTCTGTCATTTACAAAATAAATCTCGAGTCTAAAAAAAACCAATGTTATTTGTGCATTTTTTTTTGAGTGTATCTCTGCGATGTGGAAACTGGCGCATTCTAAAACGACATCATCATGATCATCATCTGTGTGTAAAGAACAATTTTTGTATGGGCTTTTAATCAATGGAAATGTGCTGCTAAATAACAAATATTGAAAGCTTTTAAAGTGATCGAAGAACTAAAATATACGAATATAAGTCATGCATTTCAGTATATACACATATATCTACCATTTCCCATCAATCCTTCTCTTTTGTAGAATCTCTGGCTATTAACTATAGTCATCAAGTAACATTTGGCCCCTATTCGATGTATTTAATAGCTGTCAGAATTAAGCAGTCAACACCCGGGTGAAGTGTGTTAAAAATATTGGTGCTGTTGGTTTTAAGCAAAAGTTGTAAGAGATAACTTTGTCTACATCAATCTACTCTGGCTGATCCAAATTCTTTGAAAGACAAAAAAAAAAAAATTAAATGTAAATAAAACAAACAACAAAATAACCTATAGACTGAGTTGTCATGTGATTTGACCATACTACATTCTCAACAAGCTTTCACCCAATAAATATTTACTGATCAAGTGTATGTGTGTATATATATATATATACAGACACACATACATTAGCAAATATGTGCATTTTTCATATTAATGAAAAGCAATTAAAGACTGCAGAGTTAAGTATTACACCTATGACCTAAAAGTCTTTTGAAATAGGCACAATTTCTAATTTCACCATAAGGCTAAACTAAAGTCAAAATGACTGCAAACCTGTATCAACAGATCCACTAAACAAGGAACAAATGAAGTGGATTATGATCATGAGAGCATAGGGTGAGCACCACGGGAGTGCTATAGTAGTGAAAGACAATCCCAGCAGTGACATGATTAACAACATTGATTTGTTAAGCTTGTCATAAACCACTCCAGCAGTCAAGGATCCAACCAGATAGCCAACAGAAGCAGCAGTAAAGAAAAAGGAAGCAGATTCCACATCTGTTTGTGTGATTATCTGAATGTCAAGGAAAGCAGGACCCCTCTGGCCAACTGCAAAACCCTGTTATAATGTTTGAAACAAAACCAAGAATTAGTATTAATTTGAACAAAATGCAATTTTTTGTAATGCATTAATTATTCCTGGACATCAGTAAGTTACATTACCTGCAGTATCCAAATGCTGGTCTTGTCTTAACCTCATTATTCATGTAGTGTTGTAGATGACCAATTGAATCTTAAGACTTTTAATAAATTCTGAGCTCTTTTAATTGAAAAGTGACATCTTGCCATAGTTTGACCAGCTGGACCTCATGTGATACCCCTGTTTATGCTAAATGTTATTCAATAAATCATATATCACTAGTTATGCTAATTGTTATTCAATTAATCATATGACATCACTGTTTATGCTAAATGTTATTCAGTTAATCATATGACATCACTGTTTGTGCTGTTAAATAAATCATGTGACAAAACTGTTTATGCTATAATCATGTGACACCAGTTGATGCTATTAAAATATAATTATCTTCAAATTTCAGAAAAATCCCTTTGACAAAAAAAAACCCTTAAGTGTATTTACTTTTTCCTCTACAACCCTGTATTTTCAGCTCCCAAATCTCCAATAGTAATAGTAGTAGTCTGACCTGAAGGGACAACATATTTGGGACAATTGCTTTTAACTGTACAACAACTCTAAAGGTGCACACTCTGAAATGTATTAACGCCACCTCCCTCTGAGTTTGAATGCTTAATAGCTCACCAATGAACAGAAACTGAGTCCAAGCCACAGAGTTTTCAGACATTTTCTCTTGTATTCAGGAGACTTCAGCTTTGTTCTGAAATCTGATTTAACGTTTTGTTTATCAGTAGGGACTTTCTCAGAAGAGATCTGTTCTTCTGTTGGCTTAGAAGTGGGAGCCTCCACAGCTTCATTACTCTCAATAAGATCCATCCTCACCTGGTACTTTACTGAAAGAAAAATATGTTTGCTTCTGTAAAGTTCTCATTATTATTAATATCAGCTATTTCCATCACAGTAACCAATTAATTTTCAATGACAAATAGTAATTAGCGTAGAGACTCATGATAGTTTCATAAAGTGAAGACATTTAATACCCTGCACAGTATGTGGAGATGCGGTTTCTATGTAAGTTAGTCTTTTTTAAGTTTTATGATACTTGGTAAACCAAAGTTTGGTTTGTTAGGTTAATAACCATGCAATCTTGGCTTTAACTTTTGCATTGATAATTTACTTATTTCATGTTCAAAGTAAAATTGCTTACAGAAGACTTATTAAGTTTTTGTTCTCTACTTGTGTATGGCGGTGGGTAAAATATCTCTGATGTTTAAAAAAAAAAAAAAACTATATACCCTGTGCAAAATCAAATGACTCGATCAGCTTATCGCCTTTTTTATTTTCAAACCCCGCGACGTCACGCAACTTGGTTATAATTATAGCTGTTATTGAAACGACAAATTATAATATTGCATAGCCTTCGATCATAACGTCGATCAACATTTTGTTCCCTAAAAATAATATTAACAAATCATAACGCTTTTTGTGGCAGATTAAACTCGCGGTTAACTCACAAGTAACGTACACACAGCATTTATATTTACCATCGTCACCCTCATCTCCCCACTACCGACACCACCACGAACTATAATATATATATATATATATGTGTGTGTAATTATACGATCAATTCCCCACACAAATCGCCCAGAATAGATGGAAATGAAAGCACACCGCTACGTACGTATGGTCCTCCACGCCAACAAATCTATTGTGAACTAATTAAAAGCCTCGATCAGAACAAACAAGAAAAACAATTCTTAAACTCTGAGTAATGTGCAGATCACGTGCTATACCCCATGCGATACATCTTCTCAAAAGTTCAGATTACGAAAATATCCATTCCATGCATGTTGCTGACTCATGCACATTTGTAAACGTATACAACACCTCATCGGATCTGTCGTCTGCTTGACCCCGTCACCGGTCATTTCGCCCCGCTACGTCCATTTCGTCCCAACATCGAAAAGGCGATTTGACTCAGGATGTGGAGCGATATGATCGGTGACGGCGTCCAGCAGACGTCAAAGAAGTGCTGGTCAGCCTTTTGATAAATCTCACAGAGCACAGCATTTTATGAGCACCGATTTGACTTTTCTGTCTTGGGACGAATTGGACCATGCGTGGGACGAATTGACTTTCGGTGTGGAGCGAATTGGTAGGGACGAATTGGTCTTGGATTGTGGATAATCAGCACAAAGATTATAATAAGGCATCCTCGTGTAGTGTTGGTGTTAGCGGGTAACTCATTCAGGTTTAATTATAAATCACACAAGGTGTGCATTGCATCTATGACCTCATCACGCACGTATAATGTCTGATGACTGATATAACAGTAATATTGGCAGACAAAAAAATACTGAAAAGGATAAATAAAGATGTTTTTATTGTATTTGTATAAACATGCAGCTGAGAGCAAACGTAAAGGCTAACAAAAATTCACCACAGGAGCAAGACAGTCGAGCAGCTGGAATAGCAGGAGCTCTCTTATTGACTAAATGGACAAAAGCCAGCCTTTACAAGTCTGCAGGCAACCGCATGTAAAACAAGGTGCACAATTTGTCAAGGTGACGTCGGAGGTGGGGGGTTGAGGCTATCTTAAAAAAACACACTAGATTTTCGTAAATGCAGTTCCACACACTTCCTCGAAAAATCCACGCATGTCGATCGCTCTCTGTGAACATCCATGACTTGTCTCCGTCTCACGGAACAATGTGTACCAGGGGAGATAACACAAAACCAAAAAGCGTGTTCGCGGTGGCGGTTAAATCAAAGGATTTGTACGTAATTTTTTGAAGCTGGTTTGCATCTATATAATTAAGTAATTTTGCTTCTTAGATTATACTCCTGGTACTGTAAGCATTAGACGAGACGCAAATCTTCTTTACAAAATTATATTCTAACACATGCAACCTGCTAGAATAAACGAAAGATAATTCAAGAGCTTTCACACACACTTCAGTCTAAAATAGGAAATTGGAACTGCTTTGTTGTAAATGAACAAACTCAGGAAATCAGTTAATTCTTTTACCACTTTAAATGTAGACCAATAGTTATAATTTTGTTGTGCACCTATTTATCTTGTACCCAATGCACAAATCATAATGTGTTTTGTATACAATCATCAGGAAGTACCACAGTAAAAGTATAATTATACAAAAATATTTTCATATTAGAACAGATACTTAATTTTAAATTCTAAAAAGTTATTTCGTGTAGAGGCAAGCAGTGATTACTGAACATTTGCAAAAAACAAGATTATTTGCTAGGGCTGTGGCAAGCCATGTATTTATTGATGATATGGATAAATTAGCTGCACCATGCTTCTTATTTAAAGCACATAATAATTCTAGCTATGAATGGTTTTGAAAAGGTACATTTGCTGGTAGCATGAGTTGCGAAGGATTAATCACCTAATGAACTTCCAACTGATTGTCGTGTTAAAAAGATTTTTTTTTAAAGCCAAACAAGACTTTAAATAATGTTGACCACATTCATTTTATGCTCACGTACCATGTAGATGTTTCACCTATGTGTTATACTGTGTCACATGGCACTAGAAAATTTGAAGTATATAGTACAGTATTACTCTTGGTAATAGTTACACTTTTTTGTTGTTGATTTTTTTAACTCATGTTACCATTACTGCTAATAATAATAATAATAACGGAACAGTTACAGGCTTTTGGAAATATATTAGTAAGAGACCTTTTAATCCAATTTTAAATGAACTTAAAAGCTGTTTAATAGTAGGTTTTTAAACAATTGTAAAGAGTACTATGCCAAAATTTGTGAATGAATTGTTTTTTAAGATCTTCACTGACAGTTTTAATAGAAAAAAATAGATTACCTTATTAATAATCTATAACTTTTATATTTTGCATGTAATTTTGTGTGTGTGTGTGTGTGTGTGTGTGTGTGTGTGTGTGTGTGTGTGTGTGTGTGTGTTTATAAATGCTCAAGTGTGTGGTAAATAGGTGGCAACAGATCCAGACACATTATGGAATCAAGAGGTAAGCGCAGAGTGTCAACTCGAGGAAAACCAAAACCAACTGATGACCTGGAGGTCACACATGGCAAAATAGAGTCCTTAGCTGCTAGTGATAAAGGTGATCATCAGAAAAAAAGAAGCTTAGCTGCAGGGAGTGATGAAGAAGCTGACAGTCGTGGTGACAAAAAGGTCCCATTGGCTACACCTCTTAAGATCTTTTTGCCGGGAATGACTAGTGCCTCTGCCATGGCAAGTGCTCCTGGTATGGCAAGTGACCCTGCTGCAGATACTCCATTTACAGAAACAACAGGGTTGATGCGTTTACGTAACAAAATTCAAGCAGAGCTGGACAAGGAGACAAGAGTCAAGGCTGAAGTCAGTCCTGGCTTAGCACAGTTACGCAACACCCCTGGTAAGCAATTTAAAAGATTATTAGCCATGGCTGTGGTAAGGTATTAAAAATAGTATGGTAGTAGAACCTTGGTAAAGTATTAGTATGCCATGATAAAGGAATCAAGGGTGGGATTTTTTCTTTTTTGTTCTAGCCCTAAAGAGAATCATGTGGTAAAATGGTAATGTGCTATTTGTGCTAATGATCTGAAATTGAATGAGAAAAATTACTTTATTCAGTTTTGTTCACTGAAGATAAATACAGTCTACACGGTTTTCATTTATTTATGATAGTATTTAAATTTTGCCATAGATTATTTCATTTCATATTGCTAATGACCACTGTTCAACTAAAGTTTGTAAAATTTAGTTTAAAAATTGTAAAATTAGCAAGTTAATTATTCAGAATTTACTTTTTATATTCTGCCTTCTTTCTGTTTATGTTTTTTTATTATTTTTATTTTCATTCTTTTTATTCAGGAAGAGGCTTGAAAGAGAAGCAGAGAGAACTAATACACAAACATGAACAAATCCGACAACATAGCGACAAACTTAGCGTTGGAGGGGGAGTAGCCCTCTGGCCTAACATGAACCAAATGCGCCTTAGCAGAATGGAGATTATTTCCCTGATCGTCATGTGCTTGGTGTTGGTAGCAGGAACAGGATGGTTGTTTGTTTTGCTGCATGGTGAGTCACTCCAGAGGATGTCTAACCCTCAATATCTACCTATACCAATTTTATTAAGCTACAGAATGTGTTATTTATAGAGATCTCAAGTCATCAAAACTATAGTCCTTCTAAATAGACCAACTGTGACAGAAAAATAGGGGACTGGTTGTACAGTGGTTAAGTTCTAGTTTGTCACAAGAACAATGATGATAGTGGGCTCAGATCTCTTAAAATGACATCTGCTTACAGGACTGTTCATCTTGGTTTTTCCCAGATATTCCAGTTTCTTATGTGAAATCACCATCAAATGAAAGCACATCAGCCACATAAACCAACCAAGCAGAAAGTTATCTAATAATGAAGAGTATAGTATGTTTGACCATATCTGTATTTTTATATTTTTTAAACATTTACTTGAGCCACTCCCTTGGTAGCAAAGAACTTAGATATAACTTGAATACACCTGAAATTCACTTTAAATGCTGGTGATTGACTTGAAATACTTTAATATCTCTAGGTGACATCTTTAATAAAGTACTGGATCTTACAAAACATGCAAATCAATTTTCGAAAACCCATTCTGTAAAGTACATGGGGCGTTCAGAAGGACTGAAGGCCTCCATTATTGGCTGGCATGCAGATTTTCGGAGATTTCTGGTGAGTACTAGACAAAAAACAACAGTATGCTTGAGTAGGCATTACATGTGTTTGAAAATTAAGTTTAATACCACAGGCATCCACAGGTGAGTTTAAGCCTGCATTCATTGTGTGCTTTACATATGTGTATAAACCTGCATCTTGACAGAATCTATTTAATCTGTATGTTGATAAGCTATTGAATATAGAGAATGCTAGCCTTCCCATGGTGGCAAAAGTAGCCCAATGATCTCCCTTCTCTGAGCAAACTAATTATTTTTGTGTCTAAAGTGTGTGCTAACTAGAGATGCTCTACTTATGGGTATTACCAGATCACTTTGCTTGCATTAAAATAGTATATGAATAATAGTCAGTACATTGTTGTGCATTCTATGGTGTGGGTTACTTTTTTTAATGCATATATTGCAGTAGCTTTTCTTGATTGTGATTTTTATTTTTATTTGAAAGTAATTTTTTATTTATGTAGGCTAAATGAAGAATTGTTTTTATTTAAATGTTTTCATGTGTTCAATACATTACAGTGGACTGTGTGTGAATGTGTATGTGGGGAGAGAATGTGTGGATATGTGTGCATACATTAATTATAACTCAAGTAACAAAGACTACAGTTAAAACAGGTACAAACAGTTTTTTGTTTCTGTTTTATTTCAAATTAAAATTGCCATATATTTCACATATTGTTTTCTTATGAAATCAAGATACAAATGAGACGGGAAAGCTAAAATAACACAAATGTTTTAGTAGAAGCATTTGATTAACCTTCCATTGAACTAATTTCTTAGATCTAAATGGGATTGTACCTTCTTACTCATACAGGAAGTTGTTGACACAACACTGAACGTGTCTAGACCATCTTTTGGATATCAGGTGTACATTGCAATGTACCTGCTGGCATTTGGAATTCTTGTTTACTTCCTGGTTGACAATATGTGGTCCAAGAGCAAACTTTCTCCAGGGCGTATAAAGAAATGGTAATACACATAGTATGTTACATCATTTATTAGTCAAGATAAGGGTGTCCATTTTGCAGCCTCATGATGAAATTAATTTAGTTTTTCAAACATTTTAGGACATGAGTTCTCTTCAGTGTTTTGAGTGCTCTTAACAGGCAGGAAAAATTACCTGTCTAAACACAGGTTCTGAGTCAGTAACACACACGAACAAAACAATCCATATGCTAAACCTGTAACGTGGCATTTTATTTACAGTGCAGGCACTCGTTCACAGGAGCAGTAGTAGCTTTCAGAAAATCTCAAACAAGTGTAAACAGCCTGTCAATAAATTAGATCATTAAAACTGCTATATGAACACACTTGTCAAGGAGATCTAGGCTTATGGCTATAACACCTGTGTCACACACAAACTGACGGGATCACAAACACGCACTCACCCAGTCAGTCGGACATTTGCGCATTCTTTCCTTCCAAAACAAACAAAACTAGATCTGTCTCTACGCAAACCCCGTCACATTTAATAAAACTATTCCCATATTTCTTACACACACTCTCGCTTTCTTTCAAGAAAATAATTTCAAATCTCATACATTCACTATCACACACTCATACCCTTACCTTATACAGTAATACAAATAGTCAATTCTTCCTCTTAATATAACATAAATCCGCAGCAGCCAGCCACTATCAACTGTCTCTACTCACTGTTCTTTTCTGTTCACTGTTCAGGGATGAGATGAAGAATAATTGTGTCCTTCTCTTAAGCATAGGGAGGTCAAGCCACCACACCACTCCTCTGAACGCTGCCCTCAAAAGGACAGAATGTCGCACTTGAGCAAACTTTCGATTTTGTTGCCGGCGCCACCCCCAATGGACGAGCGCCTGTGTGCTATTCTGAACACAATCTCTTGGGCTAGTGTTCGCTTGAACCCACGGGAGATGGTCCCTCTCTCTCTCTCTCTGCGGAACACAGCACAGAGTTCTTGGCATTCATCTCTTCTCTCTCTGTCTTCAGGGGTCGACGGGGTGTTGTCTCAATATGGCTGGCTATCTGGGTAGTGCAGCCTCACTTTTTTCTTTTTCACGTAAGGTGTCTTGGCACCTATCGTCTCGACCTCAGTTAGCAAGCCCCCTAACTTGGCGACCGCCTTCTATTTATTCTCCCCATTCACCCTTCTCGAACCTTCCATACAAACTACAACTCACAAACGACCAACCCGTGCATCCCGCTTTATCAGTACAACACGCTCACTACACTTCCTTGCATTCTCCCGTGCTTTCATCCATGTCACCTATCCGTGACAACCTGAAAGTAAACATTTTGTTAAAAATGATTGCTGTAATATGTTTTTGAGCTGTACTGAACACTTGCACTAATATTCAAGTTGATTTAGAATTACCCAAGTACTCCTAAAATTACAAGTCATGCATTACAATCAACAGTTACATCTTTTGTTTTTGGCAGGAAGTATGCATATAATATTCTGATTTTTTTCTGTTAATAGGGTATGTCTTCTGGTGATTGTTGCACAGTGGACTATAATGCTATTTGTTCTCTTTGTGTCTGCTCAAAGATTAGAGTCTGCTTTGGTAGACAATGTGCTGCAACTGTCTGAAAAACTGGTGAGTAATAATATTGGCATGAGCCCAGCCTTTATCACACTTGACATGAGTTATTGGCTGCATAATTCTGACTGACTAACAGGTAGTGAGCAAAGGTCGCATAAGTAGCCTGCCCCTTTATATTTATTAAAATGGCTTCTGCCAATCTCTCTCTTCTCTACCTATCTGTGTCGAAAGATGTAAGAAAGAAACAAGGAGTAAGATAGTAACTAAAAATGTTGCTGAAGTTTTCTCTGTTGATCAAAAATTATTTTGGAAACTTTGATTTACAGAGAGACTCTACACTCATGTAAACCTCTAAAATACATTTTTTTGCAATGAAACACTTTCTAAAGATTCCCCAGCATTCTTTTAAGATATCTGGTAAAATAGGTATATATTGTTATTATATCAAAACAGGTATAAAATGTGTTAGATATGAGCAACTTTGCTATTTGTTTATTTTGCTTTCTTGTTCAAGCTAATTTAGGTCTCTGTGCTACATAGACAGGCTTGTCACTTTTGGATTTTTTTTTTAAAGAAACTTCTTGGCTGGATAAAAACAATAGCAAATATGCAGAACGAGATTTTCTTTCTTTTTGTTAATCTTCAGTTGTAAAATTGAAGCATATATTGATATTTTTTTCCCACAAAATGATGTTAGTTTCTTATGGAAAAGCATAATTGCAAAATTAAAATTAATCGCTTAATAAGACCTGGAAAGACATAAGTGGTTAGAGTGATCAACTTAGATAAATGCTGCCTGTGTCTGTGAGGGGAAATCTTCCCTTGCAAACAAGTACCACATTTGTCAAGAACAGGAAAGGCAGCAGAATGACAGAGCTAGACTCTTTCTTCCACATCCCACTTCTGACAAAAAAAAAAATTTCAGTTACTGCCCCTACAGTCACTTGGCTTCTTTTTTCCCCTAATGAAAACTACTTACATCATACTTGCCTTCATCAGTTTTAATATTTTTGTATGAAAGTGTTTTTTAGTGATAAAGTAAATAATTTTAAGACTTGTGTAATAATATTCTAGGTATTAAACATGAATATCCTTTTTTTAATCAGGGAGAGCTTGTAGAGCATGACGTTGATCTGAGTACCTGGCACATCATGGTTCAGTACTGGCGTGGTCGCATGCTGCCACCTACATCGCGTGGCCTGATATGGGTACTGGGACTTGTTCCCATACAAGACCTGACAACATATCTCCAGTACTACAGCCTACCTGTTCTAACTGTTCTCATCACACCAGTTGTACGTCTTTGTTTAGCTTTGCGCTCAGTGTACTCCACACCACCAAAGGATCTGTAAGCATTGTCTGCCTTTGTTTTAAGAAGCAGTGATAATGAAACCATGTTTGCTAGTGTGCAGAACTGTAAAACTGTTTTTATTTCCTTTTCATGGGACTGGGTGATGTTGATAGTAGGGGCTGGGGAGTGTGTACACGCATGCATGAGTGTGTGCAAATACCATGACGTGTGTCAATATATTGGCAACAATTAGATTTGTTATTGGATTATATGATATGGAGTAAACTGTATAGTACAGTTGAAAATGTCTTATTAATAAAGGAAAGTTTCATTTCACATGTAGTGATTTACTACTCATTAATGTTTGCAAGAATGACCTTAATGACTTAATGCAGTGAAAATATAGTCTGGCTTTATTAGCAGATGGTGGATTTCAAATCAGATTATGCAGACTAAAAATAGAAACATTGTGAGGACAATTAAGCAGAAAGTATTTGCTTGTTCAAACAGTGGAAAATTAGATTCTTTTGGAGTGGGATGCAATTCTAAAATCAAATCAGTTTTCTTTTGGGTTTTTTTTTTAATGTAATTGAACCAGCTGTATAAATTTAATCTTTCATTGAGAATTTTTATTGGCAGTTTACTGTCCACAGGGGAAGTTTTGCCTCATTGCAGTCATATTAATGTCACACAAGAAAGGGAAGTCCTGGAGAAAAAGTAGTTTATAAAGCAGAGGCAAATCTAAATAACAGCAACAATTCCTGAATTTGTCTCTTCCATGTTGATTTTTAACACTGATTTAACACTGATGCATTCTTGTCAAGTTCATATTGCTTTGTCTTGTCACTGCTATCCATGCTACAGTTGTGCAAGATCATCTTGCGATATGTTTTTATGACTTACTACATCAGCATTCTTCAAGATGCAAACAGATTTTTGTATTTGTTATTTTACGTGGCTAATTTTTCATGTTGATTTTTAACCCTAATTCATTCGTATCATCAGATTTGGAATGCATTTTCTTGTCACCAACCATATCTCTTACTGTATAGACTGTCACTAACAATATTACTTACTGTATAGACTGTTGCCGACTATTACTTACTGCAGAATGAGTCTTAAGTTGGAAATTTGACATTTTGCAAATTGTATATTTTTAAAATGTACAGGTTTTGACCTTTCTTCTGATACTAAAGTTGTTCTCCTAGACCTAGTGCTAAAACTGAGTGAGTTAAAATGGTTTGAAGTGTGCAAGTCTGATGACAAAAAGTTGTCCCAAAGCACCTTTCTCTACTACGAAACTGCTCTGTGCGACTTAGACTCATTTCGTGGTGGTGAGTCACAAATAGTCTCTTCTTCATAAATAGTTCTCTTATGCTTATAAAGGTCATGTTACATTTACAATGCCATACCTTTGACGATGTAGTTATGCAGTACATTTTCACAATGTATTTCGTGTTGAGCCCAGACAATAAAGGATTATATATATATATATCCAGATCATTTCAGTTATCCATTCAGAGAAGTGTGTGTGTGTGGTAATAAAGAAGGTAGGGGCTGGGAATTTTTTCCTCATTCTAAAATACTTGAATAGGTTTCATTCGTGAGTATTAAATACTCCTAGGCTGCATTGGACTAGATGAGGGTGTGTGGTTGGTCGAGATGAGTAGGCCGGCATGAATCTGAGTGGGTGATAGGCATGCTGCCATGGTTCTGATAGTTACAAGAGTAGTAATACACTTAACTGACTGAAAACACTTGAAAATAACAAAAAGCTACCAGAATGTTCACTACCTGAATGACAGGCTGTAGAACTGGAGCAAAATACATCTGGACTGAGAATGTATTACTAAGAATTAAATATACTGAGAGATAAGAAGTCTGTACATTAAAAGTTAAATTAAAAGATGTGTTTATTGTCTGCTGACTGAAACAAACATAAATAGCTGATCTTGGATAAATTTAAAATAATTTGTCGTACAAAATACTAATTTTTACTCTTTAATGACGTTTTAGACATTGTGAAAGAGTGTCAGAAAGAGAAACAAACTTTTCTTCCTGGTAAAATAGGCACTGTGCAGCTAAAAGCTGCCGTTTACATACATAAGGGAAATACATTTGTCATATATTTTGAATAATATAGATGGTCCCTGAACAGGTTTTGAAAAATGGGAAAACATGAGAATCTCAATTGGACAGCAATTTATAGACTAACTTTCAGAATGACACAAGGTGCAATTCAAATGGCTACAAATTAGGCTGATTGCATTATTCCCACAAACATCTGTTTAGATGTAAGCTGATTCAGAGGCCCTGCTGGTCACTTGGGGTAACCGGTCGTTTCGACTAGGGTCAGTTCGACTAACTCTCACTTCAACTTTCCTTATAAGGTGCATCGGGGAGGGGGGTTGTCTTATGTTGTACCCGCCTTACGTGTGGTTGCACCCCTGTACGGCGCTGCGCGGGTTTCCATTAATTTGTTCATTCGGCAGGGACGTTTATCTGTATGTGTTATCTTGACATTATTTTCGGCAGTGTTCGTCCTTTCTTCTTCTCTGTTTCTATTTACTCCCATCTCTAATAAACGCGTGTTTTTTACTGTTCACACGGGTGCGCGTCAATTTTTAAACTTAGGGACGGTTGGATGCGTCGCTGGCATCGGGCGTTTGAGTGCTTGTTGAGTCTGTGACAATTAGCACTATTTACATGATAGATTTAAATCGTTTATTAACATTCAAATCACTTTAATTTTTTCCATTTCATGCGTCCTATAGATGACTCGACCGTTAGTCGAACTGACCCTAGTCGAATCGACCGGGAACCTTCACTTGGTAATGATAGTCTAGATTGAGTTCCTCATCTGTTGTGGTCTTGTGGAAAGATCTTTACTTTCTGGATGAATCTGCAAAGCATGTTAGTGTAAAAGGTAATAATTATGAGCTTGTTTTTTTCTGAGTACGTGTATTCGATAAACTTTTGTCTCAGGGAAGAATGCGAGATTGGCCCAGTGATTAATTTACTCATCCTTTTAGCAAAATTATATGTGAAGTCCAAAGTTCCCAGCCTGCATTGAATATATTTATTGAAGTTTAAAACATATCAGATAAAAAGATATAATACAGTTTTAAAGTAAGGAGACCCTACCAACCCCTGTTACCTGATACATTTAATGGTTGATACATTCCATCCCCCTTATTGCTCTTCCTCCTCTCTCTCTCTTTACGTACATGTGTGTGTGTGTGTGTGATTAAAACTTCACCACGATTATCATTTACAGCATGTGTGTCTGCAATTTTATGTTTCTTCATTTCACACCCTGACTTTGTGCATCCTTTCTCCTTGAGTTTTCACACTGTGTTTGGCGTTTATTTAAAATGTCATTTGAATGTAGAGGAAACTTGAAGACAAAAGGTGTATTTTATGTTGTCGTTTCCAAGTCCTTCGTCCAGGAAACTAATACAGAACAGCTGGAAAGGCAATTATTTTGTTAATGTTGAAAGAATGGACATATATCACGAGTGAGTGTGGCTTAGTGTTCATTGCTTGTGTGTTTTATTTAGTTACTGAGTATTCAGCTGTCAACCATTGATGTAGTTTGCAATTTAAAGTACAGCGTCTGAAGAGCTTTAAAGTGTCGATGAAAAGAATCAGTGCAGGACTTACTGAATAAATTACTGAGGCTTTTGTATGTAAATTTTACCCGGCACTGCTACTGCGTTTTGTCAATCAGCGCAGGCTTATGGTAGCAGTGCATATATTTTTTAAACAGTTTGTATTGAAGTAATCTCCATAATTTGGCAAATGTTGGTGTCACTCTCGGTGCATATTTACAGGTAATACAGGTAAGGATGTGAGGAGATTAACACGCACCCTCTCACTGAAACACTTTACATCAAAACATAGGCAACTCGTTTCTTTTAAATTATTTTATATTCAGCAAGTCAGAAAGTGTCCAGTCCAAACGCTTTACAAACTTCGGTCTATAGCTATTTATATCAGCGATATTTAGCTATATTTGTCCAGCTGAGGGTGGCGTTCATGGCTGCCAGGTGGGGGTTAAGGGGGCGCATATGTACTTCTCTATGATTTGGCCGGACAGCTCTCTCGTCGTCGTGAACACACATACCGAGTCTGAACAACACGGCGGTTTTCCTACCCCACAAAGTGATAAGTGTTTTAAACACTGCAACAAATCAAAACACACACACACACACACACACACACACACCATTCAGCGTGTAGCAATACAGACTGATTCATATACTTCTTAGTCACTAAGAATGATTTGTGTATCGGGTAGTGACCATATGGCAGGCAAAGACACATACAAACAAAAGAACCTAAAACTATGACACATACAGCAGTGTCTTTGTCGTGGTCTAGTACTATAGTGACTATAGTGAGCTCTACTCATGACTGCTCTATCACCCATCTCTTCCCACCTCCTGAGGCGGTTCGGTGGCGCAAGGGTTAGTGCCTGTCACCAGTGCAGTGACGACTGGTTGTCCTGGGTTCAAATTTCGCTGTTCTTTCTCTGTATGTGGCATCTGTTTACGGGGCTTATCGTTAATGATGGTATGTTTACTGCGCCACCTTCTCAACAATAATATCGCGCCTACCGCCGTCTCTGCAGGATCAAATTTCAGTTGAAAAAAAAATTTACTCAAACAGGAGGAGAAAATAACGGTAAAGAAAACAGAAAAATGAGACAATAGAAAAGCCAGAAGCGAACATTCATCAATCACGTAAATGGACATTTGAATCTACTACTCTGTGTGTGTGTGTGTGTGTGTGTGTGTGTGTGTGTGTGTGTGTGTGTGTGTGTGTGTGTGTGTGTGTGTGTGTGTGTGTGTGTGTGTGTGTGTGATTAAGCCATAATGGAGATAACTGACAGTCACAAGAGCGAGAAAGATTACTGCTATGAACTGAGATGACTGCTCCCAAGTGTTTCAATAAAGAAACCTTTTAATGGGATCCTGTTTATCACTCAAGCAGCTTGTTTCGAGAGAAATACATTTCATTTTCAATAAACTGACTTCTAAAAGTTGAACTAAGGATGTAATCAATGTATCAACAAAACCTACAAGTATACATAGGTTGTAGAGAATGTTGACATTGATAAAGTCTCTCATAAAATGCAAACTATTGTGAAATTTCAATTATATCGTGAACAACTTGAAAACATGAAGTAGTAAAGTGATCATGTATAATCGAGCAAAAATACCGGAGGGGGTGTAACCTGTCCATCTGTGACTGAGATGTGCCACATCACAGTCATCACCACGACCACCAACAGCAGTTGCTTCGTCATCTGCATGAGTACAAAAAGATGTCAGCGACTGGCGCTTGAGAGAAGAAAGTAAACTGATGAGCTCACCTCTCACTACTTCTTGACTGACTTCCGCATGTGAAAAATATGAATAAATTTATTAATAAATTAATGAAAATTTTCCACAATTGAGTAACACCAAATGAATATTACCAAATAATAAATAGTTATAATTTATACACATGAATACTTCTCAGCTGTGTACTGTCGGCAAGTGCAAACATTCACACACTATATACATACTTTCTTGTGCCGATAAAGATTCTTCAATCGTGTTACCAGGAGACTTTCTTTCACAAACGTTTGAAACAAAGAGTCAGGAGCCTAAGTTTCTGCATGGTTTTATAAGTATGAACAAGTTGTCACGTGACTGCCACGTTAAATGCAACAAAAGCTTTATACGCCCCCTCTCTCTCTCTTCCCCCTCCCTCTCTCTCACAAAGAGAGAGATAGAGCTATCTTTTATAAAATCTTTTAACATCAATTTCTAACAAAAACTCCTATCGTCTAATGCAAAGATGAAGAATGAGTACAAAAACTAATATGTGTGTGTGTGTGTGTGTGTGTGTGTGTGTGTGTGTGTGTGTGTGTGTGTGTGTGTGTGTGTGTCTGTCACGTGACCACCACTTTTGGGCGCACTTGTGAAACAGCCTGATCGACAATCAATGGAACAATTAAATAAACAATATATTTTAATTAAATAAAAATTGCGTGCTTATTTTTTAAAGATTTTGTTACTAATTACAATTGTTAAGATCATAGCAGCATTTTCGGTACTACTGCATTGATTCTACGATCAAATGTTGTCATCTTTATTTTCGCCATTACCATAATACGACACCTACCGCCTTCTCGAAATAATGAAAAGGGAAAATGCAAAAACAAAAACAAAAGAAAACACTGTTTTACGTGAATTGTGTTTCTACCCAATTAAGTTGTTTTTAGAGATCTTATTCGAGATAATCATTTGCGCAAGAATTTCCTTGTCACCCAAGTCACCTTTATCTGTGAACACTGAACACACGGTGAACACAAAGGAAAAGAAGGGAAGGAAATATCCGGAGAAGAAGAAAGAGAGAGAGAGCAATAAGCCGAGAAATGAAGACTATTCCAATCCTTAATGGTAGCAGATGTCTTTATATCAGTTATTCAAAGTACGGCTCAGATAATAAGATGATAAAATAATACTTTATTTATCCCAGAGGGCAGTTTGGTGGCAACTCGATAAAATTTATATATATATATATAAACACACGCACAAAACACACACACAATAACACACAAACACACAATACACACGCACACATGCATACACAAAAACACACAATACACACACACACACACAACACACACAACACACGCACACACACACAAAACACACCCACACACACAAAACACACACACAACAAACACAAAACACACACACAACACACACACAAAACATACACACACACAAAACACATTCACACACACAAAACACACACACACACAAAACACACACACCACACACAAGACACACACACAAGACACACACAAAACACACCCACACACACAAAACACACCCACACACACAAAAAACACACACACACACAAAACACACACACACCACACACAAAACACACCCACAACACACACACAAAACCAACCCACACACACAAAACACACACACACCACACACAAAACACACCCACAACACACACACAAAACCAACCCACACACACAAAACACACACACACCACACACAAAACACACCCACACAGACAAAACACACCCACACACACAAAACACACACACAAAACACACCCACACACACAAAAACACACACACACAAAACACAAAACACACACACAAAACACACCCACACACACAAAAACACACACACACAAAACACAAAACACACACACAAAACACACCCACACAATCAAAAACACACACACACAAAACACACACACACCAAACACAAAACACACACACAAAACACACCCACACACACAAAAACACACACACACCAAACACAAAACACATACACAAAACACACCCACACACACAAAAACACACACACACAAAACACACACACAAAACACACCCAAACACACAAAACACACACACACCAAACACAAAACACACACACAACACACGCACACACACACAAAACACACCCACACACACAAAACACACACACACCAAACACAAAACACACACACAGCACACACAAAACACACGCACACACACACAAAACACACACACACACAAAACACACACACCACACGCACAAAACACACACACACCACACACAAAACACACACAACACACACACAAAACACACCCACAACCAACACAAATCACACACACAACACACGCATACACACACAAAACACACCCACAAACACAAAACACACACACACCAAACACAAAACACACACACAACACACACACAAAACACACACACACACACAAAACACACACACACCACACACAAAACACACACACACAAAACACACACACACACCACACACAAAACACACACAACACACACACAAAACACACACACACCACACACAAAACACACACAACACACACACAAAACACACCCACAACCCACACAAAACACACACACAACACACGCACACACACAAAACACACCCACACACACAAAACACACACACACCAAACACGAAACACACACAAAACACACATACACAAAACACACACACACACACCACACACAAAACACACACAACACACACAAAACACACACACACACCACACACAAAACACACACAACACACACACAAAACACACCCACAACACACACAAAACACACACACAACACACGCACACACACAAAACACACACACACACGCAAAACACACACACACCAAACACAAAACACACACACAACACACACACAAAACACACCCACACACACAAAAGACACACACAGATCCCACACAAAACACACACACAACACACGCACACACAAAAAAAACACACACACACACACAAAACACACACCCCACACACAAAACACACACACAACACACGCACACACGCACAAACACACAATACACATAATACACACACACACACCACACACAAAACACACACACAACACACAAAACACACGCACACACACAAAGGAATCATATCTTCCAATCTCATTATTTAAGGTAGCTATCTGATATCTGTAGCGATGAAAACTGATGCCATACTTAGCAATAAAACATTTTATAGTTTAAGAAAGGATTTTAACGAGTTGTTTTATGGGAGGAATGTGTGCCGTACATAACCTACTGTTGATTGAGTGACACGTGATCAGGAGGACTGTCTGCTTGACTTAATGACTCTTGAAGTGTTTTATTGATTACACATAACAAACCGTCCGAACGACGACCCTGGCTGGTAAATTTAACAGGAGGCTTGTGAAAACATGAATAACTCGAAATACTGTGGGAAATATTCATAGATGTTGAAACAAGACAAATCAAGTCAAATGATATTACAAAGACAAAAATTTATTCTCCTTCAGTTTACTTTGCTGCTCGCACACATTTCATTGCAAAAAAGAACACGTGTTACAAGTGTCTACAAACTGTTCACCACCACTTGCCCTGTTGTCACAATCAAAGCACGTGACCCTGACCCTAGCTAATTGTTTGACCTCAGGAGTTCACTGCACTGACAGTCGTAAGCAGCATCACTCGTCTCGTCAACCACGAAACCTCCAGGCAACCTCTAAAGTCTTTAGAGAAATTACATGGGGAAAACCTGGATAAAAATAAAAATGATATTGGAATGATAAGATGGAGGTTTAATTAAAAATCTATGCAGTTCCATCAAACTATAATCACGTTTACCACCTGAGGGCTAGAAGTTCATTCAGAAATGTTCAGGTAAAGGCTGTCAAAGTGATAATTTCCTGTGCACACATCTCGCTCATGTAAAATAATAAAACACAATACCACTGGTATGTACACCGGGTACAGGGCTGGTGTCGCGCACGTAGCGCTTCTAGAAAGATAACGAAGCATAAAAGAAGACAAAATCGTACATATATCTTTTATTTATCGATTAGTTTCTGTTTCAGCAGAATTCTCTACATCTGCTTTTCATCTTTAAGAGGGGGCGGTCCGGTGGCGCAGCGGTTAGCGCCTGTCACCAATACAGTGAAGGTTGGCTGTCCTGGGTTCGGTTCTCGTCTCGGGCACGCTGTTCTTTCTGTGCATGTGGCATCTGTTTACAGGGCTGGCTGCCTTGCCGTGACATAGCCTTACTTGCTGGTTCGGCGTAAAACACCAATTAAAAAAAATAAATAAATAAATTTTAGAAAATGTTTTTAAAAAATATTTAAGAATGTTGTCTGTTAGTATTGGATCATCATTGGCTCTAGTGACAAAGGATGGAAATGTGTCGAGAAGATGACAAAGTTGCTGCCATGTCTTCTACTTTCCTTTTTCTGATACACATCTTCCGTACTTTTTCCAAGATCCAGGATATTGGGAGAGCAAGCCACATTTCAGTCCCTGACAACATGGCTCGTCGTTAGGGTCACCCACCTCACAATCGTCGTATTCTTGTATGCACTGATAAAAAAATAACAAATAGATGATGCTCTCAATCTACTGCACGAAAACAAACAAGTCAACACACGAGGACCTCACGTGACATACACAGAGATACACAACAACCTCACACATAGACACACGCTAAGAGACTGACAAGCACACACACACAACACACAACACAACACACAACACACGCCGCGCGCGCACACACACACACACACACAGAATTCAGACACATAGACACAAGTACTTACATACGAGAACACACACACACACACACACACACACACACACACATTTACATACATATATACAGGTGTATGCGAGGAAACAACTACGAATAGTTAATTAATATAAGAGTATGGCACACTAGACAGTAACTAGAGTGTTGATAATAACAGGTATTCACAAGCTGGGACAGCAGATCATCTGTTAACTACAGGCCGCATGGCAAGCAAATTGTAATTTCATTTGTGTTTGGAAACAAAAGTTTCAAGCGCCCAGTGAATAAATCAAGACATTAATAAAAAAAATATTGCTGGTAATGCACGTGATGTACGCAACTTACATGTGCCGCTGAGACGGTCCACATCACAGCCACCACCACGAGTATGAACAACAGGCATCTGGTCATCTGAAGACAGAACACAGCACATGGCATGATGAAGGAGGTACATTTACACATGGTACACGATATACGGATCACTGTGTTGAACCTTTCATAACAGAAATATCAGACGATCTATGCGATTTGATAACATGACATGTACACCACCTGTGAATGAAAGGAAAATGCTAACGATTCGTGAGTGCCACATGTATTGCAGTGATGCTGGGATACAACAGTACACCAGCACGTCACACACACACACACACACACACACACACACACACACACACACACACACACACGTGCACGCAATAGGTGGAGAGAGAGAGAAAGAAGCGACTGACTAAGGTGAAGGAGTGGACTGTAGGTCCATACACATTTCTCTAATCACCCTCAGGACAGGTGTGCAAGAGGCGAGTCCTGTCACCTGCTAACTCGCTGTCCATTTGATCCCCCGACGACCACTTCAAACGGACCGGCATGACCAGCTGGTCAGTTAGTTCAGCCAAGAATATATTTACTGGTGTGCATTTATGTCCATATATGTATGTGTGTAGTTACGTGTGTAAGAGTTGAGTGTGTATGAGTGTTTAAGTGTTGTTGAAGTATGTAGAAGTGTTAGTTATGTATGAGTGTTTAAGTGTTATGTAAGTATATTAGAAATATTTCTCATTGCTGCTGCAGTGCTTTTGTTTTCCTAGTGTTACTGATGTCCTTTTGTTTATTTAGTTGATGGCTGGGTGCGGAATCTTCTTTCTGCCTGGGGTCAGTTAGATACTTAAAACATCCTTCGCGGGCCACAGATATCCATAATCTTAAAATTAGTCTGCAATATTTTAATAATAATAATAATTACAACAACAAAACATACACGAACGTGTGCAACACAACATGTACATCCGTTTGAGGCTAAAGATTCACAAAAAATCTGTTTATAAATTTTATCCAAAAACGTTGTTCTTGACTAAGAGCAACTGTAGTAGCCGTATGTTCTGATAATCTTTCAAAGACATAAGTCTGTCCTTACTTTAAAGGATGATTACTTTCAGTCTGCACATCCAAGTCTCGTTTCAGCAGTTTGGTCCGTTAAGATCGTGTGAGGAAGGGGAGATGATGACGATGACGATAGTGGTCGACGTCACAATCAACAAGTTATCAAGACTCTGTGACGTTTCCACTCTTCTTTGTCTTCATCTGTCACGTCATATGGTTGCATGCTGACGTCAGAATCTGAGCTCGTACTCTACCCGTTACTGTACCGTTAAGAAGGGGGAAGCCATTTCACATCACAAGTGATGAGGGAGATGATGGAGTTATTGTCCATGCATGCTACACCTAGTCCCGCTCAGACAAATGGGTGTGTAAGTGTGTTGGGATGTTGGAACCTTAAACTCCATGCTCACAAGAGTCATCACCAAAGGCCCAAGGCAATAACACAGATACATTCCAGTATCACATTCATATACTGAAGCAGCTTCACCGACGACAGGAGGCGCTTCAAGCGCATATCACACAGTTCGCAGATAAAACCCCTCTTCTGTCTAACCCCTCTCCTGTCTAATCCCTCTCCTGTCTAACCCCTCTCCTGTCTAACCCCTCTTCTGTTTCACGCCTCTCCTGTCTAATCCCTCTCCTGTCTAACCCCTCTCCTGTCTAACCCCTCTTCTGTTTCACGCCTCTCCTGTCTAATCCCTCTCCTGTCTAACCCCTCTCCTGTCTAACCCCTCTTCTGTTTCACGCCTCTCCTGTCTAATCCCTCTCCTGTCTAACCCCTCTCCTGTCTAACCCCTCTTCTGTTTCACGCCTCTCCTGTCTAATCCCTCTCCTGTCTAACCCCTCTTCTGACTAACCCCTCTCCTGTCCAACCCCTCTCCTGTCTAACCCCTCTCCTGTCTAACCTCTTTCCTGTTTCATCCCTCTATTGTTTTACATGCGCCATTCTTAACGAGACAAAACAGACAAGAGCAAACGTGCAGATATACTTTTATTTTCAAATATTTTTGTGATTTATCATAATTTTCTAGATCCGCTTAAAACTTGTAAGCAAGCTTCTCTATGACTACAGGAGCATTGTTAGTTATAGTGACAAAGGGCTGATATGTGTATGAGATATAACAAAGTTGCTGTGATATCGTCTACTTCGCACGCTCTCTCTCTCTCTCTCAGACCAGACATGTTTCCGACTGCTTCCGATGGAATTTAGAAAATCTACATTATTTCTACTACATTATATCATCTCAGACTAAAATTGTGAATTCCACTGTGTGTAGTACATATTTACTGGTCATGCCTGCGGAACTTTCAACTTTTCGCGTGGTTTGTGGTCACTTTTTGTGGCGATACGCCTACTTCATGCAGCGAAGGGCGACGGCTGCCGCAACCAAACATGGCAAGGTGAGCACTAAGAGAGCACAGTGTGTGTTGCTTGCTATCATCATATCTAGTCTGCTAATGTGTTCTGGAAATGTTGAACTGAACCCCGGACCCTTCTAGGAGGAAATAATTCATGTTCCAAATGCAGCTGATCAGATGACAAGTGACTGCACTGTACCTGGCGTCTCGTTAACGGACACACTTGTCCCTGAGCTGCTTGCCACGGCAAATGTTCAGGAGGAAGTGGAAAATGCTACAACAATGACTGCTCTACACGATCTTATTGACAACATCAGGCACATAGTCCTTGAACAAGGTACCAAACTCCATGCTATTATTACATATAACCATGAATCGTTGTGTGAGCGGCTTACACATCTGGATACTGCTGTCATGAATATTTGGGCAAAAGTGAATAAAAACAGCACGGACATTCTACACCTGCAAAAAGAACAGCAAGACATTCAGCTAGACCTGTCACGGTTAACGAACGAACTGGAGAGTTTAGAGATGCGATCGAGACGCAACAACCTCAAGATATTCGGATTACCGGAAGTAAACGGAAATCAGCACAATTGTGAAATGCAAGTGCTACATTTTCTGAACAAATATGCTGGGTACAAAACATGGAGTGATTCTGATATCGAAAGAGCTCACCGCATTGGAAAGTTCGAGGCCTCGAAACCAAGACCAATGATTATAAAATTCTACAGATGGCCTGATAAGATGGGATTACTACGAGACCATGAGACTAGAGCAACAATGCGCAAGGATGGATTCCGCCTGGCAGCCGATCTAACCAAGCAACAGATGTCACAACTTCGCCACCTTAAGCAAGAAGGCAAGACAGGCTACTTCCGGAACGGCAAGCTCTACATCAGCGATATTCCGCGAGTCAACAGCCACTCTGGCCGTGATGATCATTTCAAGGAAAACCAACCACAGCAGCTCCACCACAACGACCGCATTGACCCCATCAAGTGGCAGATCGGCGATAGTCGTGGAAAGGCAGATGAGTGTGACAATAATCATTCCCCCCTGCCCCCCTATCCCTGTACTTCTCAGCCCTTACTGTCAGTCAGTCTACCACCTGCTTCTAGCCCCACCACCCCAGTCTGCTGTAGTGTGGGCAACGCCACCATCATGACCACAACAAATACAACACATCAAAATGCCCCTCTCTTTAGAGAGGAAGCTGACCCTTATCCCCCAGTCGAGGGTGGGCGCAACAGTAACATCATAAGGGAACCGCCCACCAGAATAGTAACCACGCAGAGCCCCGTGAACGCAACACTGTCAGGAGATACTTCAAACTACCCGATAATCACAGACAGGAGTTCCCCTTGGCCACTCCATAACACCCCTTCCAGCAACTATAATCTTCCAATAAATAGGGAAGCTGGAGAGAACATTTCTGAGGTGACCAGCGGCCATATACCTACAGGCGGAAGGGGCCCAGCTATAAATAGAACAAGGCATGGTGCAGGAAACAAAACCAAGAACAAGAATGATAAATCGAACTGCAACGACCGACCGCCGAACAACGCTGGGGAACCCAACCGACCTGCAACCCGACTTCGAACAACTACAACTCCAAACAGCACCACTACCCAAGAAAAACCAAGCTGTGACGCCAGACAGTATGACAAATGTTCGACGACTATCAACAAACGGACGAACTAATAACAGCAAATTTCCTTTCAAATAGGAAATCGGCCTCAGCCATGTCGCTGACACACATTGCATGAACACATCAACTGTGAACTGTGACTCAGCTGCCAAGCAGGACCCAGTATGGAACAATACAGACTCTACAATGCAAGGTAGTCTTAGAATATTGAACTGGAATGTAGGAGGGCTTTTACCTAAACTTAGTGATAAGGATATGGTAGAATATTTGAAATCATTTGATGTTGTATGCATAACAGAATCATATATCGAAAA